>JALGBA010000502.1:0-93153 GCA_023970755.1 Azemiops feae | reverse complement strand
GCTAGTAGAGAAGTCACTATTTGTAGCTTTGCTTTCTAAGATTTCAGGCTCAATTGGGTAGCATTCAGGTTAATTTAGTTATACTTTAGATCCATTGAAAATAATGGGATTAAGTTATTAACTTGTTCTATTTGTTCAGCGAAACCATGTTTTCTTCTTTATTTAATGGACCTATGAATTTTATATATCTGTTCTGCTGTGTAATCAAAAAGGAGATCATTTTTGAGGTGAGCAGAACCTAGTAATTTAGGAAATAGATTTCTACACTTTGTGACTTTGACAAGGAATACTTAGAAATTGATTAATGGATTGGCTCCATTTCATCTCCAATGTGGATGTCAGTAATCTGAAAATGTCATTAGCTAGTTTTCTGCAGTATCATAGGTGCCCCCAATTTTTAAAAATATAGGGAAAAATTACTTTGAAAAGTTTAGAGCAGAGGTCACCAACCTTTGATGGTTGGCGGACCGGAGGAAAAGGGAGGGGAAAGCATTTTACATGCGCACATGCGCACAGGGCCATGAGCATGCTCGCACCGCAAAGGGGGCAGGGCTAGCACTCGTGTGTTACTCGCTAGCCCTGCCCCATTCTTGTGTGGCACAGCGCCTTGTTTCTGCACCCCATGGGGCCTCGTCGTCTGTTTTTGCACCTTGTAGCATGACGGTGGCCCGTTTTTGCACCCTGAGGTGCAATGGCAGCCTATTTTTGTGCCCCGTGGCGCAGCATCCTATTTTTGCGCCCCGCGGCCGCGGTGCTAACACAAGTGATGGGGTGTACACGCAGGCGCACTGGCCAGCTTGTCGTGCGGCCCAGTAGCCAAGAGGCCATGGCCCACTACCAGGCCATGGCCCACAGGTTGGGGCCCCCTGGTTTAGAGCTCTCATGAGAGGTAGATGATTTTCATTTTTTGCTATATTTTAAGATATATTTTAATGTTGGATATCACAGAGCATCTAAGGGTGGGAATACTATGGTACTCACAGGCACAGAATTTCCAAAGTCTTCTTTAAAAGAATTGAAATTTTTATTACTAAATAGTATTTCTAATATTTGCCTTACAAATTAAAAAATTGCAATCACTTTATATCAATTACTTTCAAAGAACATTTTTTTTGTATTTATTAGATTCATATTTTGGAGACAAGAGTTCTTATGCAGAAAACATTAGCACAGTAAATCTGACAAGCCCTTCTTCCACCAAAGATCTAAAGATTTCTAGAATTCGGAAAACACCTCTCTCATCCAACCGACCAGGATGTAGAAACTGGACTCCTTTCATGGGATATTCAGGTAAAGAAGTTGGCTTATTTCATTTCAAAAGAAATATTCATACTAAATAGAAAACTACTTGGAGTTCATTTACTGAATCCCGATTGAAATTAATTTCCGTTAACTTACTCGTATATTACAAAGTGATTGTAAAGATCTTTACAATCTTTTTAAACTGGATAAATGGTCGATCAAATTGCTAATATAGAGCAATTTAAGTACGCAAGGTCCTCGACTTACAACCATTCATTTAGTGACCATTCGAAGCTACAATAGCACTGAAAAAAGGCGACTTATGACCGTTTTTTACACTTAGGACCACTGCAGCATCTCCATGGTCGTGAGATCAAAATTTGGATGCTTGGCAACTGGCATGTATTTATGAAGGTTGCAGAATCTGGGAGTCATGTAATCCCCTTTTGTGACCTTCTGTTCTGACCCGGCTCCCCAAACACAACAGACATGCCAAATAGCCTCTAACGTTCCTTTATTTCAGGAACACACAGCCTCCAAACAACAGAGCTCGCTCCCTTTTCCCCTGTAGGGGTCTTCCAATACCCAGAGTTACTCTCAGTCTCACCACGCTTGCAGCCAAAAGCCCTTCAAGCAAGCTGGCTATTGTTTAACATAAGACACACCCACGCTCAGAAGGCGCTCCGACTTCCAGCGCCACAGGATCTGCAGAAAAAACTCTGGCAAAATTCCAAGGAGAAGTGTCAGGAGTTCCAAACACAAGTGGCTGACCAGCAGGAAGACGAATAGCTGCCTGCCACACCTATTTGTCTCCGCCCCTGCCTTTTATGCACAACTGAGGGTGGGGCTACATTAGCAGTGGTGACTCTTCCGCCCCATAGCCTCTCGCTGTTTTCCTCTTCTCAGCTTCCGCCACGCCCGCGCATCAATTACTAGCCCCATGTGATCCTCCTCTCCTGACTCACTTGCCTCAAGGCATGGAGGTGTCAACCTTTCCATCTGAGGGCAGGTGGATGGCCCAGGCTCCACCTCTGTCCCTGGCTGTGACAGCTCCATTCCTTCGTTGGAGCTTTCAGATGGCCCTGACGCTGAGCCCGGCACCTATTCCTGTGCTTCCTCATCTGAATCGGTTGCTGAGTTGTCTGGCGGCCGACAGGCCACAACACCTCCTGACAAGCAAAGTCAATTGGGAAGCTAGATTCACTTAACAACCGTGTTACCCACTTAACACCTGTAGTGATTCACTGAATAACTGTGGCAAGTAAAGTCATAAAATGGGCAAAACTCACTTAACAACTATCTTGCTTAGCAATGGAAATTTTGGGCTCAATTGTGGTCATACGTTGAGGACTACCTGTTCAAAATATGCACATTAAGAGAGAGAAAAAGTAACTTTGCATACATGCTGATTTAGGTCTGAGCTAACTATGACAAACCAGAAAAGAGATCTGGGATTCATAGTGGATCGCTCCATAGTTTTCAAGTTAAATTCCATGGTACGGATCATAGGAAGAGAGTTGAAAATAAAAGCAAACAACACTATAATGTAGACCTGTATCTAGAATGCTGTGTACAGTTCCGTTTGCCACATCTGCAAAGCAATATTTTAAAGATGGGTAAAGTGTAGGAGATAGTTGCTAAAATTGCCATGGGGCTTGAACTGTCTTGTGAGAAAAAAAACTAGAAAGTTTGGTATGCTTTTATTCTGAAAAAAATAAATAAAAAATACATGACCGATGGGGGCAGTCGTATAAAATCATGCATTATTCGTAGGTCTCTCTTTTCAAAGTGCCGAATGGAACGAGATTTAGAACAGGTAATTGAAAGTACCTCTTCACCTTGTGCATTTGTGAAAATAAAGTGGTGACAGTTACTAACTTTGATGGCTTTAAAAGGGAATTGGATAAACTCATGGAGTACAAGCCTCTTATATTAGCTCCAGGTTTGGGAGGGAGGGGGACGGAGGCAGTATATCATTTGCTGGGGAACAGTAGCTGGACAGGAATGTCTTAAAGGTGAACATGGCATCTTTGAGACACCAATTATGGTAACAGAAGGAAGGAGTAGGTTGCTGTTGCATAAATCCAGCAAGATAGCCAAAGCCAGAAGACTCTTCTATTGGCATGGGAATAAAAATGTTTCTGTAGGCAAGAAGTGGCTTTTTTCAGCTAAACTATACACACACACATCCCTCCTTAGCACTTTATACAGACGTGTTTGTGGTCATTTTTATATTACACAAATACCAAAAATGTCAGTTAAAAACAATGGCTGAGTTCCTACATCACATTAAGCCATTACTGCCCTATGGCTTACTGAATAAGACATGATTAGCTAGGCCATGAATTCTAAATTATGGCTAATATTTGAAACACCTTCAAAGTTCTGAGGTCCAAATAACTCCCGTTTTATTAAATGAAAATAGTTTAATCAACATAAAAGGGCAAAAGGGAGGAAATAGGGAAAATTTAAAATGACATTGCCAATTTTGCATTGTCCAGCTAGCATTTTTTCCAGTGGAGTTTAGAAGGAGAATTGAGAAAAACTACATGAAGTAAAAACAGCAAAACTCCCCAAGATTACTTTGGTATTTCAAAGACTGAGGAGAGTGTAGAAAATCTAAGAAGAACGCTAATATGTAATTATAATGGTCGTAAACAAAATAAAGCATAAGGTGTCATTTCGACATCTCAAGATTTTCGTACAAAGCAAGGGACCCCTTGAGTCACAAGGAACCACTGAGTGCACAGTCTATATGATAAAGTGGGTGCCCAATCAGTGTGAAGAGACCAAAACAACATCTGGCAACCTTTGTCTTCCTGCAATGGCCTCTTAGGCAGTGCCTGCATACAGAACTCACTTTAATGAATCCTCAAGTCCTGGTAAACTTTTCATTATTTAAAAGGACCATTTCCAAAGGTCTGTAATAATACAAACATTTAATAAACTTATTGTACAGCCATCTGTAAACCTGATGTGCAGATCCAAGGAGAATAGTTTTTTATTCTCCCACCTTAAATCTATGTCAAAAATACCCATTTCCTTCAGCAGAATTATTTGGGATCAACACTTACAATTGGCCTTGCTTAAAAAAAATGAAATTATGATTCATGAAGACTCCAATACCCACTACCAATGCTGCATGATTCTTGAGCAATGGTACTCATAGACCCCATTGACATGGAAACTAGAAATGACTTTACAAAGAAAGCCAAGCTTTTGGATCAAGGGCTTGGTAGAATGATCAATATAACATTGACCATGGCTCCCTCTAACCTGACCTCTCTGAAGTTGAAGAGAGTATTGTATGTATTTAGATGATGGATAGTATTGACATTCTCTCTCTAATATCAACCTTGCAAAATATGATCTTATGCTGAACAGGTAGTAGAGTATAGAGTAGAGTAGAGTAGAGTAGAGTAGAGTAGAGTAGAGTAGAGTAGAGTAGAGTAGAGTAGAGTAGAGTAGAGCTGGAAGGGACCTTATAGGTCTTCTAGTCCAGCCCCCTGCTCAACCAGGAGGACTTATACCATCTCAATATGGAAGATAGACCAATGAAGTAAATGCCTGAGTCCAACCTACCAAGTTCACATTTGTTCTAACTCTGTCAAGCATCAAATTATAAAAGATACACAGAAAACTCAATTTCTCTCTGTAATTATAAATCTAATCCAAGATATTGATAAGAAACATCAGCTTAGCCGAGTGGTTCGCTATAGATTTATGTCTGAGCACAAAATTACAAGAATTCTTTCAGGGCTTTTTCAGAGTAGAAGATCATTCAATGGTAGAGTAGGTTTAATGCATAACATTTTAAGCATCATTGAAAGTAATGGACTGAACAAGTCAAAATGGTAAGGACAAGCCTGTGATGGAGCTGCAAATATGAATAGATTGTAAGCTAGTCTTTAAAGTAAAAATCTAGCATAACAGCCAAAACTACATATTTCCACTATTTAGTGACTGATGCTATATTCTAAGAACTAAGAATAATTTTTAAACCATATAATGTATGCTCTAAAGTTGCCCAGAGTTACCTTGAGGTAAGATGGGTGGCCTATACGTTTTATAAATAGATAAAAATAAATTGTATTTACAATTTTCCATGCAGTATCAAATTATGGCATTCACTGTTGTATGTATCAGTAGGCCAGGTAGGGAAAGGATTGTATGAATGCTACTTTATTTGTTATTATAACCTAATCACCTAATCTTAAATACGTGCCAGAGTCTCCCTCTACCCCCTCCTATACCAAACAGATTTGAGGAAGGAGTTTCTTTCTCAGAAGAAGGTGCAAACAATGGAAAGCCAAACTAATTACCCCAACTCAGTCTTGGCATTCTCTTGCCCATGTGCCTGAGTTCTGGAGAGCAAGATATGGAGATGATCTAGTTGTAGACTCTCTGATAGGAGGACCTGTACTAACTTGTTGTAGGTGAATTCTGCAAGAGACAACAGTTAAGTTCAGTTGTCCTATTTTAAGAGACATACCATCTTAAGTATTGGTCAAATAATTTATTCGCTCTGTCTGACTATGTTTTCTAGGTCAGAAGATCCAAAAATGACATTAATTTGAATGTCTGATAGTGGTTTAGAAAAAAAAAAGTGTTCTCACTCTCAGCCAATAAAAAGTCCGTGCAAGGAATAAACACACTCACTTTGCTGTGTTTTGCTCAGTGACAGGCACGGCAGGATGAAACATAGTCCTCGACATCTGTTCTCACTCTCAGCCACTAGAAGTCTCTTGAGAAACGTAAAGCAAGGTTTTAATTCTCCCATGTATAGTAATTCTATTGTGGTGGCATGGTTGCAATATTTCTTCTATTATAGGAAGGGAAACATATAAATTGCTGTTGTGATGCAGCTATCTGTCATTCCTAGACAAAGGGGATGAATCAATCAGTGGGGCTCACTAGAAATTATCCATCTGAGCCCTGGTGTTAACTCTTTGTGGTAGTCAGATAAGGAAACAGGCATCCCGAGGATTGTAGGAATGCTACTTTAGTGTAAGGTATAATAAAAGGATGTTGAATACCTGTCAGCATTTCTTTCAGTCCCCTGTTTGTAGCAAATAGGTTTTTGGTTTTCTTCCCCTTCACAGCTCCTTTCACAGGACTGAGTTTCTGTTTGATTTTTCCTAAACTGTTCCTGCATGTCTCATTCAAGGTTATCTCTGTGCTCCTCTGTAATACGATACCATAGTAGAAAATTATGCTGAAGGCAGTATTATTAATAAGATAGTCAGCATTCCTCTGAAAGCTCTTGTAGCCATTCATTTCTACGTCAGATCCTAACAAGGATCTTCGTTCTCATGGGAAAGAGAAATTGGTTAATAAATCAAGATCTATGAAATGTAAATGGAGTAATTCCAATTTGTATCTTTGGTCAAACTCTTTTGAGTACCGCAAAAGAAAAATGTAAAACACAAAACAGGTTCCAAACTTTTATATTACAATCCTATTCAAAATTGTAACCTGACCACCAACTGACCTAAGCAAAGCTACAGAGCTTTTCAATAAATTGCAATAAATTGCAAGATGCCAGAGATCAATACTGTACAGTGCAGGATTGTGCTTTGGCAATGGTCCAGTTTTGGGAACGTATCTCAGAAATGTCAAGATTCATGGGTGTCATGGGTGAAGAAGACGTCCTTTGTGAGGATCAAATATCAACAACTGCAGAGAACATATACTGTACATCAGTGGGCATAGCCTTACCTGCTTGAATAAAATAGTTTCTGAATGTTATGCTCTATTGTCATCAATCATGATATGAGCAACTGAGGTCACTATCTTGTATATCTGGAGAACTTAAGAAATATAGTCCTGACATTGGATACACTTCCATGGAAATTGTTCTCATTCAGATCATTACTGTCATTTGATACTGCTTTAAAAATCATAAATAAAGGAAACGGTAGAATGTCTTTGGATAGAAAACCATACTCGGTCATCAAATGTTATTCAAGTTTGCCCTGAAAGTCTGATTTTTTTAAAAAAACAAAAAAAACACCATACCTGTTACGATGGCAACTGCAGATAGGTAATTCTTTAAACTTAACTTGTAGAAAACAACGCAAGGCAACATACCACAAGAATAGGAATAAGCTGGTTGGTGCTCTCAATTATGAGCATGCCAGAAAACAGGACACTCTGAAGATAGTCACTATTTTTGCAGAGTAAAAGACATAGCAGTTGTGGGGTTGTTGGTTTTTTTTTTTTTTTTTGAGTAACTCTGTACAACTCCACTCCCATGATCCCTACTTGCAAACAACAAGGATAATGTTGCTGGGTCCGGATAACTGATCCACATGGTTTGTACAAAGTTGTGCTGTATCTGAGACCACACAACATTCCTATGCAGTGTGGATGCTTTGACTAGCAAACCTCACAAGCAGAAGAAAAGGAAGGAGAACTGTACACCATTGCCATGCCTGCATAGAAGGGAACCTTCTACTGTTGCTGTTTCTAATTTATCAAGATTTGGCTTGACTTACTGACATGATGTTTTATTTACTATTATTGTATTCGGTGCACGCGGAGTCTCAAGTTTGCATTTTTTTTTAAAATTGAAAACCAATTGGATTTGGTTTACTGCTGAACTTTGAATTGTTTATGATTGCATTCTGTATATTTGTTCACCACTCTGTGGTGTCAGACTACACAGTATGATGATGTCATTTTGCTTTCTTTGCCAAGAGCCCATTTCAGTCTACATAAAGCATGCTACTGAAGATTCCAGCTTAAACTGAATGCCCTTGTTAAGAAATTGGAATATCAGTGTTCCCATAAAGTTGAGAACAATCTGGTGCCCCTCAAATATGCTGAACTGTAATTCACTATAACCTATTAGGGGCTGTAATAATTGGTCCAAACTGTTCTTGTTATGCTCTCACCTAGGATTGAAGAATTTAGTTCTCTATTTTTTCCAGAAGTTTCCTTGATTTTAAGAGGCATTGAAGTGTGGTCCAGTCAGTTGTCAAATTACTATTTGAAATAACCACTTGACATACGCTTGCCAGTTCAAATGGAGAAAAATACAGACTGTGCTAAATAAAGCAGCCTTCCTTAACTTCTGCCCTCCAGATGTGTGAACTGTAGTTCCCACTATGTTCAGCCAACATAGCAATGTCAGTAGCATGGAGAAGGATGGTGTTAAGACAAGCGATCATTAAATAATAACCCATGGAATTTACAAATTCCCGTTTAAAAATAAAATGGGAAATGGGAAAAAACCCTCCTTGTTTCCTGTTATTTTGGACAATGAAGGAAGCACATATTCATCATCTTGGAGATAATTTACAAAAGCCTGGTTATGTTAATAGTTTGCATGGCATTTGATTTTGATAATTGATGTTGTATTTCTCTTCTTTTATGTAGTTGTTTATCTGGACAGCAGAGGGCAGTATAAAATTGCATTAGAATTTTAAAACTATTTTTATTGAAAGAGCTAGAAATCTGATGTTAGTTATGGTATAAAATAACTATAATTGGATAGCACCTGCAGGAGAGGAGAAGAAATTGAAATAAACTATCTTATGCTGGGATTCCAGCCAGTTTTTTTTCTGAACTAAAATGTTAGAGACTTCTCAGATACATAATCCTGAAAATATTAGGTGATTATTTTTTTAAAATGCTTATGCTATTCCAGATATAATTTGTACACATTCCATGCTCAGATTCCACAAATACCTATATAGAATCATAGATATGAAAGGTATTATTTAGATTAAGTCCAATTTCTGCTCACTACAGGAATACAACTTAAAATATTCCAGATTGATTATAGTCTAACCTCGCTTAATACTTACAGCCAGTCCATTTAATCTTGCAAATAAGCATACCATGAGTACTATTACAAACACTTTGTTGACATATATATTATTATATATTATTTCCAAAACTTTCCCCAAATCTATCAAGGAAGATATAATCCATTAAGGAAGACAAAATAAGGAATGACGTTAGTCTGAAAAGATGGTTATAGGGTGATCTTTTTATGATAGTTATTCAAATGTCAGCATGACCATCTTAAATTATCCTACCCTAATCTTGATTCTTTAGGATCTTGATGCAGTGCTACAAGCCAGGAGACAGTTAGAGATGAAGTGGTGTCAAACGTCCAGATGGCTTATTGCAGGGGTCCCCAACCCCCGGTCTGTGGACCAGTACCAGGTACCTGGTGCCCAAAAGGTTGGGGACCTCTGGCTTATTGGACATACCTTAAAACATATAACTGAATTTTAAATGGTTGGTTTTTATTTATTATAAGATTTTATATTGTATTTTAATTATATGACTGTAAGCCGCCTAGAGTCGCCTCAGTGAGATGGGTGGCAGAGAAGTTTAATAATTCAATATTTTTTTAAAAAAAAATCATATCTATTGTGTAGTGGAAGAAGGCTTGCTAAGGACTTACTTTGTAGCATCTATGTATCCTCAAATAGTCATTCATTAGATTTCTTCTGAATGGTAAAGCCGTTGATGTCTGCCTTGAAAACCAGTTCCAGAACCCTCAAAGGTTTGCTGTGCGAAATTTGTAAGGCATTTTTATTGCTATCTCAAGGTGGTTCAGTATATGAGGCAAAAGGTTAATTCATTAAATAAGTGAATAAATTTCTACAGTAGTTAATATCTGACATTTTTCCAAGAGCTGTCACTTGCATATCTCTTTGTACATTGACACAACAGAGAAAAGCAGGTTGTAGAGATAAAGCACCACAACAGTCAGGAAAACTGAACACAAAGGAGCAATTGAAGCTAGAGATAGCTCTAGGTAGGTAGAGCTATAATTTCTGGACTGCAAAAAGATATATAAAATAAGGCTAGCTAGGAATACTAGTAATGATCATTGTATATTATAGAGTGGATAAGAGCCAGCATCCCTCTGAATATTAGTTATCGAGAAAGATTAATAAAAGAGGCTTTTCCCCACATGAATATATTTGGCTACTTATACTTATTTTCCATGAATTTCTTTGACCTAAATTATCTTACAGTGTGTGTAATATTTTTATTTCAATTGAAAAACTAATGCATTTTTGGTTTTCTGGGGAGATTGTGTGTGTGTGTGTGTGTGTGTATTTTCAGTAACTTTGTTTCACTAACTTCCAAAATAACCAGTGTAATGCCTGAGTGGATACTTCCCCCTGAGACCTTCTGGTGATAGTTTTATCTCTTTTTAGCTATTTGGGGGGAATTTAATTATATGAATTGGAATGGGAGATCTTTAGAACAAGCATCTGGTAGCAAGATGTTCCCATTTCCATCCTTACCATTTCCCAAATTACCTCAAAATCCTTTCAGTAACCACATTTCAGCAACACAATCTATAGGCATGAAGGGAGAGGACTGAGACGGAAGTAGTTTACTTTCTTTTTATTTAAAAAACCTTTTTTTTAAAGAAGCACACTACTGAAAAGAAGTCACTTTGCCATTTAACAGCAGCTATCAGATATTTGTGAGGCTGCAAATGGTGGTCTGAGGCCTATGGTTTGCCCACCCCATGTATAATGAAATGTGTTGGGGTTGCTGCTCCATTTGCCAACCTCTTTGCAAAGTACACCAATAGGCAACGGGTTTCAGTAAATGAGTGGGATGCTATAATTTTTCTCTCTGATTCTGGGATGGGAACATTTTCCATGAAGATAATATTTAATTAGCCAAGAGTGCAGAACAATCCAGTTTGCTTCCATTTAGTCCCTCCCTTTTAAGCACAGCTAGGTAATTATATGTATTATGTGCAAAATGAATAGGTGTGAACATATTTTACTAACATTAATTTTCATGTTAGAGATAGTCTTGAGTTATAAAACAATTATAATTACACAAAAAAAGTTTCTGAAACCTGTGATATTGTATTTTTAAGCAAATGGGAATGTTTATATTTAAATCCCATTTGAAGGAAAAGAAATCTCAAAAAAATACCTCAAAAAACCCCCTGTGTCCTAATGATTGTAGCAACATAAACACACAATTAAGTTGCAAGACCCAAACACTGACCTAGCAAAAACTGTGAAAGGAATTGACAGGAAGTTAATAGCTCAATATAAAGAACAATGTTTAAAGAGCACTGGAAAAATAAATGAAGATGTGCGTTAGTTGAAAAATATACTTCTGCATAGTAATTCAGAAAGCAACAGCATGAAGAATATAATTTTGGGGGTATATTTGTTTTTCATAAAGTCATAATAGCCTGATGAAACAATGAGAAGATATAAGCATGTTACAGACATAAAGACTGCATTCTTCCAACAAGAGGAAAATGACCCTCAAAGTATAAATTTAAACTTGAAGTATTAAATGTAAATTTAGTCCGGAAGCACTAAATTTAATAATATAATCTATCAAAGGAAAATAGAATTCATATTCAGTTGTTTCCTAGTCATTTATTTGTTCAATTTCTGAAAATGTAGTTGATTTTTTAAAAAATTAAGTTCCAATTTGGTATGTTGATTTTTATGCGTTTGCATAGTGGTACATTTTGACTAGTATGTCAAAATGGTTAAGAGTTATAGTGTTTTTAGGACAATTAGTTTAAATACCAGTGACAATCACCATCTGCCACTCACTATAAATGTCATCCATTTTTGTTTGAGGGATGCTTGGTGCTCTCCGAGCTTGGTTGTTTTCTTGCAGACATTTCATTATCCAAACTAGGCAACCTCAGCGGTGCTGGGTGGTGCTATACTGATGATGTTGCCTGCAAGAAAACAACCAAGCTCAGAGAGCACCAAGGATCCCTCATTTCAACCCTGATCTACAAATATTCTTTATTGCTTTTTGTAAGACTTTTTCAGAGCAGGTCTTGGCAGACTAAATCCTTATTCTAAATGCATCTTTCACAGTTACATCATCTTCAGCAGTCTCAATTCACAGTATTGCCTCTGTTATCGTGGCCGTAATAGAAGGGAGAGGGTTTGCTAGAGGTGAAGTGGGAATGGCAAGTATTGACCTAAAAAATCCAGAAGTAGTTCTGTCCCAGTTTGCTGATAATACAACATATACCAAGGTAAAATCTGAATACTGTAATCTTCTTTGTGATATAAACACACTGAATCAGCAGAATTATGTCTGGCCATAGTTCTGGCCAATTGCTTTAGCATTCTAATTTTTTCTGATTACTTTTTATTGACATTGGAATTGAATGTGGTTGATTGCAAAATCATTGCTGTATGTGCCAAATCTAAATGAACATATTGTTGTATTTATATATAATGGTTTACCAGTAGCAATAACAATAAATCATAGTGATAGAAGATAGTGGTTCAACAGCACCTGCTCATACAAGAAGATCTGGTAGAAAGGGCTCCCTCCGTATTTTGTTCAGGAAAGGCCATTTACAGAGATCACAAAATTAGTCTCCTCAGTTGCTGCACCCTTTCTATATACAGTAACCGCTTCTTCCCAGTTATCCGAATAGCCCCCACAACTGTTTAGGGAGACCATTATGACATGATCCTGCCATCCAGCCTTGAAAGCCTGAATGCTGTGAACTTACGACTGTCAATGAAAGATTTATTTTAGTTAAAGAACAGGCAAGTTAATATAATTCGTGTTATATGTATTGGTTAAGGTATCAATTAAATGTTTTGTTTTTTATTGCGTTGTTTTAATAGGACTTAGGAGGTGGGATGTATGTTGCTATTGGAATAGTCTATAGACAAATAAAGAAAGAAAGAATGAGAACATTTGGGGTTCCAGGCACTATGGAAACTTATCAGGGCAGAGCCAACAATGGCATGAAACCAAAGCCCGTTGTGTATTGAAGGAGGACATTGTAGATGGCTGGCAACGGCAGCCTCTAGAAAGGCTAGAAAGACAGTAGTAACAGCATTCTGGCATGGAGGGCTGAAATCTCCCACTGCTTGAAATCTACAGTCCAGAGCAAGAGAAGTTTTTTGTATAACTGATGGATGGGACCAGACCTTTTCTTGCTGCTTGTCTCAGTAATAAATGAAACTTATGGAAGACATATTTACTACAGGGCGGCCTAACGGAGAATGCTGAAACATTAATCTGGGGTTGTAGGCAATGAAAGCACAACAATCACATTTTATGAACAGTTTTGTTAGAAATCTAGTTTTCATCACACGGAAATGTTTGCCGTTGCTTTCTTGCAAGATAATTGTTCCTAGTTTAGCCTCCAGTCCTAGAATTTCTGGTGATCTGTTATCCAGAAACCCTGCTTAGCATTTGGTGATTGGCCAAACTTGGCTGAATGCTCCCATCTACTAAGGAAAACATAGTTTATATATATATATGTAATTGCCTCAGTCGTTCTTGTATGTATTGCCTCCAGTATCTAGCTCTAGATGCAGAAATGTATTTATTTTATTGGCATTATTTAAGTAAATACAATACATGTTTGTTTTTAAAAAGCTGTGTATTCTGAACACTGTTCAAACAGACCTTTTTTTTTTTACTAAATTGTGTTGTACATTTTCTAGGTTATCACCAAACTCAGAATTTTAACACCCTTAGAAATAATAATGTCAAACACTGCCTGTGATTCAGGAAGTGCAACAAAGCTGTACACTTTGATAGCAGAAAATTTCAAGGTATGTTTAAAAATCCTTATTAGTTTATTTTTAAACATTATACTATAATTATTTCCTAATTTTACAGAGCATTTGGTTATATCCAGAACTGGAGGCACTCCTGCTAGAAGATAGAAGTAAAGCAAGGATAAAATTCACTGTCATATATTCTTTTATCACATGATATGAAAAGATACAAATAAATGTATCTCAAGGGTAGCAGTTCTGCATTAGTTTGGATATATCTGAGCTTGCATCTAGTCTTCTGTGATTGAAGTCCTTTCTCTAATTTAGAAACAGAAGCTGATAATCTTATGGCCTCTGAAGTATCTTTCCAAGGGCCATAATATAATATTGACTCTGTGTGAATAGAAATAAGATTATAATCAAATGGCTAGATGTAATAAAGATGAAGTTCCTTTTTCTCTCGGTCATCTATGATATGCCAGATCAATGCTTTTATTTGGGATTATATCCTAGATAATAAATGTTTTACAAGCATACTGACCTAGTACTGAAGAACAAGACATTTTAATTTCATAGGTCACCTTCCTTTCATTTTTGATTTACGTTATAAAATGAAAAGAAAGGATATCAAAGAGTGCTCTATTTTTTTGGCCAATGACAAAATCACAGTGTCTCTCCTCTCTCTGTTATTTCTTCAAAATTTCCCTATTCTTTCCAATCTGCATGATGCATATGTTAAGTCTTTATCTAACTAGCAATTCAACTTCTTCCCCCATTAATAATCCCACACATTCTGGTCCAGGTATTTCTCGACTCACAACTGTAACTGTAAGTTGTGACAGTTGTTAAGCAGGTCACCACATGACCATGCCCAATTTTACAACCTTGTTTTCCAGTGGCTGTTAAATGAATCACTGTGTTCATTAACGCTGTGATTGTGAGGGGAATGCAGCAATTATTAAGGAATCCATTGTCCGCAATGGGTGTTTTTATGCTGGAAACTAGAACAGTGGTTTCTGGCAAAAAAATGTCACAAATCATGGTCATGACTGCAGGATGCTGATGGGCATAAATATAGACCAGTTGTCAAAGTCCAAAATATTATTGCATGGTTGCAGGGCGGGAGATGAGGTGACCATCAGAACTTTGAAACCTGGTCATGAGTAGTCCTCGGAAGTTCTACTATAACTTCTAAGCAACTGGTCGTAAGTCAGGAACTGTCTGTACAGATATATATAAATATAAAAAGCCTCAGACTTGGAAGTCATGGGTCAGGGCAGTGTCAAGAGTGTGGGTCCTGCAAAGAGCTTTAGCATCAGAGATATCATGATTCTCTTGGGAATTGTAAGCAAGAGTAGCATTAAAGTAGAAAGTAAGATGTGGAATTGTTCTCATCTTTTCCTATGCCCAGGCAAGATAATCTTGTGCTCTGCCTCAACTTAACAGTGTTCATACAATAATAATTTCTCTTAAAAAGAAATTTAATTGTACATGCATGCTAGAACTATCATTTACGAGCTGCACAAGTGTGGGTAATCACTAGAAATCAGCAAAGGTATTATGTACATCTGAATCAGTCCGATAGCAAATTCCTAATTTGCCTTTTGTCAGTATTTGAACCTAAATAACTCAGTTTTTATTACTTTTAAATATTGGTAATACACTAGAACTGTTTTTTGTAGTCATGCCTTTGCTTCCTTTTCAGAATGTGACTTTTACCACAGTCCAGAGAAAATATTTTAATGAAACTAAAGGTTTGGAATACATTGAACAATTATGTACACCAGAATTCAGCACTGTTTTAATGGAAGTTCAGTCCAAGTATGTATGTCCTAAAAATAATTCATTCACTTTAGTGTGCTGTATTGTTAATTGTTTTTCAGTCAGTAACCTGGGAAAGCTAGCTGTAAGTCTTCTTTGCCTTCAGTCTGACTCAATAAGTATTTTGAAATATAACGTCACAGGTATTAATTTTGACCCAAGTTGTGTTTTATACTGAAATGATTCCAAGGGACATGAATAAAAGTTCCAGTAGTTGCCTTTCTTGGGTCCATGAAAAAACATGGGATGTGACATGCATATATACATATATACATACATACATACATACATACATACATACAATGAACATGATGGGTAATCAACAAATGAAAGCTTCTATATTTCCTAGTTTAGTTTGGATTCAGCCTGTTATTTTGTAATTATTTTCCTAGTAGATGATTCATATGCAAATTATTCTCCTTGCCTTTTGCTGTTACCATGACTGTGTCTTAGATCATTGTCAGGTGCAAGAAATCAGGAGCTAGGGTTATTCAAATGAGTACAAGTTTATTCCATGCTATTCCTAAGCAAGAATCTGAATTACTAGCAGTCAAGGAAGATTGGGGTTAGATAAGAGTCAGTGGAGTTCAAGAGGGGCTGGTCTTGGATCTCTTGTGGGTGAAAAGGGATTCCAAATGAAAGATTCACTTGATCCCCTTCCTCGGGTTCAGCCTGGTCATCTCCTACATCAATTCTGCAAAAGGATTATTGTTAGCTTAATAAACCCTTATTCTGAATAACTGGGTAGGATTTATAACTATCAGTTTCAATGTTAAACTAACTTCAGTGGGACTAAATTTGATTTTAAAACCTCAGGTTTACTGAACTTCCAAGTGAATATATTTAGGATCTCTGGTTAGATAGTTCTTAAATAACTGCAGTAACATAAAAAAACCAAAAACTATTAATTTCCATGTAATTTTCCCTAATGGTTGTATTCATGATAAAAACCCAGAAAATTAATTTTCAGTCTGCTACCTCATTTTCTTAAGAACTAAGAATTGTGGTCTTATGTTGAGATTTAACATGTCTATCTGGATTTTTTTCCCCAGTAGAGGCAATATTATTTCTCTCAAATGAAAAGCCATAATATAAAGCAGGGATTCTAAAACTATGGGTGATCTAGAGGGAGATCACAAAGCCATAATTAGTCTACAAGGAGAGCAATGGGCTGCATGGGTGACAAGGCCATAAAGATGGAAGAAAAGGTGTAGCAGAGCTGGATCCAAGACCAGAAGGGCTTAGGAGTAGGGTCAGGGCATCTGTGAGCAAAAGGTATCAGGACTGGAACACCTTGTGGCTGGTTTTGCAGAAGAGAGATCTGGAGTTACTGGACATCTCACTAACTTATGGCTTCTACTTTTCCTTTGAGAGCCAATTTGGATTTGTTGTCTTCCTCTACCTCAATCATTAATGTTTGCTGATAAGTAATAAATAAATGTCAAACTATATTTTTGCTAACTGGACTCAGTGATGTGTATGCTTGTTCTGATTCAAATGTAGCAATTGATTAGGAATGTGCTGGGTGGAAACAAAACTGGAAATTACCTATATTACTTTCCTATTACTATTCACAACATCCAATGCTCTTGCCTAGCGTTTTTGAAATAATAGCATCAATGTTTTTAAGAGCATTCTGTTTTGATATTGTTATGTTATGGTTTTATTCTATGCCACCCATAGCTCCATTCTATGAAATGGGTGATCATATAAATAAGATGTATAAATAAATTTATAAATAAAATTAATTTTCCAACAAGGATAAACTTAGCAGTTTGACAAAAAGACTATTTACCTAATAGTTTTTATTCGCCTCTGTGGAGTGTTGAGCTAATTAGAAAGATTCTGGACTATATCCACAATTTTCTGCCTTAAAAGTATTTATTTCAATTTTATCTCCCCTTTTAGACATTTAGAGTACAATTTAGGATTCCTGACCATAAATTGCACCAAATAAGAGTGAATTGCTATGCCTACTCAGTAAAATTCATGACTGGATATGGATTTGAATTGACCTTTTCACATCTAAGTGCAACATTCTAGAAAAATTTGCAGTTCATAGAAGACTTTAATGTATGCATAAATTTTCTAAATTAGAGGGAAAAAATCCATTTGGAAACTGTCCAAATTGTTTCTACCTCTCTTTACTGAAAGCCTGATACTATTTATTTTATTTATTATATTTGTGGTGACAGATGCTTCTTTGAACATTTATCTGGTTGTCCACAAGGAAATTGTAAGATTACTGTAGAATGGAGAAACATTACAACTTTCTTTGCTAAATAGAAATTATTTATTAGGTCTTTTGTCATATTTGCTTTTGAAGATCAACATCAAGATTCCAGTCAGGATTTCTGGAAAGTCCTCTGTTTAATCAAGTAGTAACCTTGGGGAAGACCCAGCCTGGGTGGAAATTGTTAACAACCATGGAGGTTTATATGCAGCTTCCTTTCCTTCAGATTTTATGTGTTTGCTGTCTTTTAAAATGGAAAACATTTTTATTTTCCAGAAGTCAATAGCACTTTTTAAGTAAATCTACAAAAAGCTTCTATATCAGGTGAGAGCTAGTGTTATGTAGTGATTAAGGTGGACCAGCACTGAAGAGATTCCACTTCAGGTTCACGCTCAGTGATGGAAGCTCAGTGAGTGACCTTGGACCAATCTCAGTCTTTCAGATCAACCTATCTTGCAGGGTTGTGGTTGTGAAGAAAAAGTTGTAGAAAGAGTATAATTATTTTAAGGTCCTGAAGAAAAGCCAAAATATGCATCTAATAAATGGATAAAACAAAGTATTCATGTGATATTTTCAGTGTTACTCCCAGCAAAATTGGTGGTCCTAAATCTTAAAAACTACAGTAATATTATGCGTTATTTAAATTGTGTTTTTGTTCATTTGATTACCATTTCTTAGGTATTACTGTCTCGCAGCTGTGGCTGCCCTGCTGAAATACGTTGAATTCATTCAAAATTCAGTTTATGCGCCTAAGTCACTTAAGATTCGTTTCCATGGAAGTGAGCAAACAGCAATGATTGATTCAACATCAGCCCTAAATCTTGAATTAATTACTAACAATAGAGATCCTAGGTAAGATGTTTTGTTTCAAATTCTAGACTGTGGAAAAGATATGATAGTTATATTTACAATTATGATACAATGTTGGATACAAATCTGTGCTTTAAAAATAATATTTTTCAAGTGAACGTACATTTTCAGTCATTAAAACAATTGAAGGAAAATGATAGAACATTAAAAAAAGGTAAAGGTTTCCCTGTCAGTCATGTCTCACTCTAGGGAGTGATGTTCATCTCCATTTCTTGACCAAGGAGCCAGCATTGTCCGAAGACAATTTCCATGGTTGTGTGGCTATTCGCCAAAGGTTCATGGAACACTGTTGCTTTTCCACTGAAGTGGTACCTATTAACCGACTTGAATTTGCATGTTTTAAAACTGCTAGGTGGGGCAGGAGCTGGGGCAAGTAATGGGAGCTCACCCCATTGCATGGAGCTCAGGTCTAAAATATAAGCATTAATTTATTAGGGAAATCTTGTAGCGTGTGTCTGTGTATAAGGTCTCCAACTATTTTCCTCAGCACTGAAGATCAAAAGGTAGAGCTCTAAGCAGAAACATCTTTGAATCCAAAGAATGAAAACATACACGTATTCACAAATGATGCTTAAAGAATCAGTTAAGGTAGGCAACCAGATTTTCATCATGGATTGTGTGATTGACATACACAGATGAATAGAAGGCTAACTCCTTAGGAGTTGGATAGGCATTTCAGTAGCGGCAAAATCTTGGTTTGTCATTGTGCATTCCTAGAGCTGAGTGAAAGTGACTGGCCCAAGATCATCTATTGACTTTGTGACTTAGGTAGGACTAGAACCCAGGCTCAGACTAAACTGGAATTGGTTTGTCATTGCACCTTTCTAGGGCTAAGAGAGAATGACTGGTCCAAGATCATACAGCTGGCTTTGGGCCTAAGGCAACACTAGAAGTCATGCTCTCTTGGTATCCTGCTCCCCCACCCACAAAAAAAATCCAATATGGCAAATAAAAAACATACAAGAGAAAAACAAGAGCCATAAAAACAAAGTCCCACTGGAGGGGATTGTCCCACATACAAGTCTAGCTGATGCATTTTACACCAAGCTTCACCTTCTGAATCATCTCCATTAGCAGCCCCAAGTAGATCTTACTGGAGTAATCCAACTGAGTGGTGATCAGGGCATCCTAATCTACAGCTGGTGCACTAATTTGCCAACTGAGTTATTGCTGAAATCAGACTGATTCAGAGGCCATTCGGTTAGCTCAGTAGCTATATCTGCAATCTTTCTGAGTTTTCTCTCTGGTATCTAGCAAGCTGCCATGTAGTTAGAACCTCCTTCATTTATACAATACTACACAATGGATCTCTGGTCACGGCAAAATGCTGCTTTTTGTTAACCCACTTTTGTTTTTACTGATACTTAAATGCCTATCCAATCCCCAATGAGATAGCCTTCTATTCATCTGTTTGTGTGAATCACACGGACAATCGTAAAAAAAGATTGCCTACCTGTAATTGATTCTTTAAGCATAACTTGTGAATTCATTAACGCCTAAATGTTTCCCTGCTTTGGGCTCACAGATGCCATGCTTCAACTTAAGGCTACCCTCTTGATCTTCAGAACTAAGGAAAATAGTAGGAGCTCTGCTTACACATATATATTTCCTTTTAAGAAGCTCTTGATACTCTAGAATGCTGCACCTCTGTTACCGCACCAATGAAGAATGCATTTGTTTGGATTCATAAATGACCACCTGAGTCACATTTATGTAACCAATCAATTGTTTAGGGATATTTTTTTTTAAACACAGGGTTTGTTAAAGGTTTTAAAAGCAATTAGTTTTTATTATGGTCTTTAAAACCAATTGTTTAGTTTTAGTGATACCTGTAAAAGAATGGACATTGGTATAATAGAGTTGGGTAACATCTTTCCCTACTCTGTCCCTGTGTTTGGTTTATTTTATTCCACAAATAGCCTGCATTGGATATTGCCTGCAGTGTTTATCAAGATTTTAGGAACTGTTGTCTTACTCATAAAACTTTATCGGTTCTGAACCATCAGGATCAACCATTTGTGATTAGACTTCCTAGGGGGTAACGATGATCAACAACTGGCCAGAGACAGTTTTATTCTGGTATCATTGCTATTTGTGTTTTTTTTCCCAATAAGGTGGTTGGATGGTTCTTGGGTTTTTTTCCCCCTCCACTTAGTCAGTCTATAATAGCTATCTAAAATTAAACATTTAAGTCACTATTTAAACTGTTTAGCTGCTTTAATTATTCATCTGAGTACAATTCAGGACACCCAGCTTTTAGTGAATGCGGAAGGAATTGTGCAGTCAGCTCAATCAGTCGTTTATTGAGTTGGGGTTTCTGCATCTTCAGCCTCCTCATTGCCTGAAAAGGAGAAGAAACTGTCTCAGTTGAGCCCATTGAAAGCCTGTAAATAATCAAGGGTAGAGAGTTTCTTACCAGCAAATGGTTCTATAAAAAGTGACTTTCTTCCTCCCATATTAAGCAACAATTCAACATGCAACAGTATCTTGGTACCAATAAAGGAGAATATTTGTAGCTCAGGTTAAAATGAGAGGTCCTTGGTGCTCTCTGAGCTTGGTTGTTTCCTTGCAGACGTAATTACCCAAACTAGATAATTACTAGCACTGTAAGTGATCTAGTAAGACCACTAGCACTGATATTACCTATTCTGGTAATGAAACGTCTGCAAGAAAGGCACCAGGCTCAGAGAGCACCAAAGACTCTTCACAGTAACTTGGGTCAGAAGAATTGGAGGATTGTATCTATCTCCCACCCTCACAACACTATACTGCAACACAGCTTGGCTTTCCTATACCACCAGCTGAATAAATATGCCAATAAATGGGTCTATATTTAAACTAGCCAAAGTAACATTGTTAATTTAATGGTAAAATGGTTCCTTTTTAACAATGTAAGCAATGGCTTTGATCTTTCAGGAAATTATTTGCCATTAAGGAGACATAAGATGAAATACAATCTTCTACGAACTGCTTTGCAAAAATAGTTGACAGGGCTATTTCTGCTAATGATGGAATGATCTCTGTGTTGTTAAATGCTAAATTTATAGGCTTCCAGATATAAACTGTTGTTAGGAGAAATCTTGCTTCTTTACAGTCTGAAAGTTTTGGGTAGTCCTGAGTTTTGTGTTTGGAACAAGTATTGTGGTATGTTGAAAGTACCACTTTACAAAGCCTTAGTAAGACCACACTTCAAATACTGCATCCAGTTCTGATTACCACAGTAAAAAAACTCTGGAAAGAGTGCAGAGAAGAGCAACAAAAATGATTAGGGGGCTGGAGGCTAAAACGTACAAAGAAGGGTAACAGGAATTGGGTATGTCTAGTCTAATGAAAAGGAGGACTGGAGGGATATGATAGCACTGTTTCAATATTTGAGGGCTCCTAAAAAAATGAAAGGATCAAACTATTTTCCAAAGCACCGAAAGGCAAGACACAAAACAATGGTTGGAAACTAATCAAGGAGAGAAACAACCTAGAACTAAGGGCAAATTTCCTAATGGTGAGAGCAATTAACTGATGGAATAGCTTGCCTTTCAGAAGTTGTGGGTGCTCCATCACTGAAGGCTTTAAAAAAAAAAAAAGACTGGATAACCATTTGTCAGAAATGATATAGGGTCTCCTGCTTGAGCAGGGGTTGGATTAGAAGAACTCCCAGGTCCCTTCCAGCTCTGTTATTCTATGTTCTAAATCAGTCAGAAATGCTCAAATTTACAAACAAGACACCAATCACTTGGATAATCCTTCCAGGGAAAGGGTTTTGATTACTTGCTACATCTAGGAAGTAGAGAATGTTTTTGCACTTCTTAAATTCAGTTTTCACTCCTCCATGGTGACTCTTGTATTTGTACCAAGCAGCCTATCATAGCTGCCCCATGTAATTTTTTAAATACTAATTAGTTACATCCAGGAGGTGCTATTGGTCCAGATCCAGGGAACCAAGCCTTTTATCAAATTTTTGGTTTGACTATGAGTGCATTTAAGCTAGGACCAGTTTTTAGAAAATACAGAATTCCCAGTTCAAAACATGAGTTTTGAAGAAAAAAGCACAAAGCTCTGTTTAGAAGGGAAGTAAATAGAGACCCGGAAAGGTAATTGGCAGACATTCTTCTAGATTACTGAGGAAAAGAACTCTACTGATTTCTGATGATTTCTTGCAACCCCTCCCCTTCCTTTGTCCACAAAGCCCCCGTTGAGTCTCACCCCCTCATTATTCCTGAGATGTAGGTTAAACGTCTTCATACTTTGTTCAGCAATGCGCCAAAGACCATATGCCATTTTTGGGTCTTTTCCCTGATGCTGTAGCAAATTGATCCCTGCTGGAGCCTTCTAAATTCATTTCACAACTTTAAGATGGCAAAACAGTCATAGATAATCTGATACTAACAGAATTTCTAAAGGCAAAGTTGGATGGGTCAGCTTTAGTCCTGGTATCCTGCTCACAAATTTGGATTCTTCCTTTGTGATTCCCCTTTGTGAATCTATTATGACATAGATTCATCATAATCCAAGCATACAAAAATGGATATGAAAGCACCCAACTAATTTCTAACATGTAGATTGGATAATACAGGGGACGAAAATTGACCCAGTTTCAGGAAACGGAAATGACTTACTCTTCATCGTATTATAGAAACATACATTACTCCATGAAGTTTTGTTTATGTTGCCTTTATTGAGTTAAAGTTTATCGACCAGATCCCCTTTAGGAGGATTTAACTGCTGTGGCCCCTCAGCGAAGCCTTGATGTTGACAAAGTGATGATTGTATGATTGTATTAAATAAAAAGGCTTACTACTCCTGGATCTCCATTTTCTTCATGCAGTTTGCACAAAGTGCTTATGTTGTTCTCGCCATAGGCACAAATTTTAAATGTTGTGTTAATGTCAATATATTGCTGACATAAATTCTTGTGAAGGCAGTCCTTATTTTCCTTGACAGAGCATACATGTTTTGTGTAATTTCAGTTCTTAATAAGATCTCTATGAATAAATATTTAACATTTTGACTTATGTCTTCTAATCACAGCATTAATTTGACAGATTGAATAAATTATTTCCCTTTCACCAAGAAACAACATTTTTTTTCTAAAGGAGGTTTTTGATCTGTTTAGTCAGACATAAACAGACAAAATATATACATGTATCATTAGTGCATATTTTTGCATTAATTTATTCACTCAATTTGGCTGCCACCAGTCTCAAACCTGCTTTAACGTATTGCATAATTCTATCTTCCTCTATGCAAAGTTCCTCATAAGCCACTTGCATAAGCTTTTGCTGCCCCACAAATAGATTGCTGTTGTACTGGATGTGCTGTGATATAAAACACAATTTGCTGCAGGCCCAATACTTTATTTCTCTAAAGCACAAACTACTTTCTCTCCTAAACTGGGGACTAGAAGGGAAGATGTTGGTAGATATTTCAACTTTAAATTAGCACTGCTTTTCCTAGCTAGACGTGAAATAAAAAGACAAGATACATATTTTCCAATTACAAATGGAAATAGACATTTAATATAATTAGATCTACTTTAGAGTAAACACATAGAATTTTACTATTTGCATGTTTCAGCAATACAGTCCTTCTGTTTTACTTATAATGAAGTCCTATTTATTAATCCTTCTTTCCCATGTTATTTAAAAGTTCAATTTCTAGAATTTTCTACACTGGTTTATGTTGTGAACAATTTATCTATGAAACTGATAGAATATTTTTTCCTCTAGTACCAATATAACTCTTCTGGCTGGAGTTGGCTACAAGTAAAAATGCAGCCTAGGTTAAAAAAAGAATACAGGTAGTTCTTGACTTACAGTACGACAATTCATTCAGTGACCATTCGAAGTTATAACAGCACTGAAAAAAGTGACTTATGAACATTTTTCACACTTATGACTATTGCAGCATCTTCATGGTCACGTGATCAAAATTCAGACGCTGGCAACTGACTCGTGACGGTTACAGTGTCCCAGGGCCATGTGATCACCTTTTGCAACCTTCTCACAAGCAAAGTCAATGGGGGAAGCCAGATTCATTTAACAACTGAGTTACTAACTTAACAACTCCAGTGGTTCACTCCACATGTGTGGCAAGAAAGGTCATAAAATGAGGCAAAACTCACTTAACAAATGTCTCACTCAGCAACAGAAATTGTGCTCATAAGTCAGTGATTACCTTTACTCAGCATAGGCAAGAGACAAGGGGACAGCATTGCCAAAGTAGTTCAAGTACAAATGTAAGGCTATAACAAAATGGGGTTACAATGTTATTTGCTGATTGGAAGCCTGAATCAAATGAGCTACAGTATGATCAAGAGCCAGAGGAGGATCTGCTACTACAATTCTGCCATTTTTCGTGTTTCAGCTTTTTGTATCTAGATATTGAATGTATAGCATAGTCTTCTTCAGATAAGGGGGACTTCTTAGCCAGAGCTATAACATCATATCTAAAAACAAAGAGATGCAAATGAAAGTAAACTAACCATTGAATCTATCTCTCGTCAGCAGGAAGCAATAACAAAACATTATCAAATTTTACATCAGGGGAAAATAATATATTTTTTAAAAATAATTGAAATGATTGGATAATTGATAATATTTTACAAATTCACCATAACTAATGAATAAATAATGGATGGGCATACTATAAAAAGATCTAATGTTGAAGCAATTTAGGTCAGAGGTCCCCAACCTTTCGGGACCGGTTACGTAGAGAGAGTTTTTTCCACAGACTGGAGGGGGCATGGTTTTATGTGCTGCCTGCATCCTGCGGATGGGGCTTTCTTTGTGCGGACCTGTTGCTGGCATGCCACGGCCCGGTACTGGTCCAAGGACTGGGGGTTGGGGACCCCTGATTTAGGTGATATGATTTTTTTTAAATAACCAATAAAACAGAATATAGTATTGACTTTATGCAACCTTGGTAGGGGATGTTCCACACTGTGTTCTCTGCCCTTGGAAAGGCTTTGTGATTTGTGCACATATAGTGTTGCCAGTTTTGAAAACCAAACTATTAGTATATAAATGTACATTTACGTTTGCATTAAATTTATTTAATGAGATTATTTTTCAAATTTGCATTGTTTTCAAAGGAAAGGCCATACTCTTTTTGGTATTCTAAATTATACTAAGACACCAGGGGGAAGTCGAAGACTTAGGTCTAATATCCTGGAACCTCTGATTGATGCTGGTAGTATCAACACAAGATTGGATTCTGTTCAAGAGCTCCTTCAGGATGAGGAATGCTTTTTTGGTCTTCAGTCAGGTACACAAATTCTGCTTTGTAAAAGGAATAAAATAGTTTATAGTTAGATTGGCGCAGTGTACAGGTAGTCCTTGACTTATAGCAGTTCATTTAGTGACTGTCCGAAGTTAGAGCAGCACTGAAAAAAGTGACTTATGACCATTTTTCACACTTATGACTGTTGCAGCATTCCCCCTAGTCACATGATCAAAATTCAAGCACTTGGCAACTGACTCTTATTTTTGACAGTTGCAATGTCCCGAGTTCATATTGATCACCCTTTATGACCTTCTGATATGCGAAGTCAATGGGGAAACAAGGTTCACGTTAACAACCGTGTTACTAATTTAACAACTGTGGCAAGAAAGTAAAATGGGGCAAAATTCACTTAACTCACTTAAATGACAGAAATTTTGGTCTCAGTTGTGGTCGTAAGTTGAGGACTACTTGTATTGTATTTTAATTTTCAAATCTTCTGAATGTATTAGTTCATATCATTAATAAATTAGTATTAAATAAGTTACCCAAATATAATAAGTTAGCAAGTTTTATTATAGGACAGGCATTTTAAAAATTATTTTACCTGTGTTTAATTATAGTTTAAGAACAGCCAAACAAGAGGCTCAGTAAATAAAAGGATAAAATTATGAAAAAAAAATCCAGAGACAATAAATGAAAAGGAGGTATCGGAGAATCTCCGAAAGGATTTTACAACCTTCTTGGACAATTAATTACATAAAAGAAAAGCAGTTATTGCATAACACAGGAGCATGAAAATTACTCACCATTTTCAATTGCCATTGGGTATATAACAAACATTTTAATAGCACATACGATATAGATTCAACTTCTCTTTCTGAGCACCAGCAAGTGCAGGAATTTAATCTATCTGACTAATTGTCATCCTAATTAGTAGTACCCCAGTTCATGTCCAAGTAAAATATCTCCAATTAAAAGCATGAAATATATTTCTAAAAATTTAGACCGAGGAACAAGGGAGTGATTGCACTGTAGAAAAATATGGAAAATACTAGCTCTATCAGTCTGAAATATCTAAATCCCAAATTCTCTGCTTCAGTTCAGCCAGAGTTTAATCAAAGCCAAGAGCAGAGAGTGATGACAAGTAAGGGCTGTGATACACCAAATCATTGTTAATCTGTCTCCTTAGGGTAGATCTAAACCTTTCTGGTGATGTGAGATTCACTCAAAGACTTCCATTAGCCAGAATTTATGTCAGCCAAATTGGACCACTATGTGCATGATCAAAGGGAATTATTTATATCTGTAAAAAGGGGGGGGGGGAAATAGCACAGTGACCCACATACAGAATTTAATTTTAATTTTTTTGACAAAATGAAATGTTTACCCAGGCTTTTGCAGTTCGTCAATTGAGAAATTAATTTTTGAACCTCAGAAGGTGAAACTGGAGGCCATTCAGAGAGAGATTTATCAACAAACTGGACATGGGCTTTGTTGCCTTGGGACATAGTAAATTACCAAGAAAGTATGCAGTCCAAGTCTCTCGAGATTTGTTATTATTTTCAGAGTTAACTCTGGCTGGAAGTTGAGAAACAAGACTCCAAAACAGAGAATAATTTGTATTGATCACAGCCCACTGGATCCTTTAGATTTTTCGAATTTGGGTTTTTTTTTCTTCTTCTTTAAAAGCTTCTTATAGCCTTTTCAAAGGACTAAAATGTTTCATGTTAGGGCATTTTATAAGCTAGAATATAAAATGAATATAAGGCGTTTTTATAAGCTAGAATTACATGTTGAGTCAAGATTTGGATCAATTGTTAAACTGATGTGAAGAAGATTGCTGAGCAGGCTGAGTATGCTTCTGGACAAGGTTGATGATTCTTTGATAAGTAGAGATTACTTCATGGGGGTTGACTGACTGCACATGGATTGTTTCAGGAGAGTAGCTAATGGGGCAGCAAAAAATAGAAAAAATGCCATAGACAGTCTACTAATCCAAATTGGTCTGTTTCCTGTCCGAGGAGATGAATCATTGAACGGTCTTGAGTAGCTTGGTTCAATTAAATCAAAGGCAAAGACATCCATTATTTGTATATATTATCAGGAATAAATTGGTTTGATCAACTTTTAAAGGATAAGCTGTAGCTATAGTTTTTTTTTTGTTAACAGCTGCAGTATGTTATATTTGTATATAAATTGTATATCAATATACAATTATATTTTCCAAATATAATTGGAAAAGTAATGCTGGAGAAAAAGGAGTTTAATAATACTTTTCTCCTCATTCAATACAGCTTGAAGATTGTCTAATTCTGGTAGTGTTGTCACTCTGATCAAATTTCAGACTTTGCTAAAATAAAAGATATCCAATAAAGAAGAATCTCCTATGTTGAGTCTTATCTGTTACAGAATTTTTTAATATATAGTCTTAGAAATCTATCTCTTTTTTTTGGCTCTTGGACTCATGAGAATTAAAGTAAAATGTGATGTGTAAAGATTTCTATAAATAAATCATGCAGACATATAAAGGTTATACATTCTCTTCTATTAAATGTTATAAAGATAAATATTAGAAAGTATATGAGAATTCATGCTGAAAACCAGTAAAATGCATTACATATCTAAAAACTATATATATCTTTTTTTGGCTCTTGGACTCATGAGAATTAAAGTAAAATGTGATGTGTAAAGATTTCTATAAATAAATCATGCAGACATATAAAGGTTATACATTCTCTTCTATTAAATGTTATAAAGATAAATATTAGAAAGTATATGAGAATTCATGCTGAAAACCAGTAAAATAAATTACATATCTAAAAACTATGTATATCTTGTTGAACATATGAATACAGTAAAACATATATAAGCATTTTATTTAATATAGTCATATTTTTAAATTATTCAAATTATTGCACTTGTTTCAAGTTCAAATGCTGTTATGAGTTGCAAGTAGCAATTCTGACCATTTAAGAAATGTTCAGATTTTGAAACAGGATAAGTTATTGGGACTTGGTATGTTTCTCTCATTCACATATATTACTCACTGGGGGCCTGCCTTAAAAGTTCTCTTACAGATGTTTACTTAGAATAATGATTTGATACCTGTAAGTCTAGACTATCAATGGCTTGCTCTCTCCTGAGCTGGTGCAAACCTTATATGGGGGGGGGGGGCAATACAACTGTCCCTATTGCCCAGTTAGGATATAATCAAAACATGAATTACTCCCATATTATTGTAGTTTTCAACTAGATTCCTGCAATAATTCCTATTGACAAATTTATGTTTTCATCAACATATGATGAGACTTGTGTATGAAAGTGTTAGACAATTAACAACAAAAATCTCCATAAAAATAATTACAATTAGAAAAGGGAGGAGGTAATGGGAGGAGTGGCGAAATAAAAGGGTAAACATACAGAACATTCATTGTCGGAACACCAGTATTATTACCAGTTGCAGGTTACAATTCTAGATGACCAATTTAGTATGTATGTCTTATTTAAGGATATTTATTGGTTGGGGAACAGACAGTAGATTGAAACTGAATATGGAAGAATTCCCTCTATTCACGACATAGAGTATAGATCTATTATCTACTGAATGCCCAAAGTTTGATGAAACTTCTTCTAGTTCCTAACCCTAAATTCTTCATACTTTATTATCTTTTGTAAATTCCTTTACTCCAGACTGGACTTTTCCCAAGTGCTTATGTAGGAATTGGTTTCAACAACTGAGGGTCACGATCATATATTCTGATATCGTGATATGGATCTTAATGTCAATTTATCACTTGTCAGATAGTACAAACTCTTACTGTTAAAGAATATTCTTAGCCACGAATGACTGTAATGTTATAGAGCAAGTACAAGTTGTAGGGGTTGAGTCACAGCACAGCAGAAATTTAAATTAAGATCCTGCCAAATTGAAGTAGAATTATAGTTGAGGAGAGATGATGGTGAAATGTTAGATTGCACGTACTGTAAAGAATGAACTGGTAACAGAAATTTTAGTATAGCTGCTGTTGGCAATGATTTCTTAATAATGCAGGATCCCAAGATGGCCAGTACAAGCAAAGCATCCAGAGATTTCCTAGAAATCAGGTGGCTTCAAAGCTTGGCTAATTGTGATAGAATTTTAGGATTTAAGTGGCTGTGAAATGACTAGTGACAACCATTAGCATGTATAAGGCAATCCATGCTGAGCATGATAGATTAGACACAGGCATGTCAAACTCGTGACGTCACGGGACGTATTGCGATTTTTCCCCCATTGCCGGCAATGGGGTGGGCACGGTTTCGTTGTGACACATCCGGCCCGCGGGCCAGCAGTTTGACATGCCTGGATTAGAGGGTGGACAATTAGGTGCAGAACACAACAATAGCACCTAAACAATTATCTCACAATGGTATCTATGTCCATTTTCTTACTTGCCATTATTCCCTAACCCAACACCATGTTTATAAGATATAGTTATTTCATGTAAAAGGAAAAAGGAAAAGGGAATAGAGACAGATAATTTTAAATTCCAGCAAATATAGCATAATTTCCACATTTAGAGGAAACAGGCCTCCATCTCAATATTAATTATGATATCACAAATCTAATTTCTAGCCTTTTAATAAAAACATGAAACTTGAAATAACATATCTTGAAATCAAAACATTTTGAATTTGAATAATTTTGTACATGTGTAGAAATAAACCCTAGAATTTAAGTTTGGTTTGTAGATCAAACTAAAATTTTTGTTTGATTTCCCCCCCCCCCCCAGTTATAGCAAGATTTTTGGACACTGAACAATTGCTTTCAGTTTTAGTACAAATTCCAAAGCAGGATACGGTATGTTTATAAATATTTTTATGGAATACATTATAAATATCGATTATCTCTATTGCTTGTCTATTTTAGAGAATTCTGTTCTCATAGAGAATATGAATCAAAATCACTTTCTAAAAAGATGTTTAGATATGAATACACAGCCATACATATATGGAGAGATGGTATTTTTATCTTTTGCGTTGTACTAGAAATGATGGGTTTTCTATATTTTAATTTATTTATAAACAAATTTAGCTTGACAGATATTGATATTGCTATTTTCTAATAATGCACAATAGAATTTATAGTTAGTTGATTTATATGATTTATTTATATATGATTTAGTTTTAATTACATAAAATTAAACTTTTTAAGATTTATTGTTTGTTTTTTATAGGTAATCAGATGGTTAATGATTTAGTATTATACTAGGTGACTGTAAAATTCTCTATGAATAATTAGTAGGAAATTTATTTATTTTTCCTTCCCTTATTTCCTTACCATTTTTCTTCAAACCTTGAAAGTATGAGATTACCCAATGTTAATAGCAGATTAATTAATCAAGATAATACTAGAAAGTATGAGATTACCTACTGTTAATACTAGAAGTTAACACTAGAGGGATGCGCTGTGGTATAACACTGCCAAACTAAAGGCTCTAAGAACGAACAGTTTATTGGATAAAGGAGATATCTTTTAAGGTATATTTCTAATATGCCAACTCTGGTTATCGTACTTACAAGGAAAATAGTAATGTCAGTTAACACAAATAACTATGATAGTAAATGGTATCTATTTTATACTGTACCAACAATAACATGATATATTTTTAAAATAGGTTAATGCATCTGAATCAAAAATAACCAATTTAATTTATCTGAAGCATACTTTGGAACTTGTGGAGCCTTTGAAGGTATCATATCCTAAAATACTATGTAATGCCAATTATGGTTATCATTTCATTTAATTCTCAAATGAAGGAATTTATACTCTATTAAACCAGGACGTTGCACTCTATCCTATCATGTTACTTTACCAATGGGAGGGATTGCTTTTTCCTATTTAAAATATTATCATACTACCCAGAATGTGATACAGCTAAGCTAAACAGTAGATAATGGATACACTAGGATATCACCTGATCCTTAAATGTGACAAATGTCTATATACCTAAATATATCCCAGTACATAGTCACATACTGAACTCTCAGATTGTCCAATCCCCTATATTTACCTGCTCGAGTATCTACTCACCACTATCTGATAACTACGTGTTCATGTATGTGTGTGAAAGAAGGCAGATAAAGATAGGTGGAAGGAAATTCAAACTGACCATACTTAATGGTTGTCTAGACCAGAGGTCCCCAACCTTTTGGGTACCAGGGACCAGTTACATGGAGAGAGGTTTTTCTGCAGACCGAAGGAAGTGTGGTTTTGTGTGCTGCCTGCATCCCACGGATGGGGCTTTCCTTGCTTGTGCAGACCGGTTGCTGGCATGCCGCGGACTGGTACTGGTCCACGGACCGGGGGGTTGGGGAGCCCTGGTCTAGAACATACCAAGGAACCTACCTACTCTCTTGGAGTGAAAATGCCTCTTCATTACCAATGTATCTTTTCTAAGCTGTCAAACTGAACTCTTTTAGATCGCAAGAAGGCTGTTTTCTTTAAAATGGTCATATAGAGAAGTCTTATAATGCTTCAAAAGCATTTGACAGATAATATTGTTCATATGTTTTCCTTAGAAGCTGAGAGGAAGTGGCCTGGCTGTATATAGAAAATCTCTGATTGAGATTTTCTAACCATTAGAACCAATCTGTTCTATAACCTTTATGCTTGATTCTTGTCATTCATGCTTACTTGAAAGTTCATACTTGAGGGAAATATTATCTGGTCAATAATGAATACCTCCTTCAGGAAAGGAATAGTCTCTTTATAACTGCTGTAGTCCTGATCACTCTTGTGGAATATCTTTGCCAGAAGAACATCAGATGTGGGATTTTTTGATTATACTTTTAATTGCTCATATATCCTTAGCCAATTACCCATGTCCTAATAACATATAGATAGAGCTACTGCAGTCATTTGATAGTTTGCTCCTATGAGAATTCATAGAACTGATTTTAACCTTTAAAACTCTAAATAGGTTTGGATCCACTATCATTGTGTGTACATACCTATCAGGCAATTAATACATCTATTAAACTATGATATATATCAAAACTATCTTTTAGAGTACCTGCTTGGAGGGCCTCCATGTTCTGAAATAAACTGGATAGTAACAACTATCAATACTTATGAGTCAGGATGCCTTGTCATGACATTCACTTCTTCTGCCTGTTTACCAGGAATCAGTGTTATTTTTCTCATTTTAACACATGAAAGCTTTTAAATATAATTTCATTAGGATAAACTAAATAACAAACTGAAGGTATGACCGACACAACAGTAATGCAAACAACAGGAATAATCTAACTAATAATAGCTAATAATGTGATAATTTACAAAGAAAAAAGAGGGAGAGTCCTGGAAAATTCAGAAAAATTGACATATTGCTCAGAAGCCTTCTTCCTTCCCCCTTTATCAAAAAAATAGCTCTTCTAAACAAAAATTGACAGAAGATAAATGTGAGTTATTTTCTGCACATCAGGTGCAGATTTTGCCTCTGACATTTGTATGATTATTTTGTTTGTCAGCTCCTGAGCCTGTCTTGATAAATTTCAAATACCAATACAGTTGGTGGTATATTTTATGACATAGTTAAAAATATATGCATCTTTAATATGATTCAGAGTCATTTTACTAATTCAGTTGACATCTACCTTATATAAAAAAAATACCAGGTCAAATCTAATTCATATGTGTTAATGTTCTAACACTTGAGTTGCATTTCCAATAACAGGAAGATTTTAAGCAATTAAATACTGTTTTCTTTGACATATTATTAATTTACAGATATATTTTCTTCAATATATATTATTATATTGATACAAAAATATTATTAGTAATGTTTTGGTTTAGATAATCATTTTTGTAGTTAAATTGGCATGAATCAATTTTAAAAAGTGAGTACTTTTTAAATTACTTGATTGATACTATTTGAAGCCAATTCTTTTGTGCATACATTTATTATACTGTAATTTTTGATTTACTTATATTTTAAATAATTTTAAAAAATAAAGTTATATTTTTTTCCATCCAAACCTTAGTGAAGCAAGCAGTCCATTAATGTTCCTCTACTCTTGTTCATATAAGATTTTCATTTTATTTAAACAGGAAGCCTTAAAAAGCTATAAGACTCCATTGTTAAAAGCTTATTATAGCTCTTTGGAAGATAGCAGGTACTATATTATAAATACAGTTTTATATCTAACATTTTACATTAGACAATGAAAGTTAAAGTTACTACTCATTGTAATTGTTGGTATTACTCATGTCATGTCAAGGTAGACAGTAGTATTTAGATTTAAGTAAGTCATTATTAACTTGTTTTAAACATATCTGTCACAATGAAAATGTAACTAACTAAAGAATCCTGACAGAAATAGTATTGTTTGAAGATAGTTTTTCAGATAATAATGAAAAATAAATATTGCATTAGGCAATTCAACATATATGAACATAGTGAAATTATAAAAATATATTATCTGAGTTGGAATAAAAATCTTTTTAGGTAGTTAATACATTTGTAAAATATAACAGTCATTTCCACAATTGTGTATAATTTCTCTAGGTTTGGGATCATTCTTGAAAAGATTAAAACTGTTATTAATGATGATACAAGATACACAAAAGGATGTTTGAATATGAGAACTCAAAAGTGCTATGCGGTGAAACCTAATATTAATGAATTTCTTGATATAGCACGAAGAACTTACACTGAAATTGTGGATGATATAGCTGGTATGGGAAGACAATTTAGAATAATAATTTACTAGAATATATTTATTTGTTTGTTTATTATTAAATCTACTTGCCACATCTCACCATGGGGCTGGCTTATAACAATAGAACATAAAATTATAAAACATGTAAATATAACAATGAAACAATAAAAATAAATAATGAAAGCACAGCAATATATACTCTTTAATAACATTTACAATATAGTGCAGAGTGCATTCAGATATATGTTCCATAGAGTTCAGTAATATTTACAAATAAATATATGTAGGTATATTTAAGAAAATGCAGTCTTAAATTTTAAGTGTTTATGTCAAATAAGAACATTATTTAAAAATTCTGAAATGTTATTCACATTGGGGAACATCTCCTAGAATATTCTTCTGCTATGACTATTTTGAAATAAATGGGAATTGTGTCATTGGTCCTATGCAACCAAAGGTTTGCTAATTTCTTTATATTTGTTAGCCAGTTGACAAATGAAAAAACTGGTATTAGAAAGAAGCAAGTATAGAGTAGGTCAGAGTTCCCCAACCTTTCTGGCTTTGTGGACCAGCGGGGGGGGGAGAGGGGATGATTCCTCATGAGTGGCTGGCAAGTGTGCACACGTAGCTCCATTTGCGTGAGCGGCGGGCATGGCGCCTGTCACTTGCACAAATGGAGTGTGCATGCACATGCTCACCTGCTGCTCACACAAGTGGAGATGTATGTGCTTGCCCCCCACTTCCGCGGCCCAGTTGCAAACGGCTCACAGTCCAGTAGTGGGCCACAGCCCAGGGGTTGGGGACCACTGGAGTAGGTGATAGGTAGGCATATATTAGAATAGAATAGGAAGGAGAGTTACATGTGAGATAAATTTATGTATCATGACATAGCTAGTATATGGAACAGGGATATCTACTTGTGGTCATATTGTATGGGTCCTTCCTTCCTTCCTTCCTTCCTTCCTTCCTTCCTTCCTTCCTTCCTTCCTTCCTTCCTTCCTTCCTTCCTTCCTTCCTTCCTTCCTTCCTTCCTCCCTCCCTCCCTCCCTCCCTTCCTTCCTTCCTTCCTGTATTTTGAATTTATTTGTGTGAAAGGGTTGTCATATGAATTTGCCTTATGTGGAGAACAAAGTACAAAACACTATTTAGACTTTTCAGGATTTAATATTTTTAAGAAGTAAGCTGTTTACAGGCTGTGGAATTCTAAAGAGGAATAACTCATGAATTTCTTCTTGAATCACATTTATTAATTGTCCCAGGGATAGTTCTGAAATTTCAGATGAAAGAAGTTATGTCCTTATTACTAATTTTTAAAATTACTTTCCACTCATTTTTATAGTGACACAATACTAAAATACAATACTATTTTGCTATTTTTTTAAAGATTAAATTATTTTCTGTCTTATTGATATATAAAAATGTCAAGATTTTTACCATACTGATTAATTTTAGTGCCCAAACAATGTGGTTGACTGTCATAACCAAAATATTTATACCTTGCAATTAAGGAATGATAACACAACTCGCAGAAAAATATAACCTTCCTTTGAAAACCAGCTTTAGTTCAGCGCGAGGATTTTTTATCCAGATGAGTGCTGATTGTGCAGCAATACATAGTGGTCAGCTTCCTTCAGAATTTACCAAGGTTTGAAAACGTTGGATTTCAAATGTATTATTTTATTTTTTTATTTTATTTTTTCATCCTGTGTTTAGTACTTTATAAGTAACTCAAGACAGCAGATATACATAATTATCCTTCTTCCTCCTTTTATTGCCACAGCAACAAATGTATGAGCTGGGTTGGCTGAGAGAGTGACTGGCCCAAACTCACCCAGCTGGCTTTTATGCCTACGGCATGAAAATTATAATTAACTAATGTACTTTTTCACTAAAGAATACTGCTGATTTTAATAACAATAATAAACTCTATAATACAATGCATTGTATTTTTATTTTATTATTGCCATAACCAGAGTAATTTGTGTAGACTGAATTTCCTTTGTAGTCTGTTTTCAGTATTTGTGTAATGTTGTAGCACAGTTTAATAGAGGATACTGACTGAATATTGCTGCCTTTGTATATCAGGACAGGGATAAAAACAATCTTATGTCATTTATCACTAGTTACCTGTTAATAATAAATAGTGCTACCATCATAACTTACTAATGTTTTAATTTTGTGACCTTGCTCTGCTACTGATATAATTACCAGTAGTTGAAAGTTAAAAAAAAAAAAAAAAGACATTTTAGCACACACTTTACAGGTAATTTTTGATTGATCTTCTGGAATTAGGAATATGACTACTTAGTATATTTAATATATTTTAATGTTCAGTTTGAACATTTTCCACAGATTACTAAAATGAAAAATGTATATAGTTTTACTTCACCTGATTTAATGAAAATGAATGAAAGATGCCAGGAATCCTTGAGAGAAATCTATCACATGACTTACTTGTAAGTAAGAATTATATTGGTTATTCTAAGTAGAATCTTGATTGTGTTTTGTCTGGCCTTCCCAGAAAAAAATATTTTTATTTATTTATGTTTTGCATTTTTGGACTGGCCATTTCCCTGAAAAAGCGACTCTGTGCTCTTTTATCAGCAGCCTCCACCAAAGAAATCAAATATTACTGAAAATTTAGAATTTTGAAGGCAAGAAGTCTCTTAAAGTCACCTTGTGTCACTGGTCTTGTGGCAAGCTGTATAACAGACACACAAGTGATTTATATTTTACATATCATTTATTATATGCTTGTGTGTGAGTGGGTGTGTATATGTTTAACACAAACCAGAAGCAATAAAAAATAGAGGTTTTGTAAATTTAGTTTTCCCTTTTTGAACGAAACATTTTCTTTTTGATAATTATAATTATAATTAGGTCAATTCTTAGTATATTAAATGAAGAGTACATGTGCAACTGAACTTTTCGTTCACCATGAACTTTTCAACTCACTTCTGGCATTAGCTAAAAACAACTGGAATAGGTTTGATCCATTTTCAAAGAATATGTATCTGTAACTAGGTAAGCTTATATGCCTGATGACATGACCAGACTAGTGAGCATACCTAATGAGGTAATTAAAGAATGTATGACACACTTAGTGATATAGTTAAGGGGCAAGACAACTGAAGGCATAAAAGAGAAGTCATTTGCTAAGCTTTTTATTTTTCTGTCCTCCATTTTGTAAGAAGGTGATTAGAGCTTGATTAAGTAAATCAATCTGCAGACTAATTCTCCTGAGTTGTATTATTCTATTCTGCTCATGAAAGAGGAAAAAAAGCTAAAATCAACCCTTTCACTATGGAGCCAGAAGTGAGCATCTCAATTCGAGTCACAAACTGACTCACCAAGGATATTGAGTAAAATATTTCAGAAAGGAGGCTGCATGTAGGTTTATTATCTAGAATGTCTCCAAACACACTACAAGCAAAGTTTAAAGACAGTAGCCTCAGTGTGAGCCCTCGAGCGACTAATATTCTGTGGCATATAATCAGGCTTAATAGTTATTAATTATGCCATTTGTCTTTGAATTTGTCGAATTTGTCTATCTAATAAAGCCATTGAAAATATTATTTATCAATACATTTTGCAGCAATTGTTTTCTATAAATTATGCATTATATGAAGAAACATAAAAACATCCTTATGTTCTACATCAAATGCTAATAAATTTTATAGAGTAACTGTATGAGAGTTTCATAAAATTAAAAATTGCACTGTTTTTAATACCCTTCATATATGGGCATTTTCTTTATTCTTTTAAAATTCAAAAGACCACATGGATCTTTCCTCACAGAAAAGTGTCTTTAACCTTTAAAGCTGCTGTATTTTCAAATGGGTAAATTTTATTTAAAATCCCACTAAAGAACCAAGCTAAAAACTATACTAGTTTATATGAAATCAAATTGTAGTAGCAGATTTATTTTAGCTCATTTATTATTAGCCTCACACCCAAAATATTTCTCTTTCAACATTGATGCCTCCCAAATTGTTGGTTTCATTGAACTAACTTAATTTCAAGATTCCAGTCATTCAAAGGTCTTCTCAAAGAAGGACAGGAACCCCTTGAGAGTCATACTGAACCTGTTAATCATTAAATGTATCATCTGGTATTACAATATTCACTTAAGTCATTTCTTTAAAACAGGGCAATCGGTAGATCAGTATGTTTTTCTTAAATTAGAAATATACATTAACAAACACATATCTGGGCCAAGCATTGCTAAAGCAAAGCATTGTTCAGAGACTGCTACCTCAGAAATTTAAAAGTCCTGCTTTTGACAGGCACCAAGACTGGATTCATTTTTTTTGCCGCTTAAAATGGAGATAAGTAAATTCAGAGATTTGGATCCTGAAGATCCAAAACCAGTTTTGATCGGCCTATGTCAGGTTTCTAATATTTCCACTTTTTCCCCTTTCAGAAAAAAAATGTTAAGGTTAGGGTCTTCTTTATTATTTCAGAATATATTCTTTGGCACATTAACCCCTGAACCTTAAAAATGCATTTTGCATTTTAGATTTTTGAATCTGAAAATCTCTGATAATAAAGTGTATTTTCATAAGATAACCAAACCCCTTTTATACTAGTTTATGTCTAATATTTGTAAAATGTTTCCAGCTCTAATTGTTATTCATTTCTGATAATGTATGATGTAATAATGTACTTATTTTGTGTCACATAAATTCTATTAACAATTTTTTTAAAATATGTAATTTTTTTCAGTTATATAAAGGAATTTTTTTTAGAATATAGTGATACATTTACTAATAGTGTAAATTACTTTGAATAGTAAAATAAACTGTGCTTATCCTTGTTTACAGGATAGTGTGCAAACTATTGAGTGAAATCTATGAGCATATCCATTGCTTGTACAAACTCTCTGACACTGTCTCTATGCTAGATATGTTGCAGTCATTTGCCCACGCTTGCACACTGTCTGACTATGGTAAGTAATTTTGTTTCTTAAAACAACTCCTGCTGAAACTTATACCACTTTTTTTTAACCATATGTACAAAATAATTAACTACAAGTAGTCCACTTATTTTTTTTAAAAAAATCTATCTACAAAAATATCTACAAAAATCTACAAAAATAATTAACTACAGGTAGTTCTTGTTTAGCAACTGCCTTGCTTAGTGACAGTGCACAGTTACAATCGTGGCAAAGTTGTAAAGTTATTTTTAAGATCAATCCTCACATTTGTGGCCCTCACATTTATGGCCCGATAAAACAAAGAAAAGCTGAAGTGAGATCATAAGCACAGTTGCAGTTTCACGTGGCGATCACTATGCTTAACAATCAAGTTGCTGGTCCCTGTCGTGGTTGCTAAATGAGGACTACTTGTAGTAACACCTAAAATAATGCAGAGGAATACTTCAGTAAGGTTAAAAAAATTAAACAATAGCATTGGCAATAATTTAACAGCCTCATTCAAAGATTGCATTAAGATGTATTTTACAGTGCTGTCCTATTATGCAGCCCATGTCTTAGCTATAGTGATTTTTTGGCACACAGATTAATATTTGGGTAAAATGCTATTGTTCTTTTATAATAAAGTTAAAGATAGAATATATAATATCTGAAAACCTTTTTGGCAGGATCTTATTAATAGTGTTGATAAAGGTTGGGGTGTAAACATGTTGCCCTCCAGCTATTCCACAATTCTGACATTGGAAGTGTCTTGGAATATTGTATCTCAGAAGAAACATATTTCAAAAACAGCAATTTCCAGTTACTTTCTTTGATTCTATTCCATTCCTGCCATTGCTTCTGATTTCTAAAATAAATATGCAACTGGCAAGTTAGACTTATTGAATTAATTAAGATTTGAATTGGAAGATTTTGCATATATGTTAAGTTTCACTTTTGTTTAATTTAGGCTGCCGGCAGTGGCACTCCTAACATATTTGAAATCTGGGCTGGATCATTTTTAACAGCCCCTTCCTTTATTGCTGAGAGCCAGTTTGGTGTACTAGCTGAGGTTTCAAACTAAAAACCAGGAGACTATAAATTCTAACCCTACCTTAGTTACAAAGCCTCCAGGGTGATCTTGGACCAGTCTCTTCTCTCAGTCTTATGGAAAAGAAACTGGCAAGCCATTTCTGAAAAATGCTGCCAGGAAAACTGCAGGGAGCAGTTGCCAATTGTGACTTGAAAGCACTTTTTTTCACCTTCATCACTGCTGTGCTGCCACCCACTGCCAAACAGCAGATTGGCATGAAGGCAGTAACAACTCCACACCCACTGTTAGCCTCCTTATGTTTCAAACAGCATTCCCTTTATTCCCTGCATCCAGAGTGGACCACACACACACAGCCCTCCTTGTCACACCACTGGCTGGAAGGGCTGTACAGTTTTATGAGAATAAGCTTTAATGAAATTTGGAACTTATTTACTTATATGTAGGATTGCATTACTTCTCAATTTTTACATGTTCTGCAAATAGTAATATAAAAATTTAGGAATAATGCAGTCCTACACATTGTATACATTACATAACATATACATTTCTGGATGGTTCATAAACCAAAGTATAAGCAGCTTGTGTTACAATATACTTGTCAATAACAAATGAATATTAAAATATTTTATTATTTTTCTTCCTTTTAGTACGTCCTGAGTTTACAGATACATTAGCAATAAAGCAAGGATGGCATCCAGTTCTTGAAAAAGTACATTTTGAAAAACCTGTTCCCAACGATACGTATATCACAGAAGGAAGTAATTTTATAATAATTACAGGACCAAATATGAGTGGAAAATCAACCTACTTAAAACAGATAGCCCTTTCTCAGATTATGGCACAAATGGGTAAACAATAGCTTCTCTGAATGTGTGTGTGTGTGTGTGTGTGTGTGTGTGTGTGTGTATACCAATTATGATTTACAATTAAAAGGATATCATAGTATATAAAAATGATGTACATTTTTTTTACTGTTTCACTAATTTGACAAAGCTAACGTTAGTTCAAATGCAGTAAACCTATGAACATCTGGCATTTGTTTTGTTTCTTTCTTTAATCTGCAGGTTCTTTTGTCCCAGCAGAATATTCTTCTTTTAGGATTGCTGAACAAATATTTACCAGAATAGGTATGGATGATGATATAGAAACAAATTCATCAACATTCATGAAAGAAATGAAAGAGGTATTCATTTAATTGAGTTAGAGATTGTTAGTTAATAAATGGCCCTGATTCAGATTTAATTGATTCATAGGTTATATTCATAAACAGATGTTAGATGCAGCTATTAGATCAAAATGATACCATGTATGTCATGATGTCACCATATAAATGAGGCAAATGTCATGTCTGTGTCTTTTTGCTTCATAGGATACAAAACAATGAATGAAGGCAAATATATGTGTCTCAGGATAATGTTGCAGGATCCAATCTGGATCGGTCATAGCACACACTCTGCTGGGGAAAAGTTCCCTGAAGATGGGCTGCAGCAGGAGTCCAAAAACTCAGAAGATGAAACCTCTGGTCCCTGTGACCCAGATTGGATCCTGCAACACAAAACAATGCAAATATCTTCTAACAGTATTTATTACTGTTGTTATTTTTTTCTTTATTATTTTAATGGGTTCTAATGTTTGTAAGCCACCCAGAGTCATCTCTGGACAGGATGGGTGGCACATAAATTAAACAAACAAACAAACAAATAAATAAATTGGTGTAATGAATTACACATTTGTATTGTTTTGTGTCGTACTGGTGTAGTGACATCTTGACATAGACAGCTTTATGACCTACTTACTTTCCTTACCTACAGTCCCTTGTCTGCACCCTTAGCTCACTTGAAAATAACTCTTTTTCAGTTAATTATACATACTTAATTACATGTATTTATTCTTTTAGGAAAAATGTTTAAACAGACACAAAATCCCCAAATTTTGTAAGGAGTATAAATACACGCATTAAGTTATAGTCAGAAAGGGTTTCTATGTCTTATGGAAAACATACAATCAGTTGTCTTGTAAAAAAAAATACAATAAAGAGAGAAATAGTAAGCCAAAAACAGCAATCAAAATGGAGCATTCTTACCTACTACACACAGATATGTTAAACTTCTGCCAGCATTCCTCTTTGCCGCCTGTTTAATAGCCTAAAAGTATTCATTTATTTTATTTATCAAACTTATTTGCTGCCCATATCTCCATTCACGGCGACTCTGAGCAGTACTGGATTCTGACAAGCTAGTTTTCATCAATCTTGGTATGCAATTTTGTCATGATTTGGGATGGAGTCTAGGTGTTCTTGAACAGTTTTACATCATGGAAGTTCGTGCCCAATTCTTGGCACTTTTATCCATCAGTCATACTTTGATCTTCTCCTGATCTTTGACGTATCATTGTTCTAGTCCACTCAAGCATACAGAGTCCCTTTTAATCCATGCACTGAGACATTTGCATTGATTATATGCACTTTATTAGATTGAATATTTTATCATGTAATTCATTAAGCTCATTATCCATCATAATCACTGGAAGAGGTCATTTGCTGGGCAAGCCTGCAAAGTAGTTACTTTCTTTTCAAGCAGGGTTTAAGGGTTCAGCTAAACCTTATTTGCATTCAAACTACTAACAGGTTTAATACATACAGGATTGAATCCTAAATTTTCACTTCAGTCTTATTATTTGAATAGTGATCTAACTTGCTGGAAGTTGCTTCTTGTGTAGATGTGAGTGGAATATATGATTATCATTATTTCTACACTGCTGATGTCTCTTTTTGAGGATGTGTCATGAATTTAGAAATTTAGATCAAGCACAGGCCCTGCTGAACCAACTACTACATGCAAAGAATTAATCAAAGATGATTGCTGTACAAGCATTTCTTTTCAATTACTCAAGCACCGCGAAAGATCGGCTTAAAGTTATGCATGCATTTGCTTTTGTGAAAATTGAAACAATTGTGAATGCACAGAATTTTTGAATTGGGCTGTTGGTGCTGATTAATGATTTGTTTTTATGTGGCAGCTGGTTGACTGTTACTAAACTAAATTTCCTATCTGGGGTTTTGAGTAGGAAATGAAAATATCTATTAGCGGGATTTATCCACACGTGGAATATTAATAATGAAATTTGATGTCTCTTTTATTAGGTAACATACATCATACAAAATGCTAATGACAGTTCACTTATCATAATTGATGAGCTTGGCAGAGGTACCAGTCCTGAGGAAGGCATTGGCATATGTTATGCAGTCTGTGAATATCTTCTAAATTTAAAAGTAATATTACTTTTTAAATCCTTTTTCTTATACCTTCTTTTATTTTTTTTCTCATTTCAACAATTCAATTGTTGTTTCCTTTTGCAGGCATTTACACTCTTTGCTACTCATTTCTTGGAATTATGTCAGATTGATAACTTATATCCCAACGTGGAAAACAATTACTTTGAAGTGCAGCATGTAAGAAGCAGTTGTGAAATTAGGGAGAACATTGCTTATACTTACATTCTTTCTAAAGGATGCACAGAAGAAAAAAATTATGGTAATAGTCCTGATTCATTAAGGCTTATGACAACACACAGAAGTAGGTTTCAGTATATGATTTGCATATGCGGAAAGGATAATCTAGCAAAACAGTTTGCACATGCAATTTTAGTTACATTTGGAACAGTATGCCTTTTATTTAAAAAAAAACAAGACTATTAATATTTTATGATGTGTTCCTTATTGAGTCTAGTTACTTTTATTAGCCTCTCCATTTTGCAAGATGTTTTATTTCTTGTCACTAACCAGTATTTTTCTCATTGTGGCATTTGAAATACGATTAGGAATAGATGAATTTATATTAGGATTCCGTAGGTTTTCATGGGCCAGGATCTAGTTCCATCATTCTGTTTTTAGTTGACACATATACATATAAGAGTCAAATTTGTTAGCATTGAGATTAGGAAAGAAATGAAATGCATGTAATACAAGCTGTAATAATTACACTGTGCATGCTGTGTTCATTTTCTTCTCTCGGCCTCAGTAAAATAGGTGTTTCTCAAATCCATAACAGAGTCTACAGTTTTAAGTTGTCGAAAGGCTGTTGATCTGGAAATTGCTGTAATGGTTGATATATTTGAGTCTAGGTAGTTATTCTGTAGGATTCAGAATATAATATGATATGTGACATTATGTAACAATATGACAATTGTGATATCGATGGGTTCTTGGCAGATTACAATATTTGGAATAGAGAATGGGGAAAAAGAATGATATGTAGATTTGTTTTTAAAAATATAGAAATCTGGGGTCAGCTGTGCTTTTGATTTTGTAAACATGATTAAGAAATAGACCCATAAAAGTATGTCATGTTGTTTAGTCATCTTGTCTTCCCGATTTAGCATCACATCTACTTGAATTCTCATTTTGGTTTTTTTAAAAAATGTTCTCCTTAATTCTGATCGGCAAGTTTACTTTAAATCCTGTTTAAAAAGGAAATGTGCCAAGGTGTTGCAACCATTTCCTGAGTTAAGATAGGTTTCCATGCCTTTCAAGTGTCCATGCCTTTTAAGTCCTGAGATAAGTCATGAGTTATGTCTTCCTGAATTATGTCTTACAAGTTATCATTTCCTAAGATACGCCTTTAAAGTCTATATTTCCTGAGTTGAGATAAGCTATGCCTTATTAAGTTTCCATTTCCTGAGTTAAGTTAAGGTATGCCTTTTAAGTTTCATTTCCTGGCAAAACCCACCCTTTACAACCTCCTGCTGTGACGTAAGTGTACCAATAAAAGAGAGGCACGCAGATCCTTCTGCGCTCTTGCTTGCTGATTCAACCTGAAGAAACATGTTGTCCGTGTGTTTCCTATCTACCAAACGCAAGGTCCGTTAGCCCAGGCTGACGTACGTCACTGGTCCGTCCAGCAGAAGCTGGACCCCGGGATTTGAACTCCCACAACCACTGGTCCGTCCAGCAGGCGCTGGACCCCGGGATTCAAACTCCCACAACCACTGGTCCGTCCAGCAGGCGCTGGACCCCGGGATTCAAACTCCCACAACTGGTGACCCCGACGTGATTCACTTTACGACGTGATTCACTCCACGGCGTGTTCTCTGTCTAGGGAAGCGCTGCTCTGGCTCCTGTACCTACACACCTGGTAAAGGCCTGCAACTGTAAGTATGGGTTCCCCGCTTTCCAAGGTTTTATCCAAGCATGTGGATGAACTTTCCTCTTTAGCCAGAAAGGCAAATTGTTTGCAAAAAGTTAACGGAACAACTGTCTATCCTTTGTCTCGCAAAGAAATTATCTCTTTCCTTCTTTACCTTCATAAACACTGTCCTGCTTATCCCGAGGACGGCTCTCTTCGCCGATCCACTTGGGAACGTATTGGTAAATGGCTTCATGAACCACCCCGGGCGCCAACTAATATTCTTTGCACGTGGCGTGGACTCATGGCTGCTCTTCAAACCTTATATCCAGACCCTTCCTCCCAACCTGTGCCTACTACGGAGGACGCTCCAAAGCCGGCACAGCCAAAAGTACCCCCCTCTTCGCTCTATCCTTCTCTCTCTCCTCCATCTGCTCCTCCGCCCTATCCTTCAATGTCGCCTTCACCCCCTCCCTCTCCTTCTCCACCCTCCTCAACTTGTGGGGGTGCTGTTCTCCGTGCCATACAACAGGCACGGAAGGATGGTTCTCTGGATCCCGAAGACCTTCCCTCTACTTCTTCTCTATTTCCAGTAGTATGGGGACGAGGCCCCCGTGGGGGTCTCGCCCCTCCAGTCTATCAAAATATTTCTTACAAAGTTATTAAGGACATAAAAGATGCTGTTCGAGACTACGGTCTTCAGTCTCGCTATGTGCAAGGCTTGCTTCATTCTCTTTCTTCTGATGCTTCAGAAATGCTTTTAATAGATTGGCAAACTTTATTTAGTATGCTTATGACTCCTGCACAGTATGTAATTTGGAACTCAGAATATGCTAAGCAAATTTCTTTCCTTGTGCAAAATGGCTTGCCTGCTAATGTATTTCAAGATGATCTGATGGGCACTGGCACGCGTTTTACCGTCACCCAGCAGACCCAATCAGATCGAGCTGCATTTCCTTTAATTAAAAACGCTGCACTTGGCGCTTATCGTAAGGTGGATGAAGCCCAGCAAATTCCCTTACAAACTTTTTCAAAAATTATACAAGCCACTAATGAGGACTATGCTTCTTTTGTCAGTCGTTTGCAATTATCTCTTGAAAGACAAATTGACAATGAAGCTGCCAGAAATGAATTAATTATGAAATTGGCTTATGAAAATGCAAATCCTGATTGTCAAAAGGTTCTTCAACCTCTTGCGAATAAGCCTGATGCTACGCTGGCTGATTTTCTCCGTGCCTGCCGTATTGTCGGCTCTAATTCTTATAACATGACCACCCTTGCTTCTGCTATCACCTCTTCATTACCCCCCACTTCTCTGCCCGTTCCCTCTTCCCCTCCCGATACTTATGCCTTTTCTCGTCCTGCTGGCAATTGTTTTAATTGTGGCAAACCTGGTCACTTCAAAGGTCAGTGCAGAGCACCGGGAGGGGGGGAGCGCCGCGTGGGCGACCCCCTCCCCCTGCTGCTAAACCAAAAACTGTTTGCCCTCGCTGTCGCAAAGGTTTTCACTGGGCTTCTCAATGTCGGTCAAACCCCCCTTTTCAACGCCAAAACCAGTCGGAAAACTAATTGCGGGGCCATCAGCTAGCCCCACCAAAAAGGCTGAAATGTCTCCTCTCCTTTCTGACCCTCCCTTTTCTGCCTCCGCATTTCCTGTTGAACTTTCTGCTGATTGTTCTTATGAAGACCCTGGTTCTGTTTTCACTCTTCCTCTCTCAGTGACACTAATGAAACCGCTTCCGCCTTCATTGCCTGTTTTGCTCATGCCTAATTCCTCCCTCACTGTTGAAGGCGTGGTAGCCGCGCCTTTTCTTTATGACTCATCCTCTCTTCATCACTTGTCTCTTGCTGCTATTGGTGATCGCCCCTTTTTCCTTCCAAAGGGCTCAATTGTTGCTACGCTTATTTTACTTCCCTCCTCTGCCTCTGCCTCTGTTTCTACCTCTTCTCTCCTTGCTTTACACTGCCCTGTTGAACCTTTCAAGCCAATGCTTACCATTTCATTAAATGGCCGTCCCTTTACAGGCTTGGTTGACACGGGTGCGGACGCTTCTGTCATTCGTACCAAGGACTGGCCCTCTACTTGGGCGCTTTCTGATTCTCCTTCTGTTCAAGGAGTTGGTGGATCCCAAGCGGCAAAGGTCAGCACTGATTGGCTCTCTGCTTCTGTCCCTGATACTTCTACCACAGCTTACCTTAAACCTTTTGTCCTTCCTCTTGCTTTTAATCTATGGGGTCGTGATTTGCTTTCTCAGCTACATGCTACTTTACACATCCCCTAACCAATGGCTATTACACCTCTTAAACTGTCTCTCATTTCTTCCACCCCTGTATGGGTGGATCAATGGCCTCTTGTTGCTGAAAAACTTGAGGCCCTACATGAATTGGTATCTCAACAACTGGCTCTAGCCCACATTGAATTTTCTACCAGTCCTTATAACACTCCTGTTTTTGTCATTAAAAAGAAAAGTGACAAATGGCGCCTCCTACAGGATTTACGTGCTGTGAATGCTGTTATTCAACCAATGGGAGCGCTACAATGTGGGCTGCCTAATCCAAATTTGATTCCTGAAACTTTTGATTTGATCATTATTGATTTAAAGGACTGTTTTTTTTCTATCCCACTGGATCCAAGGGATAGATTATTGTTTGCATTCACTATTCCAGAATTGAATAATTCAAAGCCAACTACACGATACCACTGGAAAGTGTTGCCACAGGGTATGCTCAATTCTCCTACAATGTGCCAATATTATGTGAATAAAGCAGTCCAGCCTTATAGAGATCGCTACCCTTCCTTTCTGGTGTATCATTACATGGATGATATTTTAATTGCAGCTGACGGTCCGAAGGGGACAGTATTAAAAACACTTCCATATCTTACATCTATATTGAATGAGGCGGGGCTTCACATAGCTCCTGACAAAATCCAATCTCAATATCCCTTTCAATATCTAGGACATAAGATGTTAGCCTCTGCGGCCACACCTGAGCTGCCAAACCTCAATTTTCCAAACAACCCTACATTAGTACAATTGCAACAATATTTAGGAACACTTAATTGGGCACGATCTTATCTTTCTCTTACCACGGCTGTTCTTTCTCCCTTTTTCCAAGCTTTAGCTACACTCAAACACCCTGCTGACACTTTGCATCTTACTGATGTTCATCACACCACTCTCCAACATATAAATTCAATACTGCAGACCACTTGGGTCGACCGTGTCTTGACCAACACACCTTTTTCCCTTGCAATTTTATCAACACCTTCTCTATTCACTGCCATTCTTGTTCAAATATCTGACAAAAAATTACACATTGTTGAATGGCTACACCTTCCACACACTCCACGCAACACCCTCACCACAAGACCTTTACAAATGGCACTTTTGATTGATAAAGGAAGAAAGCGAGCCAAAACATTAATTGGATATGAACCAATTGCTATATATATTCCCTTTAAGCTAACACAATGGGAACCTTTATTCCAAAATTCAGATGTGTTGCAAGATTCATTGGAAAACTGGCATGGGCATGTCTCATGTCATTTGCCCGCAGATCCTCGCTTACAACTTGTCAAGACAGTCCCTATTTCCTTTTCTTCTCCTATTGCTCCTTCACCCCTTAAGGACTGTCTTACCATTTTTACTGATGGTTCAAAAACATATGGTGCTTGTACTTGGCAATACAAAGGAACATGGCACAAAAAGCAAACTTCGCCTCAACAATCAGCTCAACAAGCAGAACTAGCTGCTCTTATTTTGGCTTTAAGCTCCTTTTCTTTACAACCTTTAAACATTATTACAGATAGCTTATATGTTTCCCATATCACTCACAACATTTTTGATTCTTATCTGTCTCCCTCCATTCCACCTGTCCTTATGAAACTCTTTCTTTCACTACAAACATTATTGCATGATCGTGTCCATCCCCTATTTCTAGCACATATTCGAAGTCACCAACATTTACCAGGATTTCTTTCAGAAGGGAATCATATGGCCGATGAAGCCTGCAAACTTTTACCTGTTGTCATCAAAGTTCCACAGCCAGCTCCCATGACAGCGGGGGAAAGTCACAGCTATTTTCATCAAAATAAGAAGGCCTTAATGAAACAATTTGGAATCACTATGGCTGAAGCTACAGCCATAATTCAACAATGCCCAACCTGTAGCCTACAGTCTAAAGGTATCCCACAGGGCGTTAACCCTAGAGGCACTGAAGCCTGTGATACCTGGCAAATGGATGTAACTCAATATCCTCCATTTGCCCCGTGGAAATATCTACATGTTACAGTAGATACATTCTCCGGATTTATTTTGGCAACCCCACAAAAAGGGGAAGCTGCAAAACAAGTGATTAATCACTGTATTCATACCTTTACAGTGCTGGGATGTCCAAAAATATTAAAAACAGACAATGGCCCAGCTTATGTCAGCTCACAATTTTCACAGTTTTGTCATCACTGGTCCATTGTACACAAATTTGGAATTCCTTTCAATAGCCAAGGGCAGGCTATTGTTGAGCGAGCAAATCAAACTTTAAAAAATGCATTAGATCGTTATATGGGGTCCAAGGGCTTATGCCCCCCAAACCTCCCGGCACTGCAAAACGTGTTAAATGTTTGTCTGTATACTCTCAATTTTCTAAATCTCACTGGCACTCCTTCTTTGTCTGCTGCGTCTCGACACTTTACTAAACCTGTTGTCCCAACTTCAAGACCACTTGTATACTACAGGCAGCTCCCGGATCCAACTTGGAAAGGTCCAGCCGAACTCATCACCTGGGGAAGAGGCTACGCTGCAGTTCAACTACCTGACAGAGTTTTGTGGGTCCCTGCTCGTTGTATTCGCCCATATTTCATCACTCCACACAACCCACCAACTCCATCGGATGTGCCATCATTGCCTTTGTGAGTGCGGATGTACATGCTGTTATTGGTGTAACAACTGCATATTGCACCACCCATATTATCCAGGGGTCCAACACTTTTGCATCAATCATGTGGACCCTGCTTTTGATGACACTTTTGACAAGTTCCTTCCCCATGATGTCCACACTGCACCTTCCCATGATGACAAAGCACCTGAGAATTCCTCTAAATTTTCATAAAGGCCTATATTGTGGTCCTGTTTTCTCTTTTCTTGATCTCAATACTACTGCCCTTTTTCATTGTTATGACAGAGGTCAATCCTTTTGTCCCTTTGTGTTTTCTCAGTATCCTAATCGTGGCATTCCTCTTCCACCATCTCCCTCTATTTCCCTCACCTATGCTCATTACCCTTGTCACATAACTCTTGCTATTCTTGTGACCCCTGAGACTACGGGGCGCTATTATGTGTCTGGATTTTCATCCTATGGTATTTATACTACACATTCTTTTGAACTCGCATCAGTGGCGAGCTATGCAAAACCTCCTTTGTCTCTTCGTTTACTTGCCTACAACTTTGTTCCTCATCCCCGCTCCTTCCTAGACCTGGCCGCCCGTATTTTTACCTCACCTCACTTACAACACTTTCATTCCACAAAGCAACCTCGCTCACACCAACGCATCATTCATTCTCGACGACGGCGATCTCCTGATCCTAATCCTCATCGACCCCTCAACTACACATGGACTGTTCGTGACTTTGAAAATCAGGTATTATTCCAAATCTCCAAATACACAATATGGCCCTGGTTCCCTATCTTACATTTTGACTTTGCCGAAATGGGTACCGGGGTCAACAAATTTGCTTCAAAATTTCTCCAAACTAACAAATGGGACAAACAAGGTTCGTGCACACCTTCTCCACTAGAAGCAACATGGTGGGACCTGTATTTTTGTCCCGAACCAAAGACACCTGAGGAAAAATATCAATGTGGCACTTTTTTGGATAAATATTGTGCCTCATGGTCTTGTGTTTCTACGGGCGCTATATCCTGGACTGCCCCTCGCTCAAATGATTATATCGCCATTACCCGTAGTAATGGCAAACCCCCTTCTTTTTCCTGCCCTTCTAATTTGCATTGTTGTGGTGAGCGGAAAAATCCAATGAACATTACCTTTCACATCCCAAGGAAAGACTTTGACTGCAGAGCAATGGGCTGTCGGATATTCTTGGGGTGGTAGAGAATGGAGCGGTTCTGAAGACGACGGCGGAGTTTTTTCCATTCGTCTCACAATCCAGTCACCACATTCCCCTCCTATAGGTCCTAACAAAAGCATTCAACCTGTTTTTTTACAGTCCGTTGTACATAATATGCCTAATCCCTTGATTAACCTTGTCAATGCTTCTTCCTTTTTGCTAAAAAGTGCTGTTAATTCTTCATCACAAACCGACCACTGTTGGCTCTGTTTATCAGCCACTCCACCCTTTTATGACGCTGTTGGCTCCATCGAACCTATTAAGAATGCTACTAAAGATGACTCTTGCAGATGGAACTCAACATCCATCACTATTACTTCTATTATGGGACATGGTTGTTGCTTGGGAAACATTCCTGCAAATTATTCTCAATATTGTGCTAATATCACCACTGGCAAATACCAATGTGATGTTTGGCTCACCCAGAAAAGATCGGGCAGTGTAAATACGGCAGGTTATAACTCTCTTTTTACCTTGGGTAATGGTAATATTTCTGCCAGCTTAAAGGGCCAATTCTTCATCCCCGGCAACAACTCCATCTGGGCTTGCTTTACAGGTGCCACAGCCTGTGTATCAGGGGATGTCCTTATACAACAAAAAGCCTTTTGTATTCAGGTACGCTTAGTCCCTAGAATCACTTATTATTCCCCCTCTGATTTTGTTTCCCTTATGGAACCACCGGAATACCACCTACGTGTAAAACGTGAATTTGTTACAGCCCTAACCCTTTCAGTTCTTTTAGGATTAGGTGTTGCAGGAGCAGCTACTGGAGCTGCGGCTTTAGTTGTCAACCAACAACAAATACAAAAACTCAGTCTAGAAATAGATAATGATCTTTCCCGCATTGAGACTTCAATTTCTGCCCTTCAAACTTCTTTGTCGTCTCTTGCTGAAGTAGTTTTGCAGAATAGGCGTGCCCTCGACCTTTTATTTTTAAAGGAAGGTGGAACGTGTGTAGCCTTAAAAGAAGAATGTTGTTTTTATTCTGATCAATCTGGCATTGTGCGCGACTCTATGAATGAGTTACGCAAACGATTAAAAGACAGGGAACAGGAAAGGTTCTCCCAACAATCCTGGTATCAAAGCATGTTTAATTTCTCTCCCTGGATTACTACACTGCTTTCTGCTATTTTAGGACCTTGTATAATTTTGCTTATAATATGTATGATTGGTCCATGTGTTTTTTCACGCCTTTTGCAATTTCTCAAGGATCGTTTGAATGGTTTGGATTCTAATCTTTCTAAGATTAATGTTATGCTTGCCTCAAACAATATATATGAACCCTTGAAACCCAAATTCCACCCCTCTGAAAAGGTTGCCCTACTGACACTGTCTGACACGGACTCCAACTGTTCCGATACTGAATCAGACTTAGCCATGGAGGCTCTTGCCCCCAAGCAAGAATCTCGTATTCTTATGGAGTTGCCCTTTTCTGTTTCGGAGGATGCAGATTATGGCCGCGAGTAGGATGGAGATTGAACTTTAAAAAATAAAAACAGTGGAGATGTTGCAACCATTTCCTGAGTTAAGATAGGTTTCCATGCCTTTCAAGTGTCCATGCCTTTTAAGTCCTGAGATAAGTCATGAGTTATGTCTTCCTGAATTATGTCTTACAAGTTATCATTTCCTAAGATACGCCTTTAAAGTCTATATTTCCTGAGTTGAGATAAGCTATGCCTTATTAAGTTTCCATTTCCTGAGTTAAGTTAAGGTATGCCTTTTAAGTTTCATTTCCTGGCAAAACCCACCCTTTACAACCTCCTGCTGTGACGTAAGTGTACCAATAAAAGAAAAGCACGCAGATCCTTCTGGGCTCTGCTTGCTGATTCAACCTGAAGAAACATGTTGTCCGTGTGTTTCCTATCTACCAAACGCAAGGTCCGTTGGCCTAGGCTAACGTACATCACTGGTCCGTCCAGCAGGCGCTGGACCCCGGGATTCGAACTCCCACAACCACTGGTCCGTCCAGCAGGCGCTGGACCCCGGGATTCGAACTCCCACAATGTATTATTGTTAGTACTCGTGATATGAAAGGCCATTTAACAAATATTCAAAATTATGACGGATACCCAAAAATTATATACAAACCTCTTTCAAAGTTATGATGTCTGCAATGCCCCTGCGGTCATTTGCCCTTCAGACTGACCATGAAGATGCTGCAGTGCCCTCCCTCTCTCCCCCTTCGATCTCTCCCCCAACAGGACCCTGCAGTGCTTGGGCTTGATCCCCAGGCCTGCCGGAAGTGGCCACCATTTTCAATACTCCAACGAGTCCTTGTAGAAATGGCGGCTGCTTTTGAAGCTTTCCAGCCTGATCTTCAGGCTGTTGGGAGACTGCAAAGCTCTCCTGGCTCTTGCTAGGCTTGGGAAACCAGACACTGCATCCTAAGGTGGGAGCTTCAGATGAACTTCCTGAAACCTTTCCATGGCTTTGACTCCCCCCCTTGCTCCCCCCCCAAAAAAACCCACATCTCTTCAATAAAGGACACAAAAAAGCTGGGAGAGACAAATTTGCTCATCTTTCACCTCCTTCCCCAAATTAGGTGCTAAAACTAAACTCCCCACCTCTGTCCTCAAACCTCTACCCTCTTTAAATTTGCTAGATATACTGCATGCCCGAAACAGAATAACAGAGTTGAAAGGGAACTTGGAGATCTTCTAGTCTAACCCCCCTGCTCAAGCAGGAGACCTTATCATTAACCCTTTCAGACAAATGTTTGTCCAGTCTCTTCTTGAAAAACTCCAGTGTTGGAGCACCCACAACTTCTGATTAATTGTTCTCACCATCAGGAAATTTCTCCTGACTTCTAGGTTGGTTCAAAATCTGTAAGTTTACTTTGACTGCAGAGAATCAAAGAATAAATAAAAGCAAGGAAGCAAGCAATGAAATTTCATTTGCTCTGTCCCACTGCATGTGAGGAGGGCCCCTCCCTCAGAAGAGACGTTTCTGATCACACCCAAGGCTGCCCTGACTGGATCGGATTAAGGGCTCTGCCTTCCCTTCTCTCTTCCAGAGATCCCTCCCTGCCCTTGCCAGGAAGGCCCACAGACCCCCCTGTAGGCCCCTCTATCACTCCTGGCTCTTCAGGACCCGTGCTTCATTCCCCACCCCCCCAGTTGCCTTCATGAGGACATGAAACCATCCTCCTTGTCAGCACTGGGAGATTCATGTCAACTCTCTGCAGCACAACCAGCTGGATGAGTTCACACAACACCCTTAACTTAGGTTAAGGGAAGAGAACTGCTACATTGGCATAATGTATCATGCCAAAATATCTAAACCAGATGCTGGCTTAGCTTGATGATGTGCTTCACACATTGACAGAGAACAAGGTTCCCAGCTACTGGAATTTTAATATTATTTTAATTTTAATTTAAACTTAAACTTAAACTTTATATTTAAAGTTTTAAAATCTCAGTCAATATTGTCAGGGGCTCTATGGATGACCAAAGTCCCTGCTCCTTACAGGTTTCTTTGGGAATGCAAGGGAGAAAGAAGCCACTATTAATCTGTTTCCCTCTGAAGCCCAAAACCTTTGCCCCTCCCTGCGGTCAGTGCCAGGCTGAGATGTGTCCAGCTTGCTAAAAATAGTGCAGAAATGCCTGAAAAAAACTGGATGGCCTAAACATGAGCTGTGAACTTCACCTGTTAATTCAATTGATGACTCCACCCAGCTCAGGAAAGAGGATTTCTCCCCAATCCAGGTTAAGGAGAGCACACACTTCCATGATGGTCAGAGGAGTTTGACTCAGTCGGTTCAATTCTGCAGAGCACGCACAACTGTCAGCCACCTGGTGGGACACTCACACAACACACTTGCAGGTCTCTGCAACTGAGTCCTGCAAAGGAGGCTGAGGGGGTCCCAACAATGCTGGGTGTGCTGAGCTGGCCAAATGCAAACAGGGGTGCAAACACCCTAGACTCAGGTGAGGTCTCCTAGCCTGCAGGTGCCTGGGACTCGCCTCCTGAAGGGGTTCCTGCCTGACCATCCATGCTGTACTGTGCTGCTAACAGAAGGGGGTGCATTGACTTGGACCCCCCAATCTGGGGAACCACCCTTCCTGTGATGTCACTGCTGCTCTCCCACCCTTGTCTGCTAGGAAGGCTTCACCCTCAAAGAAACGTTTTCCAACCATGCCTGAGTCTGCTTGAACCAGATCACGAAGGGGCTCCATCTGCCTTCCTCTTTTCCAGCACGCCCTCCCTGCCCTTGACAGGAAGGGACAACCACCTCCTGCAGCCCTCCTGCCCTTCCAGGACCCCAACTTCACCGGCCTGTCTGCAGCCTTCATGAGGACTTGTTACTCACTGTCACGATCAGGATTGGAGTTTTCCTGCTGCTTCTACACAGAGCAACTAGTTTTTTAAAAAAATCTGCCCGTGTTTAGCAAATTGTAGTCCACTCAGCTGGTTTTGCAAGACTGTAGCCAGACTCAGGAAGTCCCACAGCCTCAACTGGCTGTGTGTGAAAGTAATCAGGAAGACCATAGGTGACCGGGTTTATCAGAAGTGGTTTGCCATTGTCTCTTTCCCAGGGCTCTGAGAGGTTGGCTGGCCTAGGTTTACCCAGCTGGGTTTGTGCCCGAGGCAGGACTAGAACTCATGGTATCCTGGTTACTAGTCTGACGCCTTGACCACTACACCAGACTGTCTCTGCTCATAGCCATACAACCCCCTTAACCTGGTCACTTTACAAATGCCTGCATTCACACTTGCAACTTTTAACCATGATTTATTTTTGGAGATTGAAACTGTTGGCCAATGGGTCAGTGAATTATTCATATCAATTCAGCAGGGACTAGGTGAAGAATTATTTGTAGCAGAATTAAACGGGAGACACTTTTCTTCCTGTAAGGGCCACATTCACACAACATACTTCAGCAGCCTGGGAAAATGTTCTTGTAGCCACCCTGAGATAGTTTTACGTGCAGCCTCCTGAGAGACTATAACAAGCCAAGGATGACCACAGCCACCCCTACTCCACTTCTCTGGGCTCACACCTGAGGCAAACCCACAAAGTAGATGGCCGCATTTGGAACTGAGGAGAGGTTAAATGCCCTCAGGGCACAACTAGGCTTCAGGGAGACATGGCAGGTAACATCATGGACGAGAGAAGCCATGTTACACATCCACTTGGCATTCAAAAACAACAGCCGGTACCTGGAGCCACCAAAGATCTGGTAGGCAGGCACTGAGAATGGAAAGTGAAGACCTTACAGTGGGACAACTTTCAGCTAATAGAGTTAGGATATTGGTCATTCTATGCTCGTCATTGTAAGGATGGACCTGCCCATCCCATCAGCTCCCCCTCCCACTCAAACCCCCAGTTCTCCCTTCTAGGCCAAGCTGTCCATATTAACAACAACAACAACAATAATAATAATAATAATAATAAAGTTGGAAGGGACCTTGGAGGTCATCTAATCCAACCCCCTGCTCAGGCAGGAAACCCTATACCATTTCAGACAAATGGCTGTCCAGTCTCTTCTTAAAAACTTCCAGTGTTGGAGCATTCATTGCTTCTGGAGGCAGGTTGTTCCACTGGCTAATTGTTCTAACTGTCAGGAAGTTTCTCCTTAGTTCTAGGTTGCTTCTCTCCTTGATTAGTTTCCATCCGTTGCTTCTTCTCCTGCCTTCAGGTCCTTTGGAAAATAGCTTGACTCCCTCTTCTTTGTGGCAGCCCCTGAGATATTGGAAGACTGCTATCATGTCCCCCCTCGTCCTTCTCTTCATTAAACTAGACATACCCAATTCCAGCAGCCGTTCCTTATATGCTTTTGCCTCCAGTCCCCTAATCATCTTTGTTGCTCTTTTCTGTACTCTTTCTAGAGTCTCAACGTCTTTTTTACATCGTGGTGACCAAAACTGGATGCAGTATTCCAAGTGTGGCCTTACCAAGGCATTGTAAAGTGGTATTAATACTTCATGTGATCTTGATTCTATCCCTCTGTTAATGCAGCCTAGCACTGTGTTGGCCTTTTTGGCAGCTGCAGCACACTGCTGGCTCATATTTAAGTGATTGTCCACTAGGACTCCGAGGTCCCTCTCACAGTTACTACTATTGAGCAAGGTACCCCCTATACTATACCTGTACATTTGGTTTTTCTTGCCTAAATGTAGAACATCCCCCCTCCAGATGAGAAACATAATCCATCAACAATCGACCAAGATAAACTCTGAACTGTACATCTGAAGCACTTGGATGTCTTCTGGGGTGGAGTTTCAAGCAAAGCCTCAGAGATGGGAATGTCACAGGTGTCGCACCACACCAAGTGCATCTACACAACCAGAGGAACTGCCACAAGGTCCCCCTAAACCAACTTCTGGGTGGTTGTGAAAAGAAACCAGGTCACACCATCCACTACTGCCACCATCTCAGCTGCAGACCTCATAGCACAATTTTATTACTTAAACCAAGAAACTTCAAAATTTAATGGCTCTCATAGTATCAGTACGGAAAGAAAACACAGAAAGTGTCAAGGAAACTATAACAATCACTTCTATCCACTCTACAATTTTCTCTCTCTTAGCCAATGATGCGATCCACGTGCTGTCACTTTCCTCCTCTTAGTCAGCTCTCATGCAAAAATTGATATTCCTAGAACAGATGGCAAATAAAATTTCACTTCAGTTATAAGGAATTATAAAATCAGCTCCAATTTAAGATTAATATATGGAGATCTCATGAAAAATGAGGGGTCATGTTATTCTCCCAAGCACCAGAGGGCAGGACAAGAAACAATGGTTGGAAACTGATCAAAGAGAGAAGCAACCTGGAATTAAGGAGAAACTTCCTGAGAGTGAGGACTATTAACCTGTGGAACAGCTTGCCTCCAGAAATCGTGGGTGCTACATCACTGGAGATTTTTAAGAAGAGGCTAGACAGTCACTTGTCTGAGATGGTATAGGTTCTCATGCTTGAGCAGGGGGCTGGACTAGAAGACCTCCTAGGTCCCTTCCAGCTCTATTCTATTCTATTCTATTCTATTCTATTCTATTCTATTCTATTCTATTCTATTCTATTTTCTAAAGAAAATTCCAGACAGGCCCTACTCTTAATATTAGGCTGGATTGAAGGATACTGAGTGCTTCCATGGAGATAAAGCACAGGCAGCACTAGAGTTAAGTGTCACCAACCTAGAATGGCATCAAAGTCCATAACTCTGGGTAACCTTCCCTAACAGCCTCTGGAGGCAAGAGACCCCATTGAAGGACAGCAGAAGTCACTTTCCTGGCTGTTGAACTATCTCCATCCAGCATGACTTTCTGGACATATCCTAACAGGAACAGCTAAGACCACTACAGAACACTGCCCCAAGGGGTGTATCTGTGATTTTTCTCTAACATGCTTTTCTCCAGCTACCCCTCCTTACATGGAAGAAGTTCTGGGTCCCAAGAGCAGATGCTCCTTCTCACTGCAATCATCACCCTCCCTGTCTCTGAGATCTCTTCTCCTATGTCTCCAGTGACTGCCTTTGATATAAAAATCAGACTGAAGCAACATGGAAGGGATCTTGCATCAGAAAAGGATAAATATCACAGGTTATGCTTTTTGTGGCTCACATTACAGGACAGACAGGAGCTGTGCTCTTTAATATATTTTCTCTCTCTTTCAGGTGAATCTTGGTTTCTCTGTTTGAATCAGGAAAGCCACTGGATATTAAGCCCTGTCAGAGTGCTTTGAATTCTAATTCTTTTTTTAGAAAGGGGAAGGAGATTGATTCCGCCCCATGAATTATGGACCCCTTGCTTCTGATGCTCCTGGTGTCCCAGACACTCTCTGGGAAGCTGAGAATGAAGTGCCCACTGAATTTGGACCACCAGGATGGAGAAAAGCCATGGATCTATTATAGGCCAGGAGATCTTCTCATTGGTATAGTCATCTCTCCATCAGAAATAGCACCTGCAACGTTACCTTTCAACATGGCTCCTTCTAGTCAGATTTGGTTGTAAGTCATGCAATAGAGTTTCATTCCCTCCATTTGCAGTTCTAACACTCTTCTTTTTTCCCCATTTTTTATTTTACTTACTCCTATATTGCAGGATCTAACTAATTTTTTGAATCCTTTTGATTTCCACGGCTTCCCTCTTTTGTCTTATTTTCTGGGAGAGGCTCCAATCCAAACACGAGGCAATTAAAACCTGAAAAAAGTCCACATTATTTTCCTCTCCCTGTTCAATCCTAAACTCATGACTTGAATACTAAATTTTGTTGAAAGTAGTGATTGTTTAAGTTTCCACTGCCGAGGTCATTTCCACATTTTTATACCCACTGATTGATATTCTATGCCTGATTTTTATAGGAATAGAGGATGACTTGTTTTTAGAATCACTTTTCTCGGTCAATTATCAAATATCTTCTTCCTTTTATGATTGTGCTACTTTAATCACTGAAATATTCTGCAACCTGTTTACTGGACCGATGAAAATTAATACTGTTACAAATAGAATATTTCTAATTTTAATCCTTTTGGAGAACTATCTCCATCCTTTCTTCTCAACATTTACAATATTAAATGGTGATGGGTGGCTATCATTTGCCTCTGATTTGGGATCAATATTGGATTAAGTCTCAGTTAGCTTGTGGAGAAAAAGAGGATTAAGTAGAGAAAAGGTATTTAGTTTTTGCTGTTGATGTTAATATTAACATGAGCATGGTTTTACACTAGTTTACCTTATGAAAAGAAAAGAATACTACCAATAATTTTCAATATTGAAGTGGTTAATAAAAATCACCAGCTCCTGCACAATTGCACACTTGGCTACAACATCCATGACAACTATTTGAACACACTCGGCACTTCAGATGCCTTGCTGGACATGCTCTCTTCTGGAGAAGCCAATGTTCCCAAATACAGCTGTGGAAGAAAGGATAACCTTTTGGCTCTTTTTGATGGAGCTTTTGAAGACATCTCCATCCAGATGTCAACATTAGGAGGCCCCTACAAAGTCGCCCAGGTTTGTGTTTGTTTTTCCTCTATCTGGTAAATTGATGTGTGAGTGATAGAACAAAACCATTTTTTCTCTATGGAATTCAATAACTCTTTTTCACTGTGGCCTTTGTAGGTTTCATGACTGGGGACTGAGGTAACAGTGGGAGGGAGGGAGGAGGAAGGTTCAGAACAGAAACATCTACTCGTGAGACCATCCTGAATGCTTTGAGGGCTTTTGCTTCATACTTGTGAAGGTGAGGAGAGGCTCTGTTTTGAATCAAAGAGTCTTCTGCACAATGAGTAGATGTAGCACCAAAGAAAAGCTCACATTTGTGTCATGATATTAGCCAAAGTAATGATATTCTCAATCAAGAACAAATCCCAGATTTATAAACAGAGTTCCACTGGGTTATCTTTCTAACTGTTGATGAAATATATAAGTGTTATGAATCTGTAGGGAGCATTAACATTGATTAACCATTTTATATATAAAAAAGCTAAAATATATATTACTCAACATCTTAACTATTTTTGCCCTAAGATGCTCATGATCAAATTCATCATAAAAGGTCAGACGAACAATATAGCCCCTGGAGAAGATTTTCTACCAGCTGAACAATTCAAGAAATATCCCAGCTGGTGGGACCCTCTATTGACAGGTTCATTTACATATATAAATAATACCTGCCATACCCATTTGGGTCAAAGATGGCAATTGCAGTTCTTATATATTTAAAAAATGGAATAAAAAGGTCCCTAGCAATTCCAGGCCCATTTGTCTAACAGATATTGTGGTTTAAATACATGTCAGCTTCTCCTTGTAGAAGCACGAGCAGTCTTTAAGTAGATTTGACAATTGTTTTGTCTTGAACCATCTAAATATAAAAATATCAGTCAGAGGAAATAATGGTTTGCTGCCTTTATAGCATTTGACACAGTAAACAAAGAAATATTATGGAAGAAATTGACTGCCCTTAAAATAGAACTGAGAATATTGACCCTGCTCAAAATCCAGTGACAGTGAGAACAATTAATCAGTGGAACTGCTTGCCTCATGAAATTGTGGGTGCTTCATTACTTAAGGTTTTCAAAAAGAGACTGGAAATTCATTTTGTCTGGAATGGTATAGGATCACTTGTTATGGGCAGGGACGGATTAGAAGACCTTCATGGTCCATTCCAAACCAATTACTTTATGTTCTTGTTTGAGAGGGTGTTTTGGGCTCATTGGAACCATGAGAAATAGGACTAATTCTTACCATACTGCAAGTAAAGGTTGCTGCTGATATGACATTTGGTTTGCATGTGCTGTTAAGAGGACTTGGCTCCTATTCTCATAATAATAATCTGATTATGGCTAAGATAATCAAACAATGAATCAGCGAACACCTAGAGGCAAACAAAGTCATTACCAAAAGCCAACATGGGTTTGTCAAAAACAGATCATGCCAGACAAATCTTATTGCATTCTTTGACCAAATGACAAAATTAGTGGATCAGAAATTCTGTGAAATACTTGGACTTCAGTAAGGCATTTCATAAAGTAGATCACAACCTACTACTTAATAAGATAGAAAAATGTGGATTAGACAGCATCACCACCAGATGGATCCGTAGCTGGCTGACCGGCCGTACTCAGCGTGTGGTCTTCAATGGAACTGCATCTACATGGAGGGAAGTGTGTAGTGGGGTGCCCCAGGGCTCTGTTCTGGGCCCAGTGCTCTTCAACATCTTCATCAATGATTTGGGCAAGGGGATAGATGGGGAACTCATCAAATTTGCAGACGACACCAAGCTGGCAGGAATAGCCAACACTCCAGAAGACAGGCTTAAGATACAGGAGGATCTGGACAGACTTGAACACTGGGCACTATCTAACAAAATGAAATTCAATGGTGAAAAAAGCAAGGTTCTACATTTAGGCAAGAAAAACCAAATGTACAGGTATAGTATAAGGGGTACCTTGCTCAATAGCAGTAACTGTGAGAGGGACTTCAGAGTCCTAGTGGACAATCACTTAAATATGAGCCAGCAGTGTGCTGCAGCTGCCAAAAAGGCCAACACAGTGCTAGGCTGCATTAACAGAGGGAGAGAATCAAGATCACATGAAGTATTAATACCACTTTACAAGGCCTTGGTAAGGCCACACTTGGAATACTGCATCCAGTTTTGGTCACCACGATGTAAAAAGATGTTGAGACTCTAGAAAGAGTACAGAGAAGAGCAACAAAGATGATTAGGGGACTGGAGGCTAAAGCATATCAGGAACGGCTGCTGGAATTGGGTATGTCTAGTTTAATGAAGAGAAGGACGAGGGGGGACATGATAGTGTTCCAATATCTCAGGGGCTGCCACAAAGAAGAGGGAGTGAAGCTATTTTCCAAGGCGCCTGAAAGCAGGATAAGAAGCAATGGATGGAAACTAATCAAGGAGAGAAGCAACCTTGAACTAAGGAGAAACTTCCTGACATTTAGAACAATTAACCAGTGGAATAACCTGCCTCCAGAAGTGGTGAATGCTCCAACACTGGACGTTTTTAAGAAGAGACTGGACAGCCATTTGTCTGAAATGGTATAGGGTTTCTTGCCTGAGCAGGGGGTTGGACTAGAACTAGATGACCTCCAAGGTACCTTCCAACTTTTTATTATTATTATTATTATTATTATTATTATTATTATTATTATTATTATTATTATTATTATTATTATTATTATTATTATTATTATTATTATTATTATTGTTGTTGTTGTTGTTGTTGTTGTTGTTGTTGTTGTTGTTGTTGTTGTTATGTCAAAATCAAAAATTATGATGTTTGGAAAATGAAATCATTGCCATATAGGGCTTATCGATGAGGAGGCAACCGAGCATGTTCACACCTGGGGGAACTTTTCTCTGTGACTGGATCTGGGCTCCCTCAACGTTAAAGGAGCTCATTTAGACCAAAGGCACAAGTGAATGCATTGTTAAAAGAATGTTTAAAAAATCAGCTTCCTTAGCCTGAATTATGAATTTGAGATTTAATTTATACCACTTCTAGAACAAATCCCATTACATCATCTGAGAAGTATCTTGAGGATGGATAAAAGGACTTCAGCTACTGCCATGAGAGCTGAACTGGGAATTTATACAATTTATAAAATTAGGGCATGTATTTTTTTTAATAAAATTAATGGTATGGAAACTGTCAGAGTCCCCAAACTCTGTTAGAAAAAACAAATTTCAATTAAAAAGTTCTTTTTTTATATATATATAACAAGTTTTATTGGTTTTGTTTGTTTTACAACCAAGTGCTTGGAACCCATCGTGAAGATAGGGCGCTCCATACAACAAAGTAAAAAATATAATCATACATAGACAATTTGAGTTACTTCTTTAAAGTTTCCCTTTCTAAGCAAGAAACGAAAAAACAAGTAGAAAAAAAACCACACACACACAATATCAATAATATTTCCACCTGTTTTCAGGCTTAACTAACTCACAATTTAACATATTCCAATTTGGCCTTATATAAACATATAGTATACAATTCGGGTACCCATATAGTATAGATTATTTTTAAGATATAGATATTATTCCAGTTGTTCAATTTATACTTCTCTGTTTTAAAACCATTTTAGATTCAAGCCTGAGATGATAAAACAATAATTGTTTCTAAAATAGACTTATAATATGCCTATTATCTATCTATCTATCTATCTATATATATTAATGTGTCTATATTTTATTTCCTGTACTCTATCAAATATTTTTGTAAATCATAGTTAAATATTTCACCAATCTCTATCCAACTCCTAATTTTAGATTTTCCAATTTTCCATCTTGCCATCCGGATCAAAGTCTTGAACCTTAGGAATCTCAGGCATATTAGTTCAGTCAAAGTCTCTAAAAGCCATTTTTACCCATCCAATAAAATTTTAGCTCTGACTTTTAAACCTAATTCTAGCTTTCTTTTTGTGCCAAGCAGGTTTCCACAATAGGGCTTCTAATTCCTTCCATAGTATTTGACCATACAACAATTGAATCCAGTCATAGTCTTCTTCTCTTTTCTCCACTGTTGTCTGCACTATGTAATCAGTCTTAATCAATATGGTGATTGTTCGTTGTTTATTCATGTTGTCAGCATTTTTAACGTCTCGTATCTGAAAGTCTGTTCCTGTTGCCTTTAAAATTATAGATGTTTTAATTGAACTCTGCCTTTGGTCATCCAAAGTCTCTGTCATTTGTGTATAAGATGTAGTATCTTCCTCTTCAATAGATTGTAAATGTGTTTCCTCCATATCGTTAAGTTGTAGACCTAGTTGTGTATCATGTCCAATAAGTTGAATTTCAGTTTTTAACTCTGGGATTTCCCTTTTCCGAAGCATTCTAAAATGTTTTTTTAATTCCTCCTTTGTTTCCAAGATTTTTTCTAATATAAATCCATAGTTAAGCTGTGAGTGGGATTCCATTCTTCGTTTTTTTAGTAGAATCTCAACTTAAAAGCTGAGTTGCAATTTTATAAAATATAAAATCCAAACAAAAATAGGAAAAAGCAAGTACAAAAATAAAGACAGCAAAAGTCCCAGTCAATATTATGAATATCTAATTTATAATCCAAATAAATAATAGCAACTGGTGTCTCAATTATTATATTGTAATCCTAGAGCGAACAGATCCATTTTTCAGGGGAGTATACTTTGTATTATAAAATCAAAAACAGCAGGCAGAAATTCAAACAAGTTCCAAAAGAAATGCAAGCGTCTGGGCGCAATCCACATAAATTCACCCAGGAGCCGTAGCGTTTTTGTTTTTTGTTTTTAAAGTAGATAGCACTATTCAGAAGGGGGGGAAGAAGAAGAACACTCCACCCCCCTCCCTAAAGGTTTCCACTTAAGCTGAAAACAAGCAGGCAGAGAGAGAGAGTCACAGCAAGGATCCTTCTCTTCTCCTTTTTCCTCAGGGTTCTCCGAATTCCAGCCGCTCAAACAAACAATAGAAATTAGTCATTTTTTTCTTTTTCCACAGCTCTTTCCCCAAGTGATCAAAGGCTGCTTTCTCAAGGGGGGGAAGCAATTTCTAAGAGCTTTTCACAGGGAAATGAGTAAAATATCAAGAGGGAAAGAAAGGTCTCACCCGGATCTTCCACGGTGGGTCTTTATGCTTAGATGTTGCTGTGACTTTCGGCCAGAGCAGCTGAGTGATCGGCCATGTTACTGGCCGATCTTTTCCCCGTCGGCCCAAAGGTGATTGCTCGGATAGCAGAGGGAGTTGCCCCTTCCTCTGCAATCAGCGAGTGCCCTCCTCTACGGTGGTCACCTCTCCGGGGCGACTTTCGACCCTGTCCAGGGTCTACCGGCGGGGGGAAACCGGTCGGCAAAGAAAGCATACTCTTTGCCTGACCGCAGGCACTGCCACAGGAACCGGAAGTCCACAATTAAAAAGTTCTTGAAGTGTATAACTGACTAATTATATTAGGAACTGTGGTCTCCCTGTCTTTTTACAATTGAAGAAAAAATCTAAAAAAATTGATGCACAAACAATCTAAGATTTTCAAAACAAAGAAAAATATAACCATTCTCTGTAAAGTTGGCACATTGGAATGCAATAGCTGCTACAAATGTACATTCCAAATTTACAAATATTGACTTAAATCTTCCAAATCTTACAATGAATATACTTGTATTTGTGGAGCTCCAGAGATAGAAGATGTAATACATCTATTATTATGAATGCCACTTGTATAAGAAAGAGGGAGATCAAAATCTTGGACTGCACTTTAGAGAAATAACCTATTGGGATCCTAATATTAAAAATAAACATATTTTCTCTGTGTTCAGAATTCAAAAATTATATATAATAAAGCCCTTTTTGGGAGGAAATTATAATCCAATTGTGGTAAATTCTGAGGTCATAAAGAAATACTCTTTTCATTCTTTATGCTTATTCTATTGCACTATTTTTTTTAATTCTAAATTTATATGTTATTTTGTTAATGTTCTCTCTTTTACATTCTATATCTTGATATGGCCTAATGTCTAATCAACAAGAAACTGTTCTAATATGTGCATGAGAAAAAAATTGGATTCATTAAAAGCTAAAATTGGGACTTGGTAGGACCCCAAATATAACACAGAATTCTTCATTGTTTTTTCAGGTCAGTAATAACATTGCTTCAGAGGCCCTGAGTGATAAAAGTCAATTCCCTTTTTTTCATCCGATGCTCCCCAAAGAAGGATTCCAGTACCCAGGAATTGTCCTATTGCTTCTCCATTTTGGATGGACTCTGATTGGTCTCTTTGCTCCAGACACAGAGAAGGGAGAGAATTTCATGAGGACTTTTACTCCTACGCTTGTCAAGAATAGAATTTGTGTTGTTATATCACAACGATTCTCAATGACTGGACATACCGCATTCCTCAGGGATGCCCTCTCTAAGTGGAGTCAAGTCAACGTCTTTGTTCACTTCATAGAAGTTGCTTCCATTTGGAACAGAATTCTTCCTTTCCATTCAACATTTGAAGGTATGCCAGGACCCATTGAAGGAAAAGTCTGGATCATGACAACGTTTGGAGTATATATCATGCGAAAGGATTGGCGTCTCAAACATGTCCATAGTATTTGGAGCTTTCCTTTTCAGTGGAAAAAGAGTTGGAGAAAAGATGATGCCTATAAAGATACTTTCTTTGTGGAACCTGAATTTAAAGCTGAGTATTTTCACTGTTCTGTTTCAAAACACATCTTTTCTGTCAAAGGCCGGAGAAGATGCACCCAGAAAGCACCAGTGGAGACCCAAGAGAAAAATAATAGGATGAAGATCCAAAATGATGGCTATACCTACAGTGTCATTAAGATTCTGGCCCACGCCTTAAGTGCTGCATCCAAAACCCAGTGTTATGCTCCGGAGCGAAGAAGCAATCTTAAGGAAATCTGATTCATTTTGTTCAGAATACTCTTTATTTATGCAACATACTCCAGTACGGATAAAGTGAAGCCAAAAACTGGAAAACTCCTCCTTCTTCCCACAGTGTCTGAGCATTTCCTCCTCCCTCAATGACAGGTCATAAATCACATTCCCCAATTAGTTTAGAGTGTGAGCTATCTTTCCCGCCACTATCTATCTTCTCACATTTCATTCTTTGAAGACGCTGTGTTGAGATGTTGTTATGGCTAAATAGTTCCTAACACATTCTTTCACTCCCTCCCTCCCCTACTATCTATTAGTGGCTCTTAAAGTAATACACAGGTTAAATAGTGAATGTCTGCATCCATATATAATGTCAAGCATAACATTCGATGTTAGCAGCCTTGACATCCGGCCCCCCTTACAAAAACGACCAATCCTGTAATATAAACAAAAGTATATGTTAATGATTAGGTTTCGGTTTGTTGGGATATTTTGCATGAAATCTTTTGATGAGTTTGTCGGCTTCTACCTCGCATGATTTCACCCAGGTGGCTTCAGATAGCGGGTATCCTTTCCACTGTACTAGGTACTGTACTTTGCCTTTAAAGATTCTGGAATCAAGAATATGTTTCACTTCGTAATGGGTCTTCCCTGCAACTACGAGGGGCCCAGGTGCTTTCTTTGGGGGAGGTCTTATAGTGGAGCCTCGATAAGGTTTTAACAAGCTACTGTGGAAAACAGGGTGAATTTTACGCAGAAGTCTAGGGAGTTTCAGTTTTACGGTGACTGGATTGATGACCTTTACGATAGGGAATGGCCCTAAGAATTTCGGTCCTAACTTCTTGCTGGGTAATTTAAGGCGTAAATATTTGGTTGACAGATAGACTTTTCCCCCAACTTGGAATGTTCTTTGGGGAGCCCTCTTTTTGTCAGCTTGTTTTTTATAGGTCTCAAAAGTCTTTTTTAAAGCAGACTTAGTGTTCTTCCAGACTTCCTCCCATCCCCTCACCCATTGGTCAAGTGTCTGGGAAGCGGTTGGCACTTGGGGATATTCAGGTATTGGGCCGAACTCTTTGCCTGTGGCTACTCTAAAAGGTGTGTAGCCGGTACTGCTGTGCACAGAATTGTTGTACGCCACCTCTGCAAAAGGGAGGAGGTCAGTCCAGTTAGTCTGTTGATAGGATACGTAGCATCTGAGATATTGCTCCACCATTTTGTTGGCGGCCTCTGCAGCTCCATTGGTGGCTGGATGAAAAGCAGACGATAAGCCTTGAGATGACCCAATTAATTTAAGAAAACTCCTCCAGAACTTTGCTGTGAACTGCACCCCCCTGTCAGAGATTATTCGCTTAGGGGCGCCGTGCAGTCGGTAGATATGTTTCAGGAACAATTTGGTCAGTCGTTGGGCAGATGGGAGTCCTTTGCAGGCGATGAAATGAGCCTGTTTCGAAAACAGGTCTATCACTGTCCAGATGACAGTATTTCCTCTACTTTCAGGTAGGTCTACGATAAAGTCCATAGCTATTTCTTCCCAGGGTTGGGAAGGGTCTGCTACCGGCTGCAGTAACCCAGGGGTTTTCCCCGGGATTCTTTTCATTGTGGCACATACGGTACAACTCTTCACGTAATTTTCCACATCTCGTTTCAGTCCAGGCCACCAGAATTGCCGGCGGGTGAGATGCAGAGTTTTTAGGTATCCAAAGTGTCCAGCCTGTTTAATATCATGGCTATGGTTGAGAGCATTTAGACGGAGGGATTTGGGTAAATACAGTTTCCCTCCCTTGTAAGCCAAATCATCCCGGCAGGTCAAGGAGGTTTGATTATCTTTGAACCATTGATCGGTGAGGAGTTCTCGTTTTAACTTCTTTATTCCAGGGTCATCAGGATTGGGGACCCTGCGAGGTGTAATTTGTGCAACAGGCTGTGGATTAGAGATAATCGCCTCATTGACTTCTTCACGTTTGCTTTTGTATTGGGGCAATCTAGATAGCGCATCAGCTAGGAAGTTTTTTTCCCCTGGGATGTACTTTAGAGTAAAGTTGAAACGGTTAAAGTATTGCGCCCACCGTACTTGCTTTGGGGACAATTTACGGGGATTTTTTAGTGCCTCTAGGTTTTTGTGATCTGTCCATACTTCAAATGGCACCTTACTCCCCTCTAGATAGTGTCGCCAGCTTAACAACCCCCATCTGATTGCAAAGGCCTCTTTTTCCCATATTGCCCATCTCCGTTCGCTTTCTGTAAACATTTTTGAGGTGTAGGCGCAGGGTTGCAGGACTCCATCTTTGTTCTTTTGAAGTAGTACAGCTCCAACGGCCACATCGCTGGCATCGGCTTGTATTACAAAAGGTTCCCCTGGACAGGGGTGCTTTAGAACTGGTTCAGCGGCAAATAGTCTTTTCAAATTCTCAAAAGCCGTTTGACAGTTCATAGTCCATGCTAGTGGTTGGCCCGGTCGTGGCTTCTCTCCTTTTTTCCCTGTTTTGAGTAAGTCTGTAAGGGGTAGGGCAATCTTGGCAAAAGAAGGGATGAATTGACGGTAGAAGTTGGCAAAACCTAGAAAGCTCTGGAGCTGTTTGCGGGTTTTGGGGGGTTGCCACTCAATTATAGATTTCACCTTTGCTGGATCCATCTCTATACCCTCGTTGGAAATTCTGTAACCGAGGTAATCTAATCGGGTCTGATGAAATTCACATTTTGACAATTTGGCATAAAGCTTGGCATTTAGTAGTTTCTTCAATACTTCTCTCACCAGCTTTACGTGTTCAGTCATATTCGTGCTGTATATAAGGATATCGTCAAGGTACACCAGGACCCCTTTGTACAGGTGATCATGTGGGACCTCATTAATCAGTTGCATGAACACAGCTGGGGCCCCCTGTAGCCCAAATGGCATGACCTTGAATTGGTAGCTCCCCATGGGGCTGTTGAAGGCAGTCTTCCACTCGTCTCCCTCCTTTATTCTCACTCGGTAATATGCCTCTCTCAGGTCTAGCTTAGTGAAGACACTCCCTTTAGCTAGATGAGTTAATAAGTCCTGTGGGAGGGGGAGGGGGTACTTGTTGTGCACACTTACAGCGTTTAAGCCCTTATAGTCCACACAGAGACGAAGAGACCCATCTTTTTTCTCTTTAAATAATACAGGGGCTCCTACAGTAGATTTCGCCCTTTCAATGAACCCCCTCTTTAGGTTCTTGTTCACGTATTGCTGCATCTCTTCCATTTCGAGGGAGGACATGGCGTACATTCTCGGGCGGGGGAGCTTGGCGTCTGGTACCAATTCAATGGAACAATCATTGGGTCTGTGAGGGGGTAGAACATCGCATTCATTTTCACTGAATACTTCTGCTAAGTCCCGGTATTCATTGGGGATGACTAGATCATCTGGTGACGGTGAGGCAGTTATAAGTGCTCGCTCATTTGGTGGCCTAAAGTGTTCCATTATGTCTGCCGAATCAGGGGGAGGGTCTGGTCCTATTGGTAACCTCACAGTTCTCATCCCTTTCTCCCACCAGATAAATGGCTTCCACTTGTCTAACCAGGCCAATCCTAGGATCACAGCCTCAGTTAATTTGGGAGCCACTAGGAAACGTACGAACTCCCAGTGCTCCCCTATTTCTAGGCATAGAGGCTCAGTTAGTTGTGTGACAAAAGTTCCTCCCATCAGGGAGCCATCGGCTTGCTCAAACTTCATTGGCTGGGAGGGCGATTTTGCTCGTATTCCTAATTTCATGGCAAAGGGCAAGCTAATGATACATCGGGAGCATCCAGAATCTATTAGCACTTTTAAGTCTGTTTGTGCTCCTGACTTAGGGCTGATTAGCCTTGCAGCCAGTTTGAAAGGAGGGACAAGTCGACTCACCATTGGGTCGTTCTCTCCTTCGTCATCGCTGTCGAAAGAGGGTAGAGTGACAGCAGGTCCAGTCTCAGCTCCGGCGTTCTCTTGTGTAGGGGAGGTAGCTTGGGCAGCCAGTTGCTGTGTGATCCCACTGGATTTTTCTGTCGACGGCTGTTGGCTAGGTCTTTTCCTCACTGCAGGTGGTGGTTTGTTCTGCTGTTGGGGGTAGGGGACCGAGCAGTTCGATGCTCGATGTCCCCGTTGTCCACACTGGAAGCATGTGATTGGGGGACCTGCTGGTGGTCTGGGCCTTTCGGTGGTCATAGTCGTTGGGGGTTTTCAGGGGGGCGGTTGTCATCTGGGCTACTCAGGTCTCATCTCAGGTTCAGGTGGGGGAGGCTTCTTGTAGCGGGTGAGTTGAATGTCCAGCTTCACTGCTGTCTGGTACCACTCGTGTAGCTGATCAGGTACTGCTCGAATGAGGCAGGCCTGGGAGAGGTGGTCATCTAGCCCCTCTATAAAAAGATGGATTAGGGATTGCTCCGGCCACTCCTCTATTCGACCAGCTATCTTGCGGAATTCACGCACATACTCTAGAGCAGGTCTACCGGCTTGCTTTATGTTATGGATTTGTCCTCCTGCTCTAAGGCTGGTAGAGGGGTCCTCAAATCTCTCCTTGAGACTCAAGAGGAAGAGGTGGGGATTGCCCAATTCGTGGGCTTGCTCATTGTATAAGTTGTTTAGCCATTCAGATGCCTCTCCCTCTAGGTTTGATGCAATTACATCGACCATCGCACCTGGGTCTGGGTAGAGGTGGGCCCAATGATTTAAATGAGAACGTACTTGATTGAGGAAAAAAATTAGCTTCTCTGAATCCCCATCAAAGGTTGCTCTGAGACGTGGAGCCATCATAGGCTGTTGTGGGGCCCACTGGGGATGTTGTTGTTGGCCCCAGCCTTGCTGCTGTGGCATGCCCAAGGGTTGCACATTCGGGGCTGGCTGCTGCAGGGCTGGCGCTCTCAGCTGTGGTAGGCCACAGCCTTGTTGTTGGGGCGTGGCCAAGGGTTGCAGCTTTCTGTGGTGTTGGTCTGTGGGGGGCGATGGCACCCTCTGCTGCCCTTGCACCATCCCAAGCTGCTGTAAGACCTCCATCAACTGACGCATGCTCAGAGGCTTTTCATCTTCCCTCTGAGGGGGCTGCCAAACTCCCCATTGAGGCAGGGCCCCTGGGCTGGGCTTCCCTCTCTCCACTGGGCTGGAGGCCCTAGCAAGGGGTTCCAGGGGTCAGAAAACTGGTTGATCTGTGAAGGAAGGGCTGGGGGCCTCTCTCAGCACGTACTGTTCCGCACCCCTTACTTCTAATGCTTCAAATCTCTCTGCTAAATTCTCCCCAGACTCACTATGAGTTGTAAATTGGCATCTCCACTCACCCGAGTGTTCAGCTGCTGAAGGCTTGGCAGTTTTCCACTGGCATGGGGGATGTAATCTGTGAAGATCTCTTTGTTGTGGCTCTAACTCGTCCGTCTTGGAAGTCTTTGAAGACGGAGAAGCTGTCACGAAATCTCCGGATCCCACACTTGCCTTATCCCAGTCTGAAGACCAAATCACCTCTTTTAATCTTTTTGGCTTTGCTCCCAGTTGGGGGACTTGCTCAGCAGGTTCGCATGCTGCAGCTCCCATCTCTGAGGGACTTGCAGCTGTAGGGAAGCTGATCTCTGGTAATTCCTCTCCTTCCATGGTGTTCCCTAAACGTCTAGAAATTTTGTTGGTTTCTGGCTTGATGTTATGCTCCGGAGCGAAGAAGCAATCTTAAGGAAATCTGATTCATTTTGTTCAGAATACTCTTTATTTATGCAACATACTCCAGTACGGATAAAGTGAAGCCAAAAACTGGAAAACTCCTCCTTCTTCCCACAGTGTCTGAGCATTTCCTCCTCCCTCAATGACAGGTCATAAATCACATTCCCCAATTAGTTTAGAGTGTGAGCTATCTTTCCCGCCACTATCTATCTTCTCACATTTCATTCTTTGAAGACGCTGTGCTGAGATGTTGTTATGGCTAAATAGTTCCTAACACATTCTTTCACTCCCTCCCCCCCCCCCTACTATCCTATTAGTGGCTCTTAAAGTAATACACAGGTTAAATAGTGAATGTCTGCATCCATATATAATGTCAAGCATAACATTCGATGTTAGCAGCCTTGACACCCAGAGGAGAAGTAAGAACGGTGAAGAGAGGTTGGGGGCTCAGAGGCTGCAGCCGTGGAAGGTATGGGGTCCCAACAAGGATCCATCAAATTAAATTCCTTTTCAGGGTCTTTTGTGCTTTCTGGGCTTGGTTGTTTAAGATCTTAAGCTTCTGTACAACATCTCCTACTTATCGGAAGAGTGCTGCATCCTCCCTTCAACAACCAAGACCTTTTATTTATTAAAAAAAAAGTTCCAAGACTTTTTCTGATTTTAAGCTCCTGTAAACTGGGACAAGAAAAAATGGTTGGAAACTGATCAAAGAGAGAAGCAACCTGGAATTAAGGAGAAACTTCCTAACAGTGAGAATTAACCCGTGGAACAGCTTGCCTTCAGCTCCATTACTGGAGATTTTTAAGAAGAGACTAGACAATCACTTGTCTGAGATGGTATAGGTTCTCCAGCTTGAGCAGGGGGCTGGACTAGAAGACCTCTAAGGTCCCTTCCAGCTCTATTCTATTCTATTCTATTCTATTCTATTCTATTCTATTCTATTCTATTCTATTCTATTCTATTCTATTCTATTCTATTCCAACATGGCTCTTCTGCTTGAGGTCTCCTCAAGGCTTAAAGCAGCTCCTTTGATCTCTTCCTCCCCTTATTTGTCCTTGACTAAAGTTTCTGAACATTTTGTGCAGTGTCTTCTCCAAGCGAGGTTCCTTCAAGAGGACCTTGTATGATTCCACAGGATCATAAATGACACTATCATCAAATAATATGTTTATTATCATATCATTAAAATATTACTACCATTTTATTATAATCAGTAACCATTCTACATATAGAATAATGTGAGAAAAACTACAAATGAAATCTTAATACAGATTGTAGCTGCCATTCATTAATTCATACAATCATGTATCAAGTAGGAGATCAAAGTAACTTTGTCCAAGTGTTATTATAATTTTTGCATCACAAAAATCACGATTTATCTACTTCCTTTATTAATGAAAATATGGAAGAATCAATGACCAAGGTCTAATTGTTTTTCATAACTCCCCAATTTTATCAGTAAGGTTGAAAATTATTTGAGTACAATTTTTGAGACAGTTTTATCCACTTAATTATCTCATACCATGAAGCATTTTGTCAATTATTTGCTAAAAACAAATTATACCACCAGCATTCACACGGTCCATTAACAAGTGTAATGATATGTGGGAATGAATTTGAAGAACCAGGGAAAGAGATGCTGCATTGGGAAGATGTGGGGGAGGGAACCAGCAGCTGCATAACAGACAGAGAAAGAAACTCAGAAAAGATCTCCAATTTTTTAGACTGTCAAAAGAGACGGTGAAAAAATTGTACTTGCACACTTGCAAGATTCTGTTAATGTAGTCTTACAATAAAATAGAATTAGTTCATCTGGTCATTTTTCCTGTCTCCTCTACCTGAATGAAGATTAGCCTTGCAACTTTCTTCTTAACAAATCCTTGCTTCCTGGTAATCACCCTGTTGTTTTCAAGGATTTATGAATACTCTAAATATTTGGGGGGTTTCTTCAATTGATTTGTGACTTTCCTAAAATGTTCCCTATTACTGACAATTTCTGTCAATTATATCTTCTCACTATAGTTTATGACAATATAGTATATGGTTGAGAAGTATTACTGAATACTTCTTGAGTTTTGAAGATATTGGCAACACTAGTTCTCCCAACTCCCAATATTGGCAAGTTAAACAACAGTACAAGAAAGATTCAAATGTAAAAAGACCATATGAGATAAAAAAAACCCTCAGATTTCTGCTTTTTAAATTCCTGGATGTTTCCATTCTAGTTCCATCCATTTCTAAAGAAGAGGGAATTGTACAATCTTTCCCTGCTGAAAGTGTACTTGGATCAGAATGGAGACGTAGCAGCAGATCTGAAGATCATTAGTAGGATGGTTCTCCCCAAGGAGGATCCCATCGACAAGCGAATGGGGAGTTTTGAAAGACAAAGACTTATAATCAACCAAGATGCTTTGTCACAGCTAAAGTTGCTCAACAAGGTAGGGAACATTTTGATGTCTTTTCTCTTTTTCCCAAAGCTATTTCAAGTGGGCTAAACCTAGCCAAAAATGTGAGTAACCTTCACTGAGAATTGAACGTGTGGAGTAAAACATCTCTAATTTTCTTAGATGGATATGGAGGCTTCAGTTCTATTGACCAAGGTATCCTTCAGATGCTATAATGCTGAATACTGTTGTAAGCTGAATCAGCTATATCCAAAATGAGATTTGGGGGGATCATTATTTAGGACACAAATCACCATTAAAGAGAGAGGGCCTCATATGCTGGAGGTTTTGGTGTTAATAGCTTTAAGTTCACTTGTTCCTTGTCTTCAGTTATCAAAGATGAAGGCAATTCTGTTAACCAGTTCCTGAGTTCAGGTTTGGACTGAATCTGATGAAAGGGAATCCAGACTGGATGGAGGTCCTGTTGGTCCAATTTGGAAATAAGGTTCATATTTGTCCTGGTTGGAGTCAATGGTCTCCCAAAATTGACACATCTGAGGGAGCGTATATTTCTTTCCTTTGTATGGTGGCGGGTGAGCTGGAGATATACATACGTTGCGCGTGTATGCTTTGGAGATAATTTAGGAGTGTGCTCAATGACTCCCAGTCTTGTTTCTGTTCTGGCAGACGCGGCCCGGCCCAATGTGTAGTGCTCTGGGAGAACGTGCGTAGCTGCAGAAATTGTTTGTCCACTATGGACAAGGCTAAGTCATTGTGACTTTTACTAGTCTGGAACACTGTTGCTTCCAAAACGGGTTTGGTTGTCACAAGTGTGAAGTGTTCTTGGCGTGGTTTTAGGTGAGGTGCTCTTCCATTACTGATAATGGAGGTTGCTGAGATATTCACCTGGGTTGGAGTTTGCAGTTGGTCAACACAGACCATTCCTGGGATGACCCATTCAGGTTCCATCTTAAAGGCAGTTGAGGGACTTGTTGGCCTCTGACCATTCTGTGGTAGGCAAAGGTGTCAGAGGTACTCTCAATGGAGCCAAGATTTTGGCATCAGGTTTAGGAACCGTAAGGCAATTGGGGGGAGCTGGTTGACGCAGAATGTTCCTGGGATGACCAATTCAGGATTTAGAGACCGTGAGCTCCCATCTAACGGCTGGATGCAGAGTCCAGTGGCTTTCCTCCCCACCATGCTCGGTGGCACAGAGCACGTTGTGAGAGACATTTCTTCATTTGGGGGTTCACTGGGGAATGGTGAGTCGTTACACACTACTGTGCAGTTGACCTTGGTGGGCGCCTCTGGGCACACTTTGGAGCCGTGCTGCGGCTCCTTGGTTGAAAGAGGAGTAGAAGCTGTTTTTTGTAGCTGTTCAGAGTCTGGATGCAGGGCTTCCGGGTGCTTGTCACTCTTGCTTGGGTGACACTTCCCTTTAGATGTACAAGCTTTGGCCACGTGTTCCGTAGACTCACAGCATTCGCAGCAGGCCTTGTACTCTCTTAAATCTAACCTTCTTCTCCAGGAAGTTGGAGGATCCAATGGTGCTGTGCAGGTTTTGCCATCAAGCTGGGTTGGTAAGGTGTTGAGGTCATCTGGAGTGTGCTCAGTGGCTTCTTGTTGAACCTCAAAGACATTATTTCCAAGAGCAGGGAAATGTGGTACAGACGGCTGGCATTTTTCTTCAGAATACTTGTTGTTGAGGTTAACTTCTAATGGCATGGATGAGGGGCCTTGTGGGTTGGGTCTGAATTCCTCTGCCTTAATATTAAGCTGAGGAGGCCTGACTTCTTGTGTGCTCACTTGTCGGGGGGGTTCTCATCATTCAGGTGGTCCGTTGTTGGCTCCCCGGCCAGTTGGCACATTTGGTGATCGAGATTCTCTTTCATGGTTGCGCGAGAAGGTGGTGCGTTGGAGTGTTTTCTGAAGGGCTTTCGCTCTTGCTGATTTATCTGCCACTTCTCGTTGGCTCTGTAAAAGCTCAAGCTCGTCTTGGGCAACCTTTAGTTTGGCCTTCATTTGAGCTGCTTCAGCCTCTCGTTTGACCTTCAATTGAGCTGCTTGAGCCTTTCGTTTGGCCTCCAATTGAGATGTTTCAGCCTCTAGTTTGGCTTCCATTTGGGCTGCTTCAGCCTCTCACTTGACCTTCATTGAGCTGCTTCAGCCTTTTGTTTGGCCTCCAATTGAGCTGTTTCAGCCTCTAGTTTGGCTTCCATTTGGGATGCTTCAGCCTTTATCGCCGACAATTCTTTCTTTTTCCGCTGCTCCTCTTGTAACACACGAAAGACTGCGTTGGCCGCTTCAGCTTCGATATTTGCTTCTTCGGCTCGAATGGCCAAGCTCTTTGCCCTTGAAATGCGGGACGAATGGCTGTGCTGAGAAGATGCTTTAAAGGAATGGGAGTCGCCTGAGACATAAGAGTTGTGACGGGAGGACGAGGCTTTGTTGGAGGCGTGAGAGGGTGCCCCATGGGGTCGAGCATGCAAATAACGGGAAACTTCAGACTCGTACAAATTGAGGTTGATTGATTGGACCAGCTTTTCTGGTCCAATAGGCCACTTTGCCATGACTAGGGAAGACTCAGAGGTTTTCATAGACACTTTGAATGAGTTTAGTGAACTTCATTCTTTGGACACCACTGTTTGCGTATATGGGTGCTTCAGCGGAATCCACCCTTTGACCACTAGGTCACTGATTGTGTGAGTGAATACTTGAGCGAAGTTCACTCTTTGACCACTAAGGTGTCGCTATCTGGGTAGCCACTTCAGGGAAATTCCTTCTTTGGCCACTAGGGTACACTGTTTGCGTGAGTGAGTGCTTCAGCGAAGTTCACTCTTTGACCACTAGGGGTTGCTGTAGAGGCACCGCTGGTGCACTCTCTGTGTGGGTAACTGCAAGCTTGCTATTTGCAGGTCAGCCACAGGGGTGCTGTCAGAAAGGGCACCACTGGGGGGCGCTCTCCTGCATCCGTGGGTGCTTCAGCAAAATTCACTCAGTCACCAGGGTGCTCTTCCTCAAGGTTCACCCTTTGTCCACTAGAGGGCTCTCTCTCTGCGTGATTAAAGGCTCGTGTGAGGTTTCTTCTTTAACCACTAGGGGGCATTTGGAGAAAGGTCAGCTAAATTCTGTCTTCTAGTACCACGTTTGCACGTTAGTGGCCACCTGGAAATTTACTGAACTCCAATTAGCTCCCATAAACTTCCACCATGGTCGTTACGTCACAAGCTGTTGACCACCTTGAAACTTACTGAACTCCACTAACTCCCATAAATTTCCACCTGGGTCGTATAGCTTCGTGATAATTAGCAAGGTTAATTTGCTGCCTTTGTTTCTCCTTAATTTGCCTTCAGCGAAGACACCACTAGGGGTGACTGCTTGTGTGATTACTTCGGGTGAAGTTCACTTTGTGTCCACTAGGGGGTGCTTGTTGCGTGAGTGAGTACTTCGGCGAAGTTCACTCTTTGACCACTAGGAGTCGCTGCTTGCATGAGTGATTACTTCAGGTGAAGTTCACTCTTTTCCCACTAGGGGGTGTTGCTTGCTTGCTTGGGTGCTTCAGTGAAATTCACCCTTTGACTACTAGGGATCACTGCTTGCATGAGTGATTACTTCAGGTGAAGTTCACTCTGCCCACAAGGGGGTGCTGTTTGCTTAGGTAGGTGCAAGCCTGCTATTTGCAGATTGGCTACTGGGTAGGGTGTGCTGCACCTATGCTTGAGATGGGCTTTGTTTTGAATCAAATGCTTCTCTCACTGTCCACATTCTTTTTACTCCAAAGGGAGGGGAAGACTGGGTTAAAATTCAGCCTTTTACACACCAGTTGCCTGGTTACCATGGCAATTAATGGTTTGATTACTCCTTTGTCTTCCAGCCCAGTTTTGTGGGCAGGTGGGGGAGGCTGCCTGCTCTGAAAAGTCTTTTAAACAAAGCTACTTGCAAATAAACAACTTCTCTCTCTTTCCAACAAACACACGTGTCTGAATTGCAGGCAAAGAAGGCTCTATGCAACAGCTGTTTAAAGTTACGTGCTGAGTTAAATACAGAGATTTCCTCTCTGTAGGAGAATGCATTCCTTTAACACACACATTTTCCCTTCTCATTTGCATGCGGAAGGAGGAAGGGGGGGTGCTTGCTACTTTGTAAATTATCACACAGGGAGACTCAAAAACATCCGTGCTGGCTTTTGCATCGAAGAGAAACTTATTCTAGCTTAGATTACAAGCAGGCACACACACACACATCTCTCTGGCTTCCTCCCCCTCCTTCCTTGTCTTGCTTCACACTGTTGAATTGCAGGCAAAGGGGGGGGAATCGCCAGTTCTGAATGTTTCTCTGTTCTTTAGAGGTAGTCCTCACATGCAACTTTGGTTGGCAAACAAATCCAATAGCATTTTAGTTTAACGAAGAGACACTCGCAATCTTCACTTCCTCCAAGCAAGACATTAGAGAAATCTCAATAATGTTTAACTTTTGGCAAAGAGAGGTCAGAGATGAAGATTAGAAACTGTTTTACTGGCAAGTGAATCCAATAGCAAGCTGTTATATTTTAGCACAGTCACAAAGAATATCCTACAGTCTTTCACTTTGCCTGCCAGCAGCGGTAAGAGTACAAATCATCTCATTTGCTTTACTTTGACGAGGAGAAAGGCATGCAGACGAAATTGGCAGCAAGATAGAAACGTGCAATGTCTTTTTACTTTAAAACATTCCAAGCTGATATGGAGAAGGTTGCAATTCGCTAGCATTAATTCTTCACTTTAAAACGTGTCAAGTTAATATGCAGGTAGATATTGAATTTACTTGCAAGAGTGCAACTGCTTTCACTTCATTTAAGCAGGGCATAGAGAATTTTCATTAACTTTTTACTGCATCCAAGCTAATATGAAGAGAATATTAATTTTACTGGCAAGGCTGCAGTCCAAGCTAATGCGAAGGTATTAATTTTACTGTAAAAGGCTCCAAGTTAATATGCAGGTAATTATTAATTTTACTGTTCTGACTCCTGAACTGAGATGCTTTGCAATTCAGAATCAGACAGATTAACTCAATAAAGATGGTTTTAAACAAATATTTATTCCAGGGATACTTGGTCAGAACTCACGATTCTGTAGTTTCGTCTAGATGTTGTACATTTGTCCATCCTTATAGGTAAAATTAATAATTCCTTCACATCAACTTCTAACATGAATTAAGCCCGTGTCTGCTCCTGGTTTACCCCATGCTTATCTCAGACAAAGACATTCCAAACTGGCAGGTAGCCAGGATATCCTGTGATGAACATAGTAGCTCCTCCTACTGACTTGTTAATATAGGCTTCACTGAACAGCTAAACTACATTACCCATAAACCATCTCTTAAGAAGACAGCATTAACCCTATAAATGCTAAACACAATAACACAATCCTCAAGCATATACTCTGGCCAGATGATTACACAGCTGGTCCAGCACAGTTCTCAAGGAACTGGTAGATGTGATCTCAGAACCATTGAACTATATTTTTCAAAGATCCTGGAGCACTGGGGAACTACCAGAGGACTGGAAAAGAGCTGATGTAGTTCCCATCTTCAAAAAAGGGGGAAAAATGGATCCAGGAAATTACAGACCTATCAGCCTGACTTCAATACATGGGAAGATTCTGGAAAAGATAATCAAACAACAAATCAGCGAACACCTAGAGGCACGCAAAGTCATTACTAAAAGCCAACATGGGTTTGTCAAAAACAGATCATGCCTTACAAATCTTACTGCCTTCTTTGACCAAGTGACAAAATTAGTGGATCAGAGGAATGCTGTGGATATAATTTACTTGGACTTCAGTAAGGCATTTAATAAAGTAGATCACAACCTACTACTTGATAAGATAGAAAAATGTGGGTTAGACAGCATCACCACCAGATGGATCCATAGCTGGCTGACCGGCCGTACTCAGCATGTGGTCCTCAATGGAACTGCATCTACATGGAGGGAAGTGTGTAGTGGGGTGCCGCAGGGCTCTGTTCTGGGCCCAGTGCTCTTCAACATCTTCATCAATGATTTGGACAAGGGGATAGATGGGGAACTCATCAAATTTGCAGACGACACCAAGCTGGCAGGAATAGCCAACACTCCAGAAGACAGGCTTAAGATACAGGAAGATCTGGACAGACTTGAACACTGGGCGCTATCTAACAAAATGAAATTCAATGGTGAAAAAAGTAAGGTTCTACATTTAGGCAAGGCAACCAAATGTACAGGTATAGTATAGGGGGTACCTTGCTCAATAGTAGTAACTGTGAGAGGGACCTCGGAGTCCTAGTGGACAATCACTTAAAATATGAGCCAGCAGTGTGCGCGCTGCCAAAAAGGCCAACACAGTGCTAGGCTGCATTAACAGAGGGGATAGAATCAAGATCACATGAAGTATTAATACCACTTTACAATGCCTTGGTAAGGCCACACTTGGAATACTGCACCCAGTTTTGGTCACCACGATGTAAAAAAGATGTTGAGACTCTAGAAAGAGTACAGAGAAGAGCAACAAAGATGATTAGGGGACTGGAGGCAAAAGCATATAAGGAACGGCTGCTGGAATTGGGTATGTCTAGTTTAATGAAGAGAAGGACGAGGGGGGACATGATAACAGTGTTTCAATATCTCAGGGGCTGCCACAAAGAAGAGGGAATGAAGCTATTTTCCAAGGCGCCTGAAGGCAGGACAAGAAGCAATGGATGGAAACTAATCAAAGAGAGAAGCAACCTAGAACTAAGGAGGAACTTCCTGACAGTTAGAACAATTAACCAGTGGAACAACCTGCCTCCAGAAGCGGTGAATGCTCCAACACTGGACGTTTTTAAGAAGAGACTGGGCAGCCATTTGTCTGAAATGGTATAGGGTTTCCTGCCTGAGCAGGGGGTTGGACTAGATGACCTCCAAGGTCCCTTCCAACTTGATGATGATGATGATGATGATGATGATGATGATGTACAGATTAAGCGAAATCTGGCTCAAAATCAGGGGGTCCTAATGGGGAGCATCACACTGGAGGTAGCTGTTGAATTAAGAGGCAGTCCCCCTCCCCCCTCACACATCCTGTTCCTCCCCATCTTTTAACTATAATTTTATCTTGATTGGGAATTCCACTTTTATTGCTATAGAAATATTTATCTGTTAGGATTTTAATGTTTTAATGCTGTCTAGAGTCATTCATCATGAGATGGGTGGCAAATAAATTTAATAAATAAATATATGTTCCGGTATTATACCTAATTTTTAAAAATGTGTGTGTCTTCCCTGTCTTCTGTGTCTCTTTCCAGCTCCACCACATCTGGCAGGAAATTCCTTCTGTCTCGGGGTGTGTCCAGCATTTATTCCTGTTCGATTTGTGCAATTTGATGATGGAAACTGATCCCAGCAGCAAGGATTTATGTTTTTCTACATTTCAGGATCCCTTTTAATTTCTTGCTGCAATTTGCTTTGGAAACGACTTAAATAATATTTTTAGGAGTGAAAAGGGATCTTGGCTTGAACTAACTCACTTTGTCTCCCGTTCTGGCCCCTCCTATGTCTCCCCCATGTCCCTCCTCCCTCTCCTCCCTTCCAGCCAAGCCCACCGTCTCCATCTCCCCCACCAAGCTGGATCCCGCTTCCCCCCACACCATCCTCCTCTGCACCGCGAGGGGCTTCTACCCCGTGGAGATTGAGGTCCAGTGGCTGAAGAATGGGCGGCTGGAGGAGGAGAGCGTGGCCTTCGGGGAGGAGCTCCAGAATGGAGACTGGACCTACCAGCTCCAGGTGATGCTGGAGACCCAGACCCAGCGGGGGGACATCTACACCTGCCAGGTGGGGCATGCCAGCCTAGAGGCCCCCATCACCGTCCAGTGGGATGAGCCCCTCCCCTCCCTGCCCTCCTGCTCTGGGGACCCCATCCTGCCTTGAGAAGGGGGGGAGAGACCCTCCCTGTTGGGGGGAGCTGGAAGGGACCCTCCTGGGGGGGGGAAAGCTGGCCCTGATCCTCCTGCTCAGGACGGGGATTATGGGGGCCCTGATTGGGGTGATCTTCTTTGCCACGGGGCTTTCCCTCTACCTGAAGAGCAAGAAAGGTGAGTCTATGGGGCTGGATAAGAGATTGTGGGGAGGGGACCATCCAGGGGAGGCCTCTCAGCAAGCTTAGCAGATGGCAAGGAGGGTCCCCTTGGAAATTTGCTTGGGAAATTCTGTTCTTTCAGAGTCTACTGTATAAGTGAGCATCATACAACCTATTATGGGCTATCGATGGGGAGGGGGATCCCCTGAGTTGTCCAGCCCATGAAGGGTTCTGATTGGCTCTTTTTCTCCTTCCAGCAACTCCCATCCAGCCTCCTGCAGGTGAGTTTCTCCTCAAGTTATAGATGTTTCTTTAACATTCATTAATTGTTCCTTTTTTAAAAAAAAATGTGCCTGAACAAAATCTCCTTGCTGTAGATAACACAAATTTTTGAAATTTTGGGCAGCTTTTCCTTTCAGAGACCTGCAAATGCATTGCAATCAAAAACAAACACATACACATAAACACTAAAATGTGACCCAGGAGGTTTCCAATTTTTGGAAAATTGCAAAAGGGAAGGGAAGTCTCCTTGTGACATTTCTCACAATTTCTGGCAAACTGACACCCACCTTTGCTGCCACCCCTCATCCTGGCACCATCTTCTTTGTTAATATGAAACATCTGGGGGGGGGAGGCCCCCTTTCTTGATTAACCCCCTAGTTAAGTTAATTGGGGAAAATTCCACAAGTCCCGGGAGATGAATTGCTTGTACTTCCCAGTCTTTTCCTTCCTGAAAGGGGCGGAGCCTCCCTCCATCCTGTCCCTGCCTATCAACACCCCCCTGCGATGTGGGCCTGTCTGGGGGACAGTTGAAAGAGGGGAATAGTGTTATTTATACTGAAGGTTTCACTTTATATTCTAATTTCTTCTTATCTCTTTTTTTCTACAGCACTCATGAATTAATCCTGCCGTCCTTCCTGCTTCCTGATGAAATTCAGTAGCTGATGAATTTCTGTCTTTTTTGCAACCTCTGAAAAATGGAGGCTCAAGATTTTAGATTGGGGAGAGGAGGAGAATGGCAGCCTGGAGCTTCTCCTGCTGATACCCCTCTGGCTTTCCTTTGAAGTCCACTCTTTCTAATGAGGGAGGGGTGGAGACCATCTAGACTGACTCCAGGGACTCTGGGCCTGCCTGTCCATCCAGAATCTCAAATCGGTCCCAGCTTTGAACTCACAGCAGCTTCATCTATTCTACATTAATCTTGCTCCCTTTGCTATAAAAGAATAAAATTTAAATTGTAGAAAAACCCTGGAATTCCTCCTTCCTTCCTTCCTCTTTCCTGCCCCCCACAGGAGGGTCCTCCCTTTTCCCCTCCCCCTCCCCAGATTGAGGTCTCCCCTGCCTCCGGATTGACCACCCAGGCTGGTTTAGATCCAAAGCCAGAACTGGTTCGAGAGGAGGGTGGGCAGATCCCAGGGAGGGGAAAGGGCAGGAGCCCCCCTCCTCCTTAATCTCTCCAAGCCCTGTCAGATAGAGGGGACCCCTGGGAGACCCCCCTATTCCTGCTTCCCCTGGAGAGCCTCTTCCGTGGCTGGGAAGCTGCTGGAGCGGGAGGTTCTCCTGGCTTCACCTGGCCCTCTTTCTCCAGGATCGGAGCCGGTATAAGCCCCTCACAAGCCAGGGAGGCTCCTGCCCCATTCGCACCCAACACCCACCTCCTTCCTTCTCTCTCTCTTTGGGGCCCTGATCCCCTCGGCTGCCTGCCCTCCAGACGAACTCCCCCCAGTCCATCCCCCCCCCAAAATATGCTGAGAGCAGGGCGGCCTCCCGGGGGATGGAGGGGAGACGCCCCTCCTGGCAGTCCAGGGCCACCTTTGCTTTGTCTGCCGGTGGGTGAAGTCACAAAGGACTCTGCCCGGAGACCGATGACACTGCATGAGGCAGACTTCCCATTGGTTCCTCTCCTTCAGGGCATTTCCAGTTCTGAAGTCCGATAAAAATGCCTCCCCCGTCCCCACTCCAGATTCCCCCCCCATTCCACCTCTGTGGATGGGGGCATTCCTGGGGTCTGCTGGGGTCTCCCTGATGCTGGTGGGCAGGGAGGGTGCGTGGCCAGATCCCTGGAAGAGAAGGGGGGAAGGGAAACCCCGGTAAGGAGGGGCTGGGCGAGCGGAGGTGAGTGGCTGGCAGGGACCCTCAGTGCTCCTGGGGGAGGGGGGAAGAAAGGGGCTGGGCAGGAGGAGGTGAGGGGTTGGGAAGTACTGTCAGTTCCCCTGGGGGGGGAGGAAGAAAGGGGCTGGGACCCCAGACGTGACTTTGGGAAAGGGGTCAAGGGCAAGAGAGACTGCGGGAGCCTCCCTTCCTCCCCACATCCCCCCCAGGAGGACGGAGAGAGACCCCTCCCTTTGATGGTTGTGGCTGAGGTGGGGAGGGGGCTGCGGGAAGGCAGCCGAGATGGGATTTTCTTAGGGGAAAATTTAGTTCTTCATAGTCTGAGTGTCCCAAGACCCTCGGCGATTCCACTCTAGATCTGCACTTTTATACCGGCAAAATCTCTTCCAAAATGCTACTTTATATATTTCCATGCTGAAAGGGAGAACTTTGGAATCACAGGATCCCACCTGGGTCGTTCTCCGGGACCGGGGCTTTTCTCTTCTGAGCTTTGGGACTAGGGCTGGAGCCCCCCCTGGGGAGAAGTTCAGCCCGGCAGAGGGGGGGGCTGTTCTGGGTGTGTTAGTTGTGGTGCCTGGGGTGCGTGTGGCTTTTTAGGTGTGGGTTGGACTGTGCTGATGGCTGGCAAATAAGTCACCACTTTGACATTATGTCAGAGATGTGGAAGTTGTCCGAACGAAGGAGCGCAAAGCGGAGGAGAAAGGACCAGACTTTATTTAGGGATCCTCATTCGGGGCTGCTTTGCCAGAAAAAGGGGGGCCCTGAAGCCCAGAAGGAGGGAGATTCCTTCCCATTTGGGATTGAGGGGCGGGAAATCTGAAGGAGCCACTTCGTCCACACGTTCTGAGCATGGGAGACGCGTGTTTCAAGGAAGTTGAGTTGGGAGGGGCCAGAACGAGCGGACGCGCCAATGGCAATTCTCCCTGGTTGAGCGTCATCGGTCTCCGGGCAGAGTCCTTCGTGTCTTCACCCGATGGAGGAGGGAGTTCTGCGCAGAGACAAGAGGAGAAAGTGGGAGGGGGGATCCGCTGGGTATGGGGGGGCTGCAGCTCAAGGGGGGGTTGTTCATGGCAGCCCCAGAAGGGACCCTCCACTTTCCCTGGTCTCTTCACGATTCTCGGCCAGACTTTCCTCTGTGTGCATGGAGGGGTGGGCTAGATGTCCGTTTAGGCTACCATATTGCCACAGGGGACGCCGAAGGAGCACCTGGTCCTTCCCTGAAAGAGGCCTCCGGTACCCTCCAGCTCATTTGGGGGAGGGGAAGGGTCCCTGAAACGGGGGGGGACTCAGGGGGGGTTGACTAAGGAGGAGAAGGGAGGGGCGAATCACCCAGGAGCAGCAGAGGGAGGGGCTAATCTGGAGGGAGGGCCTCGTGGGGGAGGGGAGGGGAACATCAGCCCCACTGCCCAGGCATCCCCAGAGGCAGGGGGCAGCCCCACAGTCGGGGAGGGGCTGGGAGGCCAAAGGGCTGAGGCTGAAAGAGGCCAAATCCAGGAAAGGCTCTTTCTCGAATATTCCTCAGGGGAAAACCTGTTTGTAAATCCTCTGAGTTATCCTCAGGATTGTCTCGGGCGGCTCTGGGGTCCCAATCCCTCCCCCCCCTCTCTCGGCAGGGATCCGGATTGAAGCTGCCCACCCCCAAGAGCTGCCTGGTCTCCATTGACTCCTCCCCCCTCCCCCGAGACTGCTCTCCGAGTGGGACATTATCGCAAAGGGGAGGCGGCATTTCTTGTCCTCCCCTCGGCTTGGAAAAAAGCCCCTCCCCCCTTAGGCAGAAACAGCGATGTTTGGAGGTTAGGCATGAATCGGTCCAGTTCATCTGTGCAAGGGGGGGCAATGTTATTTTATTTCTTTTTTTTTCATAGTTCATACTATAGTTTATACCCCTTCAATTCCCACGGAGTTCAAACCACAGGATCCGGGGAAAAGCCAAAAGGAAGTCCACCCTCCCCTCCGGGGCTGTCGTGAAATATCCTCTTGAGTTGCGGCCCCCCAAGACTGAAGGGATTCACCCCCGCCCCCCACTTTCTCCGCTTCTCTCTCTGCGCCAAACAATCTCCTCCATCGGGTGAAATCAAAGGAGACCTGCCCGGAGACCGATGACGATGAAGAACGGAGAAATCCCATTGGTCCCTCCACTCTTATGGACATTCCCAATTATAAAGTTCGAGAAAAACGTTTCCTCCTCCCCCCCAATCCAGACCCCAGATTCCGCCTCTGGGGCTGGGAGTACCTCTATCTTCCTCCCCCCTCTTTGGGGGCACTGGTGGGGTGCCATCCATGGGCTCTGCTGGGCTCCCCCTGATGCTGTTGGTGGGGGCGCTGGCCCGAATCCCCGGAAGCGAAGGGGGGAAGGAGACCCCCGGTAAGGATGGGGCGCAGATGGGGGAGGAGAGGGGCTGGGAGGGGACATCAGTGCTTCTGAGGGAAGGGGGGGGGAGAAAGGGGCTGGACTCCAGTAGTGGGGAAAGGGGTGGAGGACAAGATGGGTGGGAGCCTGCAGGAGCCTCGATCTCCGCGTATTCTCCGCTCCCTCGCCTCATTTCCCACCGCAGGACGGAGAGGAAGCCCCCCTTCCCTGGTTGTGGCCGAGGTGGGCGGGGGTCGTGGGAAGGAAGCCGAGGTGGGTAAGAGGCAGCCGGGCCTCTCTCTCGCCCCCCCCCCATGGCTGGGTGGGAGGGTGACCTTGCGGACCCCGAATTAGCACCTGAGTCCCAAGGTTTTGTGCACTGAAAGAGGAAGGAGTCGGAAAATGAAAGCGGAAAGAGGATAACTGAGGCATTTTCAGACCTGAATCCAGAAATGCCACCAAAAATATCAGAAAAAGATGCTTTTTGACAAAAGTGTTTTGCAACTTCAGTTTTTCTTCTGAATCTTCTGAAGTTTTTATTTAAGGTGAGGGAAGAGTTGAGCTTGGATTCCTTCTTGGGGGAAGGAGTGGGAAGGGGCTGGGAGCCCACAAGAGAGACTTTGGGAAAGGGGAACCCCCACCCAGAATCCCCAAATCCTCAATCAACACCTGAGTTGCTCCTCCAAACTCTCCCATTAGTGAAGGGGTCTGGAGCCACTCCCTTTGAGATAGTCTTGGGGGGCTGCAAAGGGCCTATTTGGGAGGGGGACAGGAAAGAGGCCTCAAAAATCATCCAAAGGCAGCAAGTAGGGCTGAAAATGGGGGGAGGAGAACAGTTTGGGGTACTCAGGGAAGGTGGGTGTTGGGCTGGGAGACCTCAGGAGTATTGGTTTGGATATCCTTATTGTGACCCCCTCCCCATATCCCCCCCAAAGGAAGAGGGAGAGGGAAGTATGGATATTAGTTTTCCTCCAGCCCAGAGAGTTCCTGGGGGTCCCTTCCCTTGTCCCCATATTTCCTGTCCTTCCCTGCAAGGTTCACTGCGAAGAGCTAGGTAGGCTGCTAGACCAGTTGAATTTCTGCCTGCCTTTTACCACCCTGGGAAGAGGGAGGAGGTCCCTCAGGAAGCTCCTCCCCAACTTCCGGTCTGACACCATAACGAGACGGGTGGAAGAAACCGGGGCACCGGCTTCTTAGCCCAATTTTGTTCGGTCCAGCAACCCCAAGGGGTCGGAAAGTTGCCCTGGAGGGGCAACGAAGAAGGAGGGAAGCTTCAGGAGTCTGGACCAGATAGCGGTCGGTCCAGACAGATTGAAGAAACCTTTCTAAAGGATGGAAGAAAGGCTGCCTGGTAAGCACAGGCAGCTCAAGTCATCGTCACCCAGAAAAAAAAGCGAGGAGCCGTGGTGCTCTGCCAAATAGCTAATTGTCAACAGCGTGCTGAAACTGGGTGAGCCTGTTTTTTATTCCTTTTCCTTAAGGACTCAGAAATTCTGATCCCCTGATTGGGAAAAATCTACGAAGACCCCAGAAGGACTAGGGGAGAAGAGAGTTAAAAGCGGCGAGCAATTACAAGAGGGGGAAAGAATTTAAGGAATATAAAAAAATACTTTAAAATGGAACTTAGACCGACTTAAAGAAAGACTGCTTAACCTACAGGACGTGGAAAAACTTTTTAGATTTAATTTCTAGGGTAAATAAATTCCAAAGAACTTTAAAAGAAAACTTTGTAACAATCTTTTAAAACCGGATATAGATAATACAATGTATGAGGACATCTAGTGGTAAAAGGAGATACTACAGTAATACCAAATGATAAAAGAATTTGAAAAGTGTTTTACCTTGAAACAACACCTAGTGTAAACAAAGTGCCTTTATATGACTGTGCATCAGAAAAGACTCTCAAAAATTACATCTGTTGACTCTGGATATAACTAAAACAGGAATTATTTGGAGACAGCGGGAGTTTTATATTTGTGATATGACTGGATGATTTGGATTTAGCCTTAAGTAGTTGGATTTATGGTTGGATTTTAGCCTAAGACAGTTGGCTTTTTTTTTTCTCTTCTTTTTTCTCCTTGAGAATTTGCATCCAGCCTAAAGTAGTTGGCTCTTTTCACGGTTTTTAGGTTTTAGGTTTTAGCCTAAGATAGTTGGCTCAAAAAATGAGTGCATCAAATCTCACTAGACTTATGAAAAAAACTTCCTCTGCACCTTCTGTCAGAACATCTAGCCCAACAAGCCAGGGATCTATTGAAACAATGTTGCAGCATGAGAAAATAAGCACTGCTCAAACTGAGATGCAAACCACATTCAAATTAATTCAAGAATAAATACAGAGAAACCATGAAGAGACAAAAAGTAATTTTGATAAATTAAACGAACAAATGTTGGATATAAAGACACAATTTGAAGCCCATCAGCAAATGATTATTAAAAATGAACAAAGAATTCAGAAAATGGAAATTAAATCAGATGATATTGACAAAAAATGGAAGTACTAATCTAAGAAAATGAAAAATCAGAACAAGCAAATCAAAACCTAGAAGGAGTGGTGCCAGTTTTAGAAATGCAGAAAGGGGAACACTATTTAAGATTTCAAAATATTCCTGAAGACAGAGAAGAAGATATAGCAGTTGTGATTATTATAACCAATTATAACCAATTATAACCAATAATAACCAATAATAATGGATAATTAGATGTTACCAGCCTAAGAAACAATTTCACAATCATTCCCCTGCTTTTGCCATTAAATGTTCCTTAGTGTTTAGATCTGGTCTCAGGGTGATAATGTAGCACTTGGGAAAGAAGATGCAGCTCAATAGACCAGCACCGGAGGCCAAGATGGAGAAGACCTGTACGGCCACCATGTATTTTCCTTTAGTGCTTAGGTAGGTGGGGAGGAAGGAAACCCAGACACTGCAGAAGACCAGCATGCTGAAGGTGATCAGCTTGGCTTCATTGAAAGCTCCAGGCAGGTTCCTGGCCAGGAAAGCCACAGTGAAGCAAATTGCAGCAAGGAAGCCCATGTAGCCAAGAACAACATAAAACATGGTGACAGAGCCTTCGTTGCATTGAAGGATAATCTCTTCAGGCTGGGAGTGCAGATCAGAGTCAGGAAATGGGGGAGAAACTCCCAACCACATGGCACAGATGAGAATTTGGACAGCAGAACAAGAAAGGATGATGGAGTTGGCCAAACTCTTCCCCAACCATCTTTTCACTTTATTGCCTGGTTTTGAAGCTAGGAATGCCAGCACTACTGTGATTGTTTTGGCCAACACAGATGACACGGCTACTGAGAAGACAATGCTGAACACTGTTTGTCGGAGAAGGCAGGTGGCTTTCCTTGGTTGGCCAATGAACAACAAAGAGGATAAGAAGCAAAGCAGAAGGGAGACCAGGAGGATGTAGGAGAGGTCCCGGTTGTTGGCTTTGACAATAGGAGTTTCAAGGTATTTAATGAATATGATTAAAACAAATCCTGTGATTAGGAACAAGAGTAGAGCAAAGGAGATGAGGATGATGCTGAGATGTTCTTTATAGGACAGGAAGGTTATTCTTTTGGGGATACACTGGACTCGGTTCTCAGTTGGATATTGATCATCTGGGCACTTGGTGCATTTTTTGGTATCTGAGAAAAGAAAGTAATATTTCTTTTATAGTCTTTCAAATTTCAAGAAAAACTTTGGATAAGATGTGATACAGAGAGACAGAAAAGTCTCAGTAAATGGAATATACTTACACTACAACAACAACAAAATCCCAAATACACACAAATATAAAAAGAACAACAACAACATAAAATTAAAAGAAGAGCTATCTGGTGCTGCAAACTCCCTTCTCTGAGGTAATCCACCAGATTCTTATCCTGCACTGACCTTACCCTATCCCAAATGGTTGGCAGAAGTAGCAAGTCTCCAGAGGTTTCAGTGGATGGGGGCCTATTCAATTTCAAGGGGGAGTAAGCCCAATAGGTCAGGAACTGCAGCAGAAAAGGCAGGCTTCTGATGATCCATAAAGTGGGAATCTTTTAGGGAACAGATTGTTTGCATGCCAATTATATCTGCTCTGGTGGGACAAGCAGATATCCTCAAAAAGAGGAAACCCTGCATATACCCTGGTTCTGTCTCATGGAGGGTTTGAAAGGTAAATTTAATTGCACCTGGAAAGAAACTGGGATTCTGTGGATCCTGCACAGCAGGGGTGTCCTATGGAAGAACACACAGAAACTCAACACTGCGCATGCCTTTGCATTCTGGACAATTTTATAAATTCCAGGTGGTTTTCAAGAACAACCCTATGAGTATGGGATAAAAAGATAGAAACAAAAAACTGATTGCCGAAAAAGACCTAGTGCTGCATCCAGTCTGCCCTTTGAGTTTTTTGTTTTCTTATTTATTTAATATCTTATTTCATTTTTAAAAAAAAAAATCAGATGATGGAATTATGTTTATCCCAAAAATGTTTAAACTCAGTTACTGATGATTGACCCACCAACCATGCTCTCAATACACTGCTCCAAAAATACTGGACAGAGGATAAAAGTTTTCTAACATGGTTGGATCCATGGAGAACCACTTGAGAAGGGTTGCAACACTGACTATTTCAGTACAGGTTGTACAGCCCCCTTCACAAAAAAAAAATCATTGACTATCCTGAAATTGAGAGTGTCTCCTAACTATTAGGCCTTCTAGAAATTTCTTACAATGTGATTCTTTCAATGGTCCTGGGGATCCCCTGGTAACAGGGCCCCGTGTGCTGGTTGCATGGTAGGTAGCATCTTGATGTACTCCTCTCTTGCTTTCTTAGCATTTATACCTCAATGTTTCAATTTTTATTATTGGTTTAATTCTATTCCACCAAGAGTCACTTTGTGTGAAATAGCCATATAAACTTGATAAATAAATTTGAAAAAACATCTTAAGGAAGATTAATTCATAAATGAATTCAACAACAGGAACTGAGTGTGTTATCT
>JALGBA010000500.1:0-136390 GCA_023970755.1 Azemiops feae | reverse complement strand
GGGTCTCATTCCTTAGCTCCTTTTCAGAGCTGAGGCTTGATTCATCAGCTTTCCATTTCAGTATCAGCTACATCAGATACCCCCATTGTCCTGCAAGCTGGGAGCTCTCTAATATCAAGAAATAACCAATTGAAATAGTTTCACCTAACATCCTATCAGAAGTTTCATTGCCAGCTTAGATGAAGGATATGAACAAAAAGGAGGGGGAGGGAAGGAACAATATAGAAAACTGAGGAACCTGCCACAGAAACTCAAGAAAAGAAATTACCATAATACTATTACTATGTCATCAGAAAGTATATCCAATCTGGGGAATCCCTTGAAGGACCACACTGCTGTATTTATGCCAATTATGTGTGCCACTTCAGAAAATGTTTGGGTGACTAGTTGGGAGAATGCAACCATGTGAGTTCCCCCAAACTTCTTAGTAGCTTTTGATATTATGAATTATGGAATAATATCAGATGGCCTCAAAGACCAATCTTCCAGATCATTTCATAAGATTGGCCTTTGAGAGCATTGCTCAACAGTGTTCCAACGCTTCCTATCAAGTAATTTCCAAAGATAATCTGGGGGAACTACTGTCTGACACCTACAGTAGATTGTAGGCTTGCAGTGTTCCACCGGTTGTACTGTATCTTGTCCCTTATGGTGTTAAAATAGTTATGCGAAAATACTATGAGAAGTATTTGAAGCCTACTGCCACTGGCATGCTGATAATTCTAGGACAGTGTTTTTCAAACTTGGCAACTTGAAGATGTGCGGACTTCATTTTCCCAGTGAACAAATCAATAATACTGAACTTATTCTTCATCATCCTCTTGGTAGATTGACTTGTCTGTTTGGAAATTCAATTTTAAGGCCTCATAATATAAGAAAAGTAAGATTAAAGACCCATAAGTAGATGCAGAGTTGATTTCCTTTTTAAATATATTATGGATTTGAAAATTAAGCAGAATTGAGTGGTTAATGGGAAGATGTCTATGGAGATTCTCAATCATCCAGGTCATGGTTGTCCCAAAGGTGTTTTTCCAAAAAGCAACTGGACTTTCTTGGTTTTTTTCCTTGAAAACATTTTGCTTCTTATCCAAGAAGCTTCTTCAATTCTGGTTGGAAAATCACCAGGGAATATCAATACTATAGACTGAACTGGGAAGAAAGAAACAAAGAAAACAATGGCAAACCAGTTCCATGCTGTTGCCATTAGTGTTGCCAGGAAAATGACACACTTCTGTCCATGTAATTCCATAGAACTGAGTTTAACTTATGATATGTTCTTTTTTTTTTAGCTACTGAATGTTCCTACTAGTCAGATAAAATGGAAGGTCTGTGGAGGGGAAGGTGATGGCCTCATCTAGGCTGGGACCCTGCTGTCTCTTCCTAGAAACTAAAGCACAGTCAGACATTCTAAAAGGTAACCTATTGGCAAAAGCTGGAGAAGCCATAAGTAATGTGTTTGACACAGGAGGATAGTTTAAAATACCAAAGGAAAGGCTGCCAAAGTCTGAGAAGAAATCTGGCCTGAGAGGAATATAGACCAACAACTGCAGGACTGCAGTCCAGGCATTTGTAATAATCTCTGGCTTATTTACTTAGCAGATAGTTCCAGGAAACCTGGAAATAGAAGTCCAAAAAAAAAAAAAAAAATGGGTTTGAGGACTAGAAGAGTGTTACTTTCCTTCCCGGGACTTCATAGCACAGCATATTAACCAATATGGTAAAAAGATCTTATTCTTGCCTCCATAATAGCAAAACAAAATCAAATCCAAGTTGGCAACCAATTCTATAACATGTAACTGATCAAATTTGTCTACGAGATGCTGTCACAAAATTTAAAGTAGGAATAATGGTTCATATTGTAATTAAATGAACTATACCATGAATTGTTTTAAATACAAGAAACTGAAAAACGTAAACTATAGGTTAACTATGCCTTCCTACTCTCATTAAAAGAACTCTCAGGACTTTTATTTGTGTTCTTCTCTCCAAAAAGTTCTGAACGTGGGATTCATTTCAATTCAGGTGTAATTCAAACAAAATATTTCTCCTTCAAACCCTCAAAATGCACTTTTACTTTTAATCTGTTGCTTTGGAATCATGACATTCTACTTAAAATCTATAATCTGTGCACACCAGGAATTTTTTAGATCCAGCACTTAATTTTTTAAAAAAATAAACTTGTATTTTATTGCGTGAAATGATTTCCTTGTGAAAAAAATGAAACCTTTCTTGAGAGACAACAGTTTAGCCTTATGCTGGTATATGTTCCAGTAATCTTCTGTCACTTATTTTCCTGCGTCTATAGATGACACCATCAAATTAATATTAACTTTCAAACGTATTTCCTATCATGACACTCTAACATTCCTAATGGTATTTTGCAGCTCAGTATTGGCAGATATATATGAGAGATTATAGCATTTTCGTATTATTTTTGTTTTCTTGCCATTCATCTTTGGGAATAGCAGTCCAAACCTCATACAATGTATTCTAGTGCTGGAGCATTGCAATAGCCTAATGCTTTGGTCCTCTTTTAGATGCCATAGAATCATTCCCTTATTTTGTTAATTTACTGGCAGAACATTTGGGATGGCATAAAAATATCGGGGGGGAAATAAAATTCTACTCTCCAGAATACCAGATGATTCTTCATGTAGATTACAACTATTCAAAATGCAGTCATGAGAAATTAATGCATTATCATATTTTAAAAAGTGTTGCACATACCAAAAACTAGGGCTCTAGTCTAGAGAGAAAATAATACTTGACCCTCCCCACTTTTTCAGCTACTATCAGCAGAGATAAAAAGGGCCATCTTTACTTTTAACACAGAGACACAGACACACACACACACACACACACACACACACAATGTTACTAACAGAAAGCTGGGTTCTTAGGTTCTGCTCCTAATAATCATAAAGCTTCCACCTGATTCAGCTTAATTGAATAATGACTACAACTATATGCAAACTTACCTGAGAATAGGTTTTAATACCATCTTTCTGCTGCAGAAAGTCAGTTTCATTTTCAGTTAAAACACAGTTGTACCTTATCCCTGAAGAAATATGCAATTTGTTATTACTGAAGATAGAACTTGGGATATTTATAAAAGAAGGGTGTACGGCTATACGTTTTTTTTCCACCATGATATTGAATGCAGAAGTGAAGAGATGGAAAACAATGGCAAAGCAAAACAAAACAAAACAAAATGATTACTTCTCCTCTTTAAAGTTAACAGTACAAGTCTGGCATAGCTTATACTCTGTCCAAGAAGTGCTATTTTTATGAGTGGCATTGCTCGTTAAACAGTTAAGAGATGAATCCTATATTATTAATATTATTGTTCTGAATTTCTGGACCTTCTATGACACTAGCTATACAGAAAGTTCCACAGCTCCATCAGTGGACACAAATATCACCCAAAGAATTCCAAAGAAATCATATTGCTGTTTTGTAAGAAAGTTTGTGATCCATTCTATGGAGGAAGGAGGAATGTAAAGATCCTTTATAAACATCCTGTTTTAGTATTATGCTTCCATGGCTTTAATTGTGAGATGATACATTCAGTCTTTCCAGCACATTCTCTGCACATCCAAAGTTATTGCTACAATATACTTAACTATTCTGTGAGCTTAAAAAGACCAGCCCTTCTGCTTCTTCTTTTAAAAGTCATCGTCAGGCGTTCTCTTCATTAGCTCAGAAAAACGCACTTCGTCCGAAAAATAATTAAATTTGAATGAAATCAAAGAAAAAGGAGAGGAGTGTTTTCATACTTCATTTCATACCTTATAATAATGTGGAACAACATTTCTTGTGGATGCTACATTAGAAGGTTTGCTCTTAATGGCATTCAGCACGTCTTGATGGTGTGAGTGAAAGAGGACATTCAAATCACAAATCAGAAGGTGATAGAAATGTTGAATCTGCAGGAAACCAGTAGCAGATTTCTTTAGAAATAGCCAAATTGTATATGCTATAGGACAATGTATAGAACAGAGTACGGCTGTCTAGACTGAATTCTGGGAATTGAAGTCTACCTCTCTTAAACTTGCTAAGGCTGAGAAACTCTGCTATAGAATATAACTCCAAAATCATTACAACCACTGCCAGTTTTTATACGTGTGTGCTTATATATGCACGTATATGAATTTATGTATGTGTATGCATACACAACTCCTGTTCTTATATTTTCAGCTAAAAATATCCAGCAATTCCCACATGACCTTGGAAGAAGCTGCACAGATCCTCACCACCACCACCACATCAGTCATGAGAACAAAAGCAAAGTAAAAAACAATCCTCTCTTGAACTCATCTAGAAAAGTCACATCAGCGATTGTAATGAAATGGGAACTGCAGTTGACCAAACAATGGTCAAGAGCTTGGGGTTGATGGGCATTGGAGTGCTCCAGATTTTTATTATCAACCAAAACAATGACACAGAGCCAATAATAAGAGGTCAGGAGTGGTAAGACAGACAACTTAGGAAAACTTTTATTTTTTGCCCGAGAAGAAGAAAGGTTCTTGTACAGCTTTTTCTCCAAAGCCCAAACCAAGATAGTTCACATTTATCTTGCTAAAATTATCACCAGTAGATATAGAAATATATTCCACCACTTAAATAGGATCATAATTAATAAGGATCCCTTAAGCTGGAATTAAAGGGGCCTGAGCATATTTTATTTTACTATGTTTGTGACTTAACTGACACAACCATCATTCTACAGTGAAGCCTATGGGGTTGCCTTACTTTTTTAAGTGGAAGGATTCCATGCCTCACAGGCAGCAATTCAATAGGTATGGCTCTATGCCAGGAACTTTGCCTATTGAGTTTATGGTTTTCTGTAGACCTTTAAGGCATGAGTGTCCTGCCAAATAAAGGATAGGAAAAGGTTGGTGCGGTAATTACATGTACAAGTTGATCTTAAAGCTTTAGGAGGAGTACCAGTGATTTGACTAATTAGCTCCCTACTTCTCAAAATAATACCAGAAGCTTGCTTATTTTCTTGCTCACTCACTCAATATCACAAAATGGGATAGTTCTGTGCCAGCTTTTTAGTCTGAAGCAAAATAAATAATAAAATAAAATAAAATAAAATAAAATAAAATAAAATAAAATAAAATAAAATAAAATAAAATAAAATAAAATAAATAAAATAAAATAAAATAAAATAAAATAATAAAATAAAATAAAATAAAATAAAATAAAATAATAAAATAAAATAAAATAAAATAAAATAAAATAAAATAAAATAAAATAATAAAATAATAAAATAAAATAAAATAAAATAAAATAAAATAAAATAAAATAAAATAAAATAAAATAATAAAATAAAATAATAAAATAAAATAAAATAAAATGTAAACTAAACTAAAATAAAATAAAATAAAAAACTAAAATAAAATAAAAAAACTAAAATAAAATAAAATAAAATAAAATAAAATAAAATAAAATAAAATAAAATAAAATAAAATAAAATAAAATAAAATAAAATAAAATAAAATAAAATAAAATAAAATAAAATAAAATAAAATAAATAAAAAGCAAGCACACTGGCTCACAATTCTTTGTAAATGAGAGAGGGTGGCCACTTTATAATGGAAAAGTTGGCATGACTTCAATGACTACCCAAAAGATGGCAAGGTTCTAAATTTTAAAAAGGCCTGCCAATTTGCACTCTGTTCAAATAAGCTAAAATCAGGGTAAAACATTGGATTGGCCTCATAGTTTTAAAACATACTCCGACTCACAGCTGCATACACACTTATTCAGAGATCCTTCACTTATAAAACTATGAATTGCAAATTTACTTCGTTGTGTTTTGAAGCAGAAGTGGATCAGGGCAGGGGGAAGCTTGGAATTTATAATTTAATGTGACATCTGAAACCACTTCTCTTAATTCTTAGTTTTCACCTTTTCCAAAACAAAGGAAATAAGAGATATAATGGTTTCACAGCCATGGCTGCTTTCTGACTTAAAAAAAAAAAAATCCTTCCTCCACCCCCCATTGTTTATGGTACATGATAGTTTTGTTTAGCTACCAAACTAGGGTCTAGAAGAAGTTCAGGGCAAAATACATTTGGATTGAGGGACGTTTATTGGCCTCTGAGGCTGTACTGCTGAAATGCTCTGCTAGAAATAAGCATTAAATTTCTGTAAGATACTACAAAAACTGTATCTGAGGACCTCATGTAATACAGAGAAAGTAGGTTGCCTCTTCTTGCTCTATTCATTATGTGTGCGCTTATGGGCATATATACCTCTTCTTGCTCCTGTTTGGAATAAATTTCCAAGGTGGCCTAATCAAACTGAACTAGGCATAATAGGTAAATGTTGAGAGGTGCTTACAGCCCTCCATTCAGAAAACTCCCTATTTATCCATACTCTACTTTTTAAAAGAACCTGTTAGAAGTTCATAAAAGGACACATCCTCTTGTCCCCTGGCCTCAAAGTATACACAAAAACTTTTGATGAGGAACTTTGTCAAAGGATTTTTGAAAATCCAAGCATACCCTGTCAACAGAGTCAGCTCCATCCAAGGGGTTGCTGACTCACCAAAACAGAGGAATCGAGTGAGTACGGGTGGGGTCTTTTGAGGTCTCTGAATATCAATATTGCTTCACATTTGTGCCATGTATGCCAAACCATGTGAATTCCACTGGAAAAAATGGGAAGATCACACCAATAACGTCAAGTAAGGACAGCAGTTTAAATAAGGTGTTGATTCTTTTTGAAAGTATGAAAAAAGCAGGTATATGAACAATTAATTCTGGATTCAGTGTGTTCTGCTAAGCTGGTCCAGTAGGCTCTTTCCTCTTTGCACACAACCATTTTTTTTTCTCCTTTTTCTCCTCCCATGGATATTAGTATTGTTCTTTTCTCTAAACTTTTTAACCTGTTTTCTTGCACAGGTCTGAGGAAGGGGGAACTTGTAAGAAGGCTATAATACATTCTCAAACATTACATCAAGTGTATCACCTACTTTAAATCCTAGACCAAAATACTATTTTTGCAAGCTAGTAGTATCTTTCTATAACCACCAATCAGGTGAAGCTATTTTGTACAGCAAACTTTGTGTGATTTTAACTACAGCATTGATAAACACCAGCGAGGCTTATTTTGCACTCCAATGATTGAAGTCACTGGACTAGTTTTCAGAACTATTTCGATAAATAGCTTGCCATGTGCAATTCCCTTCATATGGGTCTCAAAGAGATATGATATAGGCCATGTGTAGCAGTTGAATCACAACTAAAGGTGTTTGCCATCTGCCAGTTGTTCAGCATACTAGATGCAACTGGATCAAAGTGTGGAGCACTTACGTAGAAGAGCGTCACATTTGATTCAACCAAATGACCACTTTTTAATCCTTTAACGTACCTTGGAATGATGGCTTCCCATAAGGTGGGGTTTTATTTGAGAACAGAATTGCACATTTATCTAAGTTCCTTGCCTTTTTTGGAATTTGTATGTGGGGGTGTATAACAACAAGGCAGATGAGAACAGCCTCTGAATTTCTTAGGCTGACCAATGTGAGTGCAGATTCCAGAATTCTCAAGTTATTTTTCCTCTTTCAGGAGAAGTTTCTCAGCTGCTATTGCTGCTGTCTTCTCTCAGCCAGACAGACAAGTTTTTCAGTTCTTTCCTTAGTAGAGCTGTGGAGGAGGAGCTTGGGGTCCCTGGGTACAAAGGGTGATTTTTACTAGCACGGTTTGAAAATGCTACAGTTCAATAGACGATGCTGGATATACCGTTTCTTCTGCATTCAATGCATGGAGACATTCACGCTCTCCAAAGCTGGGAATCGGAGCGCAATGCTGTTGCCATTGATCCTGTTTTCAGTCCCCTCCTGCACGTTGCTTAAAAGCAAAGGCAGCCTGTTAGAAAGAACAGAGGCATTTGTTCTGCCAGCAGAGCTGCTACTATCCCTGAGGGTGGAAGGGCGAGGGAGGGGGAATCCAATTCATCTATGAGCTAAGTGATAAGATTCCCATGGTAGAGATTTTGTCTGGCCTTTAGTTTCCTCTCTGTCTTGCTGACACAATGATCTCACAGGAAAAATATAAAGCAGTTTTCAATTCATCCTCCCCTCCCTTTCTCTTTCTTCAACTCAACTGCTGAAATCAGCAGAACTATTCAATGTTAAAGGGGCTGATTCCAGTTTTCTTGCTACAGAACAATGATGAATTTTAAATATATGTCTTATGGAAAGTTCTGTGCGCAGTCATCTCAGGGAATAATATATATACATATGTGGATGTGGATATGGATATGAGTGTGTTTGTGTGCACGCATGCACGGGCACACACACACACACACACACAACCAGAAATTGTTTATTCTGATATATAAAAATTCAAATCTGAAACCAAATTCATATAAAGTTTTATCTTGTATTAACCTCACCTTTGTTCAGGATACCTGGGGGATGAGGATGTTTTATCTTTGCTAAATATTTCCATATCATGTTTAAATTCATTCTTTCTTCACATAGCACTAAAAGGTATTCTTTGACTTATTGTATTCCCAGAAAGGAATCTATCTAAAACTGCTAATTTAAAGGCAATACTTGAAGTGAGTGAAAGCAATTTGGTCAGCAAAATCCACTTCTATTTTTTATATAAGTAACAGGTTCTGACTGCAAGGACAGGAATCTTCTCTGTTCTGCAGAAAACTTACAGCATCTTCATAGCATCACTCAGCTATTGCTGAAGTGACACAAGGTCTATCCGCATTACTTTTGGGTTGGGTTCAATGGCTCTAGAACAGGGGTGGGGAACTTTGGCTCTTTTATGACTTGTGGACTTCAACTCCCAGAATTCCTGGCTCAGGAATTCTGGGAGTTGAAGTCCACAAGTCATAAAAGAGCCAAGGTTCCCCACCCCTGCTCCAGAATAAGCTACAAATCATCAATATGGAATGACCTATCACAATTAAGAGAGCAACTTTAATACTTGTTCTCTTTTGGGGGTGGGTGGGATTTGTTGTAAAAGTAAAGCTTTTTGAGTTTACCACACAAATTATAATGGACTGTTAAGTGGAACATTTCATGTGCTCTGAGGAAAATATGTTGACCACCGGAATGCCTTTTTGTAGGCAGAAGACAGCACACTACAATAGTGGAGGTACAAAACATGGAAGTAGAGAAACAAGAAATGGAAAAAAGTCTAGTAATGCCTATGGGGAATAGTTGGACCACTGGGGTAAAGTCTGAGGTTTCTAGCTGAGGTTTCCAATTCACCCTCTATAATACAAGGAGTTTATCTTGTTTTTGTATAGGACTAGAATATATATTTCACACTTCTGAAGGTGGGCATAAAATTCAACAGCTGATTACTTAATTATGTACTACATTTTATATATATCTTCTTCCTAGGTAGACTTTCCTACATGCAAGTTTGAAGGAATCTCACTTTTTATAGCTACTGAGCCTTGGAAAGACTATAAAGGATTCTGGGTAACAGAAATCAATGGATGAAAAAAGAATGACTTAAGAAAAAATTCTTTTAGGTTGAGAAACCACTTCCTCAAGCTATAGGAGGAGAAGCCATTTGATTAATTTAAGAGTCTGGCTTATAGAGCATATTTATTCTGATTACTTCATGCTGTTGGGAAATAAAATGATAAAACATGAAAATAAATCTCTAGGAATAAAATAAATAAATAAATATCTGTGTATAGTAGAATATGCAACTGATTATGTATTAGTAAATGTATACAACATCTTACTCTTGTATATATAGAGATTTTGCAGCCTGATAGTCTCTACAGCCAAGAAAATCACCAGAAAAAAGAAAGAATAGGGTATGAAATTATATATTCATCAGTTATGTCAACAATGACCTACTGAAAGACATTACATTCCACATGGCCGGATCCTCAAAGGTTCTTTTAAAGTCCAAATTATCTCTTGGGAGGTGGGAGATGGGGGGAGATGGGTCAGAAACTTTTTTTTTAAAGAACTAAATCTAAGTTCCTATCCTACAAATGTATCTCATTGTTTTGATAGAGTGTTACTATGACCTAAAACCCCATATCTATGGTAGCTTCCCATTCTCGGCATAAAATGAAGGGCTCTATGTACATTCCTAGATTTATTTTTGTGAATCTATTTCCCATTTCCTTTCCTTTCCACCCCCAGCTTCTCATTTCATAATAAGACATTCATTATATAGGCAGAGTAAGTGAGCAGGCTGCCACCAAACAGGACAAGGGGAGTGGGGTGAGGATTTTTAGGTTCAAGTGACTTGGAAAGAACTATTATTACCAGTTTACTCTCAGTTCTTTAATATTCTGAGAAAACACCAATAATAAATTCATAACTGGCCAAGTAATGTCCTACATGTATGTGTGTGTTCCTCTCTCTCTCTCTCTCTCTCTCTCTCTCTCTCTCTCTCTCTCTCTCTCTCTCTCTCTCTCTCTCTCTCTCTGTTTGTGTGTGTGTTGGGAAAAAACTAAAAAGGAAGAGAAGGAAAGTAAATTTAAGGTTCTAGCCCATAGCAATTAATATAATATGAATATTGACATGATTTTCATGCCATCTTTCCTCAATCTTATGTTATCCAGATGTGTTGGGATTTCATCTCATAGAATTCTGGGAGGCTTTGCCTCAAGGGCATTGCACAAGGAATGCTGTTTTCTGCACTATCTACTCATTCCTTCTGCCCCACATATATTAATGGTTAACTTAAGAGACAAGTGGCATATAAAATAACCAAATTAATTTCAGTAGTGTAACAAAATCCATGTCCAAGACATAACATACTGCCATCTAGTGAAAAGTGAGAGGTATATCTGAACAGAGCTTCCCAGTAAGGAAGAAGAAAACAAAACTCTCTGTGCAAATAAAACCTGCCTTAATCTAAAATGTATAGGTACAAGATTCAAAGCCATGATTCAGATCAGATTTCTGAGGACAGAAAGTTTGCGTTGAAAACAAAGTGGCTTAGTTAAAGCTGCTTCAAGATTCACATTTTTAAAAATCGTCTTCCACCTTTAAGTTTATGCATCAAAAACACCTGCAACTGATTCCAATTTTGGCAGAATAGAATGAAAATAGCATGGATGGTAAACTTTTTACAGAACATTAACTGCCTAGTTTTAGCTAGGATACCTCCAAGGGTTTGACTGTAATACATTTTTTGAAACGTTTCCCCTTCTGCACCTCTTTAAGGCAAAGATAGCAGGGATGAGGAAAGGATAAAACAACAATTTCCAAATTGTCCAATGCTGCAAAGTTGACACACACAACAGTGTCCTGCTCCAACTTTACAACATTCAAAGACACTTGAAAAAGTGAGCTTTGCTTTTTTATGCACTCTTTTGTGATGTCAGCCTGGTGTGACATTGAAGAATGATAGTTGATTTGCTCTTGGATGGGTCCTTCATTGCCTCTGATCATTGGCAAACTTAACTTCTTCTGTAAGGCCCCCCTCACTTCTAGTTTTATATGTTCCAGGCTAGAAAAAGACCACATTGGCTAGCTTTATCTCTTCTTGGCAGGTCTAGGAAGAATAAACATTGATTTGTCTTCGTAGAATGAAGTAACTTTGGGGTCTCTAATCACTGAGGTTTGCGGGGCAACAAGAGGATTGGCAAAACATATTGGCAAGGTGGGTCCTTGTCTACCCATACTATGTAGCAAATAGAAAAGCTGGAGGAGATCTCGACATTTTTCTGAACAATCTTTCAATCTCTGATGTCTTTGTCCCTAGAAGTAATCAACTACTGCCAGCATATTCTTCTGAGAAAAAAAGTTAAAACTGTCTAATTGCCTTTTAACAAGACTGATTTATTTTCTCCATATTTGTGTGCTTTTGCATTCCTCGATGATTCTGTTGAGGCAAACTTTTTTTTCCCATGAGTGTTTGCTTTCTTGAACTTGATGGACAGTGAAACTCTTTAACAATTGATGTGATTCCATTTCCTTTCCTCCCTCCCTGTCTTGAGAAAGTCACTAGCTGAGCTGGCAAGACAAAACTTACAGATCATTGACTGTGAACTTTTCACACAATCATTTTCCATTGTACAAAAATACTTTCCATGGTCTTTCCAGCAGGCCCATCTCTACTAGTACTGTTCCTAAAAATGATAGAGCACTGTATGTTAAGGACATGAGCCAACACAAGCAGGAATAAAGAAAAACTATTTGGATGGATAATACATAAATAAAAGAAGGAAAAGGAAGTGCTTGGGGCATTTTCATGAATAAATTTATTTCCTTACATTTGAGAAGATACTGTATTTTTATTCCTCACTTCACAGCAGTTGATGAGTAACTGTATAAATCAGTTTTAAAGACAGACTATTAGGGGTTTTGAATTCTTTTCTATAATTGTATAAGTATGGAAATCTGCAGACTTTGAATTCTTTTTTAGGTCATCAAATCATCTCCAGTTCTCAAATTGAGCTTTGTAATACATTCAGGGTGAAGAATCAAACACAACTATAGACCCTCATGGAAATATGAAATTAAACATTTTCAACAATCCATTGGAAGACAACAAGAGAAAGATAAAATGGAATTAAAACTAAGGAATAAACAGAAACATAAAAATAAATGAATGATCTACAAAACAAAAAGTAGTATGGGAGATGACTTACTGTAGATAATTATTTACCTTCAACATTTATCAAGGTAAAGAAAGGATTTATCTGAACAACAAAGCATCTTAGCATGAATTCAATATTATTCTCTCAATTGAACTAATTCTATTAACAGATAAAGAAAGGAATGTTTCTCCCATCCCATCTGCCCCCCTGTAATTCTGTTCTGGGTGATCATTCAATCAAACAGAGTAAATCTATTGAAGAAACAGTTAATTCAATCCTTTTGTGAGCAGAAGCTTTGAACATTAAGGAAATCTTATTAACCAAGAATAAATTCTGAGTGGAAAGGATGAACGTTTTAACTCTTATTTTTAAACTACTACTAGTAGTAATCTCTTTAGTATTATTTACTCTTACTATTGTTACTTAATGGTGGCTGGAGTTCAAACAAGCAGCCTGGATCCAGTTTAGGTATTCTCAAAAGTTTGGATGTACTCGACATGGGGTGTTTAATCAGTGGTGGGATTCAAATATGTGAACAACCAGTTCTCTGTGTGGATTCCACTTCCGGAAGTCCATTCTGGGCCTGGGCAACAAAAAATTAGCTACCGGTTCTGCCGAAGTGGTGCGAACTGGCTGAATCCCACCACTGTGTTTAATGACAGTTTCTTTTTTTCTTTTTCTTATAAGAACAATACACAAAGAAACTCTGATCTCTATCATAGTTTCCTCTGAAGATAGCCTCAATTTCAAAAGCAGGTTGTTACGGAGGATGATTGAATGGGAGCTACTGTCATCAACTCATAAAAACATAAAACTGATTTTATGGTTCTTAAGATTCTGGCCAATATCTCTTCCCATAACCAAACAAATTGCCTTTGATCAAATTGAAAATGTAGAGCTATTTAAATAACAGTAAAGCCTCAGTGACATAAGGAGCCACAGTGAAACTCATAAACAGCAGAAATAAAATTCATATTTTCTAAAACTCAGAGCAAGAACAAATCCAGAAGGGTGGATTATACCCAGAGGGCTAGAAATATGCTAGTGGGTAGGATAGCAAAAAGCTAGAAGTTACTGAGTAGAAATTAACTTCTGGTGGCTCTATAAACAAATGCTTCCCATCCTGACCTGTCCTCAATAATACTGAGGCAAAGCATTATTGATGGTCCCCAAAAGATGGATATTTCCATATTCAACTAACAGGATATATAGTGAACAAAATCAATATTTTCTTTTTCTAATATCCACTTTCTTTCTTCCTGATCAGTCTCTTCTGAATCTACTTTAGTCTTCATTTTGCTTTGTGGTTTATGCTCCATTCCAGTGTCCCAGGGGCCCATATGACCCATAATGAAGTAGGAACAAGACCAAAATCTGAACTTTATTTCTCCATCTTGCTTTCCAGATATTTTAGGTGGGATGTCGCTCAGTAAATTGGATTTTTGTTTTTGTCTTCATTATCCAGAATAAGAGCAGACAATCTTTTTTATGGCTAGGGACAATTTTTTAAAATAAAAAATGTCAGCCTATGAGGTGTATAGTATTCTTGCAATAATGTCATGAAAGGATGTAAGGCCACGCTTTTCAATCTGATTTGGGGACCTTGTAAAGGTTGAGTAATATAAGTACGTTAAGGCTATTGTAACTTTAAGACACCTAATTTGGTTTTATTTCAATTAAAAAAAATGGAAACAAGCTTTGTTCCATTAAATTTTGAGTCCACCTAGGTGGAGAAACCTAGTCGATCATGACCAGTCTAGAAAAGAAAGACCAGTTTAAATTAATGCTCAGCTAAGAGATAGCCAGAACTGTAATCTAAGTCTAAAAAATTGGGAAAACATTCCAGAAAAAAGAAGTACCAAAGCCATTTCCATTTTGTTGTCAAGGATAATAATATTGTGCATGTTCATAAAATCACCTGGAAGCAAGTCCAACTTCAAGTAGACTTTTACTCCTGGGGGATTGTGTGTGGGGTTGATTGGAATAACCCAATCCTGAAATAAATCAGACAATCCTAAATTAAAACAGGCAATTCTGTCTACATCTCAAAAGTCTAATCTATTTTTACCAACAAAAGAAAACACAATATATTCCCTCCAAGGGTAGGAACTGAGTGCACATGCAAGAACTGAAGAAAAATAACGTAGATGAAGAAAAACCACAATAAACTCAAGAGGTATTTTCCATCCTGCGTGGTTGACAATTCAGTAGTCATCCTACATAATATACAGTTACTAGAATTACCGTGTTTTACTGTAGGCAAACTTCAAGTGGACCAAAGTGAATGCTGGCCCCAGTCATTTGAAATAATAACACAGAAGTCTGCCCACCAAAGGCACGTGTGACCCATCATACTGCAGGGAGCATTTTGCTGGATTTCCTTAGATGGGTATGGTTAAGCTAACTTGTTTGCTAAGGTAATAGGATAGTTTTGGTTTGAGGGTGATGGTGACATTTGAAAAGAATTTGAAATGATAAATTGCTCAGAGGAAATTGTTTCACTGAGCCAACTTCTGGGGAAAGCAAGTGGTTGGTCCAAAATAGTCAGTGCGCTTGAGTCCAATCCTGGAATTGTCATTAGACTAAGTATGCTCCAATAGGAGGCCCCAGCCAAACTGGAGCTCCCATTACAGTTTAGTTCTCAGAGAGATCCCCAGTGCAAAGACTGTAGCAAGTCTGCTTCCCATGCTAAATAGCTTCAGGCTGCCAAAGAGGATGGAACATGCAGGCAGTTCCTTCATAACATGATAAGAAGGGATCATATCCAAGTTGCCAGCTTTGGGAAAATACTAAATATTTTACTAGTATTTGGACCAGAAAAATGTGCCACCATATCTTGGTTCAACTGTAATCTTCTCTCAGCCATATCTGTGAAATGATGCTGGATAATGGGACTGAAGAAGATATGAATGCAGCCCATGTTGTGTGAATATTACATGCCAAATATTCTTGAAATAGAAGCTGGCAGAAGCAAAGAAAAACGATTGTGATAATATAATGGGAACTAACACTACAACCTTGTTGCCACTATTTTTCTCTTGAAGCTTTGACAACTTCTTTAAGTAACACAAACAATGTTTGAACAAACTCTATTGAAACCGTGTCCTCCTACTCAACAGTTCACAGTAGGTTTGAAGAATACATAATCCTAAAAATCTCTGTTGTGGCTGTTTCATCCTGTGAAACTCATATAGAAAACACATGTTTCAATGTTTATAGTCCACAGATAATTTTCTTTCTATACTTATAATACATTATTATACTTATGACACATCTTTAGTAAAATTTTGATTGCAAAAAAAAATATTTGCCATAGACATTCAAGCTGTCTTTTCTGAAACTGCAAATTCATATGCATTTGTAAGCTGTTGGTTTGATTTATTTAAACTTCGGGGGGGGGGGGGTTCCACTCAGTTTTGACATTTTGAATATTATATGTTATCTATGAATACAATCTTTCTGCTAAAACTATTGGTGAGTCTCAGTCTAATTTACAGTATCTCATTCACACAGCATAACAGCCAATGGATCTATATCAAGAACTCAACAAATATAGCCTTAAGATGTTTTATTTTCAAAACCTGAGCTGAAAGCTTGATGTTGCTACAGATATGCTTCAGCAGATCTTTCTTACAGAAGGAAGGATCACATTTACAGATCTAGGATTTTGATAATATTATACCAAGTTAGGTTTGTTGGATTCTTCTGGATTGTATCCTGCAGTTGTGTCAGCTCTATAATCAATTTCAAGCAAATTTCTTAGTATCAGGCATAGTTAATCAAAAAAATCCTTTACCAGTTCTCTATATTAATATTTCTAACATTTTTTCAGGGCTTATAGACATTATTTTGAAACTAGATTCCAAGTTCATTTATAATTGCTGTACTGAAGTAGTTACAGTGTTTCTACTCAATATATTCTGCCAGAAGAACAAATTTGTACTCTCCATATAATCTTTCTCTAAATCCTCCAAATTTGCTTTTGAGAAATGGGAGGCATGCTGGGGGAAGGAGAAGGTGGGAAAAATACATTGTACTAAGAAGTAAACTTATAAGTGTATACCAAAATAATTGGGATTCATTACAGCAGGGAGAATGCTTGTAATTAACAGCCAAATATCCTTTAAGGTTTTGCCCAGTAGGAATGATTCCAAAGTGATAACTTTCATCCCTTCTATATTTTTAATATGCATGGAAGGTGGAAATTCGTTAAACAGTTGGTGATGACCTACTTTTGTGGAAATTCAAGCACTTTGTATTAAAAAAATACACCTGATCTCTTTGGAAACCATGCAATAAATCAGCAACTGAAATCTTCAATTTGCTAAGATTGGTAAAATTTCCAATCATTTGGATATTCAAAATACCAAGAGGCTATGCTTCCTACCACTGAAAAGCCTCAAAGACCAGGTGTGGGGACAAATATTCCTGGACAAAATTTATCTATGTAATTGCTACGATGGCACATAAGTAATAAAAAAAATACTTTCCACAATATTATGAAAATAGACATTGCTTACCTTCTTAGAAGTCTTTACATTTATGTTATCTTATCTTGGATATCTGAATTTTTGATGATGATGATGATGATGATGATGAGAGAGGAGGAGGAGGAGGAGGAGGAGGAGGAGGAGGAGGGGAGGAGGAGGAGGAGGAGGAGGAGGAGAGAAGAAGAAGGAGAAGGAGAAGGAGAAGGAGGAGAAGAAGAAGTAGTTGGAAGGGACCTTGGAGATCTTCTAATCCAACCCCCTGCTCAGTCAGGAAACCCTATACCATTTCAGACAAATGGCTGTCCAGTCTCTTCTTAAAAATTTCCAGTGTTGGAGCATTCACAGCTTCTGGAGGCAGATTGTTCCACTGATTAATTGTTCTAACTGTAAGGAAGTTTCTCCTTAGTTCTAGGTTGCTTTTCTCTTTGGTTAGTTTCCATCCATTGCTTCTTGTCCTGCCTTCAGGTGCTTTGAAGAATAGCTTGATTCCCTCTTCTTTGTGGCAGCCCCTGAGATGATGATGATGATTTTGCTTTGCTCTAACTTGATCTAATACTACTAGTAAAAACAATTTAAATGATTTTGCAATTTTAGTGAGAGCATAGTAAACATTGTTGAGCTGAGTTTTCATATTCTTATAGCAATTTTTCAACTGGTTACATATTAAATTGAACCCTGTTGGGTCTCTTTTTCACATAACTGGTTTGGGTGGGCTGCTATTCTATCATAGCCAATACCTAAATACTCTCTTCCTTAAGCACAAAATGTGATCACAGAAGAACTACAATGTGAAACAACTGGAATGGGGTTTAGGAAGAAATGTTCATCAAATTTATTAGCAATATTTATAGACCTCATATGATGCAGTGTTAACTCCAATGCTGTTTCTTCTTTTAAAGATAAAAAAAATATTCACTGGTGGGTTTTTGTTTTGTTTTTTTGAAAAAAAAATAGAAAAATATTCATTAATAGAAGCCACTAATGTTGGCTTCTATAAGATTGAACCATGCTAAACACATGTAAACACGGAGACTCCTGGAATAAAAAAAAATATCACCAGTTTTATAAAACCTGGAAGAATGACTCCATCAGAGAAAGATGAGAAATTTTGTTAATATTATGACTGAGGTAGAAAATAAACTGTAGAAAGGCACCAGGATATCCCCAACATTTTATGCCAGCTGATACCTTTAAAAAAGATTCACACATGGTAACTAGATAAAATATTTAATTACAGCAATTTCTTTTTAATTCACAGCTTAGGTTCTAGAAGAAACATTTTACAGTTTAATATTCAGCATACTGAGAAAAAATTAGATTCCTGTTAGAATGTTCTCAGGCCAGCTAAAATGAGATAGTCACATTAGAATTTCTGTTCATGATGACTTCAAATTTGCTAGAGATCAATATACTATTCTGATCTGAATGTCTTTGAGAAACTCAGGCAGGTCAAAATTTTAGGAGAAAGAGTGGCAGTACCTAAGGACAGAGTCAAAAGAGGGATCAGCCTAGAGTCTCTATGTAGCCATAAATGGATCAAATCTAACTCCTCTTGAGTTACATTTACCCTTATTTAATGCCAAGATAGTGCTGACCATTAGTTGAGTAGATTCTTGTGCATAGTGTGTTTAGTAATAAATTAGTTTAATTGGAACTTCACATGTGGTCCCGATCTTTTGCGCCTGACAACAATTGTCTAAGGTTACCTCTTCTTGTTCTTCTTTTTTCTTTCAAAAATTGAATTAAAAGAGGAAATGGCGTACCTAAAAGGAAGGACAATATTCTATTCACATAAATTCACCAATTTTGGGGTTGCTTCCCTACCAAAATATAATGTCCTAGTTCAGGGGTAGGCAACCTTGGCTCTTTTATGACTCGTGGACTTCAACTCCCAGAATTCCTGAGCCAGCAATGCTGGCTCAGGAATTCTGGGAGTTGAAGTTTACGAGTCATAAAAGAGCCAAGGTTGCCTACCCCTGTCCTAGTTAATTATAATTGTGTTTTTTTAAAAAAAAAACCACTATCATTTAAACTATTTGCAAATAACAGATTTAAGTCTGATCTTAAACTCTTTATGACAAAATAAGGGCAAAGTCCCAAAACAAGAATAATCTCTCTGCCATATTCACTTTCTGTAAACCCGTGACATCCCATTCCAAACATTTGTCGGAAATCTCACAAAATTACCAATTCTTTCAAAATTATGGTGATCTTACCCCAATTCTGATAAGCAACTTGTATGAGATTTTGGTGATTGTAAATTGTTTTACTTGTTGCTTAAAAGACAAATACATGATTGTTTGGGATTATAGAAGATGTTCTGGTATTCAGAAGAACTGTGCTAACATCAGTCACCTATTATATATCAATCTTCTTGATAGAGATGATATATACAAAATTAATTCTGGATTAATGAAATAGAAGTAACATATTAAAATTAATTTCACAGAAAAGCCTTAGAAAAATAAAAATACAGGAAGGGATCTTTTCCCTTTAAGAAAAGGGAAATGCTTATGACATATTTTCTAGTATTTTTATTTTAAAATTTAAAAATAGTTAAAATACGAAATAAGAAATTGATCTATTTGGATTAATAGAAAAGTTTGATCTAAATATAGATTAAACTTCAGATTTTACCAGTCCATGAAATTGATAAAAATTTAATGTCAGAAGACAGAGAAGCAGTTAATAGTGGCAGAATTTCAGATTTATCAAATGACATTGATTGTGAGCCACCCAGAGTTGGTTGAAAGATGGATGGTACATAAATATTTTGAATAAATAAATAAAATAGACAAAATTAGTACACACACACACACACACACACACACTTTTTTCCATCACCCTTTTCTGAAAATCACTGCTTTCTGAAGTGATATTGGAAAACAACATTCAAATACTTAATTTTACTTTACTTACTTTACTAATCTGTTTATTTATTTATCTCTGTGTTATCTTTTTAATTGTCTCTTAAAACAAAACAAAAATAAGTTTTTCCCCAAATGCCCTTCTTTGCTTCTCCTCCCTTCCACCCATTTTTCCCATTATTTTAAAGATTTTGAAAATCTTTCATCTCCCACAACGGCCTAATATCTTAATAATGGTGTTCACATTTAAAAAAAAATTACTCTGGATCAGTCACTTTCTCTCAACTCAATCCTCCTCACAAAGTTGTTGTAGGGAAAATAGAAAGCTGGAGGACTACCCTGACCGTCTATAGCTATACTAAACACCTTGTCTGATCTTGGAATCTAAGCTGGATTAGGCCTGGTTAGCACTTGTGCCAAATGACCTGCACCTCACACAACCCATACTCTCACATTTTGCACCAATTGAAGCCTCTGAATATTCTTCCAGGGCAATCCCCAAAATGTAGGCTGAAATCTTAAAATGCATTTATTGTTATAGTGCTGAATACAATGGGATTCACTTTGCATATACATATATCACATTTTACAGTGTCAGGTGGGTTTGTCGGTCAGTTAAGTTGTGGGGGATTTTTTAAACTAAATCAAATTCACCATTTAATCCTCTTTCTCAAATTGCAGTCTTGGAAATCAGTATGGCTAAAACCAAGAAAAAGTCTAACCAGATTGATAGTAGACTTCTATAGGTCTACTGGTTTCTGTAGGACCTTTCCATGAAGGTTTTGGTAACAAGCCAGGATATCTATGAACAAGAAGCCAAATGAGGACTGAATTTATTTTCTAGCCTCTCCATCAGGAACAAAATCATACCCTTTCAATCAGTAGCAGAATCTGGAACAAGCTCTGCAGCTGTCTCTCCTGGAAGGACTCACTGGCACACCACAACACTCTGGATCTTAGAAGGGAGACCTGGCCTCCTCCTCTTGTTCTGATCTGATATTTGGAAAATCTGATTTCTTTGATAAGTTTGTTTACTGGGGTTTGCATCCTTGTTGAAAAGTACTTTCTCAATCTGGAAAGTATTTTGCTGGTGCTGGATGTTGCTTTTCTAGCATGAGCAAAAGAGGATGTCATTCTTGTTGGCTCACCTGCAGCCCACTTGTAAACATATGTTGGCAGTGCAGCCATGCAAACTGTCTTGGAGAAGCAGAGCTTTAGCACCATGTCATCTGCAGCTTTTAGAGAAAACTATCTTGTTCTACTCCGAGGCAGTTGCCATCTCTTTAGGGCAAGTTCCACATCAGGCTCATAGGTTCAATTCTACAATAGGTTCAATGAGATGGTGCTTCTAAGATGATGAATGATCTCAGGTTCAAGTTCTATCTGTAGCATTATAGGAGTGTGATAAATAATATGGCACATGCTTGTTGTGTGGGTCTCTTGTTTGTAAGATTCTAGTCCTATTATCCAGTTTTAAAGGAAGATTGGATCGTAGCATGGGGAGCACTGCTGCTTTACTCAAAAAGTCTCTAAAATCAATGCAGCCCTCAAATATGGCTTTTTATTATTCATTATTTACTTTCATTATGAACATGAAGAATGGATAAAGAAGAGTAATTATTTTCCATTTATTCAGCCTGAGAATCTGCCATGGTTCATGGAAGGAAAGGAAGTTTGGATGAATAGAGAATGAATGAAACATATTTTGTTATGCTTTAACTTGTTTTATATGGGCACACTCAGTTATTCTGTTGGCAGATATCACGGATGTTCACCTTATTATAAACCAGATAATTTATTACCTGAATTCATTAACTCAGGGCAGAATCTTATAGAAGAATTATACAGATGTTCCTTAAGTCATTTTTAAAATCCAAAATATAATTTACCAATAAGTTCTGGGTTATCTAAAAACTAACCTGTGGTAGATTTATTTACAATGATTTAAGCACATCTGTCATCCCACACTTGCAGCCAAAAATGTGCTCTGAAAGACACTCAGTTTATTGCTCTGCATTATAGTCCATATGCTCTGTTCAGTCATGGCAGACAAACAACTGCATCAGGATGACACATTTGCAGAGAATTTTTGAAAAAGATTGTTCCCTGACATTGGAAAAATATTGAGCCTTGAGCTGATCAACTTTCTACTAAACAGAGAAGGAGGAAGATGTGTGCTTGGCTAAAATACAAAGAAAGAGGCTTCTGGATCCATTTGAAAGTATCTAACCATAAACAAAAACAAGATGAATAGCTGAATAAAATCTGTATCTTTCTTTCAAGTGGGACAAGCCCAAAGGATGAGCAAATAAAGAAGAACATTTTTTGAAAATGACAGATTAAAAAAGTGAGTCTGGATGTATCGCAAAGGCTTTACAGTACGTACATGGCAGATTTAGTCATTCCCTTCATTGATTTACGACAAAACAAAAAATTCCCTTTTTAAGTAAATATGTCCAGTTTATATGGCTCATGAGTGCTATGTATCTGATAGTTCCATCTTTATGTCAAGTTTCAAGCCACTACCTTTTCCAACATTTCCCCTAAATAAAGAAGTGCTTTACTATCTCCCTCTAGTAAAAATTGAAATAAGTATTTGATATGATAGTGCCCAGAATTTATGATGGCACAGAATTTTTGCCATATAAAGAATTGTTTTGAGATTGAATGAAATTCTCACCATCTTGACTACAGGTCAGTCTTGGCTGAACCCGATATACCAGGAGATTGAGAAATACTGTCTTACCAGTTTCTACGTCTGCAATGCAAGAAGCTAAAATATTATCTTACTGGTGTGAATATATGGAGCAACACTCTCTTGGCTTTCATTTTAACAGCCAGAGAGATTTTACTAAAAATAATTTATTTCATTTGGATTGAACTATAACTCAGGCGATTTCATAGATAATTTTAGATGACATCCCTAGCTGACTAAATCAGCATGTGGCTTAAATCATGACCGAATATTTTCTCTCTCTCTCTCTCTCTCTGTGTGTGTGTGTGTGTGTGTGTGTTTGTGTATGTGTGTGTCCTCCTTTTTAAAGCAAGCAGGCATATGTAGCCAAGCAGCAATGTGGCATTTTAGTGAAAGTCAGCTATTACTATTTCAATGAAAGTCAGCTCAGAATGGAAAGAAAAGTTCAAATTCCATGGATGAACAGAAGTATTCTCAACTGCATGCCAGTATCATAGCAATTTACTTCGTAAATAATACAGCATGACTGGCTGGAAAAGGATCAATTCCAAAGACGCCATCAATGACTTTAGTAGGAATCATTTCTAAATAATCAGTGAATATAACACCCATAAATAGCTGGTTTTTTTTTTTTACTTCAGATAATACATTGAAATAAATTTATTAACTTTTGCATCTGGTTCATCGCTGAATTTATATTATATTATACTTACTCAGGCCCTGGACCAGGATAGTCATTTGAGCCCCTTTGTTATTTTTCTGGGAGGTTTTACTGTTTTACTCTTTGAGTTTTGTCTCTGGTCAGTTGTCTTCATTTTTGGGGGAGGGGATATGCCTTTTAATGTTTATTTTTATAAGCAGCCTAGAATTATTATGGAGGTAGGTAGCTTCAACACTGAAATAATTAATAAATAATTCCAAATTTATTTTCTAGGGCAAACAATAAATAAACATTCCCTCTTGTCAGATATTGAATGAAAGTTATTATTGTGTTTAATATACTTTAAAAAAAATAGCTTGGAATATTGCACTTTTAAAAAACAGGCCTAGCTCTTTAAAATACATCTGTCTAAATAAAGGTTCCTGGGAGAGGTATCTGTTCACAGATGGTTTTCCTGTTAGCATATTGGTGACTTTTCCATGAGCACATCTTAATAAGGTTCATATTTATGCTATAAGCCAACTTACAAAAAGCATCTGTAAAGCTGATAGTGTCAAGTGAAATTGAAAACTTTTAAATATTTGGTGAATCTCTTTGGTAGAGTTTCAAAAACTCTGATTGGACATTATAGTTGACTTTTTCTTCCAAAATTTTCAACTTCCATTTATAAATCGTGATGTTTTGTTACTTTTCTAAATTTATATTTTTGTCAATCCAAACTTGACTTGATGTATCCATTCTAAAGATGATAATGGAAGCTATGTTGAACATAAATATTGTAAGGTCACTGGCCCTTGGCAAAACCTGAGAAATCATAAGAATCCAATCATGAAAATTCAAGCAGAGGCTTCTTAAAGGTACAGCACTTTATTTTCGATCAAAATAAGTCCTGGGTGGGAACACAATCTGAACACTGGCAGCAGTTGCATTCAGAAGTGCCACACCTTAGAAAGTTAGTAGCATTGTTTTATAAACTTTTTTTTAGCCAATCAAAATCAGACAACAGAGTTATTACAATATAAGGAAGACATCAATCATTCCTGTACACTCCCTTATTCCCTCCTTCAGTACATCACATCCATGTACATGTTTCCCACGCTTGCATGAAATTTGTCCCTGACACAAACACTGATTACAAAAGCGAGATAGCAATAGTTAGGCAAGGCTACACAATTTGTTTCATTTTCTAGTTCCAGTTATAGAACCCCTACATGTATAATCATACATCTATGATTCATAGAAGGGACTGATAAGAATATAATATAAAGTTTTGCTATGCAGTCAAAATCTCCATGCACTGATGGTTGTGAATTTGTTAAAAAACCTCTCAGTGCAGTCTAGAGCCCATACAAGATCTCCCATACAAGGATCAACCAGATCTGAATTTGTAATCGAAACATCAATCATATAATTTCAGGAAGAAGTTCTTTGCATCAACTTGAGTAGTTGGGAAAAGACAGCAGGGAGTAAATGGGCTAAACAGATTTCAGCTGTTGACGCTCCTTACTAGAGACTTTCAGATGGAGATGTTAAAGAATGTTGATTCAAAGCTTTTTGAAATTTAAAATGAAGGCATGACAGGATGAAATTAACTTTGGACTAGCTTGGAATAAGTGGAACTCTGTCTAGAATTGTTTAAAGGGAAATAGCTCAGCTCATTCCAAGTCCTCGTTCCAAGTTCTTAGGAGAAGCAAGGCCCTGGGTCTCCTCTATTTTCCCCATTCCATAAGATGAAGGATGGGAGCTTGGCTTCCCTCACTTCCTGCCTTTTCTGCTGCTTCAGCTTCTTTAAAAGAAGAAGAAGAAGAGGAAGAGGAGGAAGAAGAAGAAGAAGAAGAAGAAGAAGAAGAAGAAGAAGAAGAAGAAGAAGAAGAAGAAGAAGAAGAAGAAGAAGAAGAAGAAGAAGAAGAAGAAGAAGAAGAAGAAGAAGAAGAAGAAGAAGAAGAAGAAGAAGAAGAGGAAGAAGAGGAAGAAGAAGAGGAGGAGGAGGAGGAGGAGGAGGAGGAGGAGGAAGGTGGGCAGCACAGAACTTCTGTCATGTTCCCACCAAAAGGATAACAATTCAGATTTCTCTCTCCTACAGTGCAAGAGAAAGGAACTTAGTAAGGGTGGAAGTCAGAGGCTCAGTGAAGGCTGCAGTTTATTTTGCAGAAAGCATGATTTGGGAAAGCAGAGTGAAAGGAAATAAACTGCAAACTTTTAATGAATGCATGGCTAAGGATGTGCTGCTTTGGTATTGGATTGCTCTAATGGCTAAAACATTTGGTTTCTGTCTGAGAAACAAAACTGATTGAATCAGAAGCAAAAAATATATAATCAAACCCAGCCCAATGCTCATTTGGAGGGCACCAGCCTGTTACTTTAAACCACCCACCAAGTTACTGTCCACTGGAAAAACAGTTTTAGTGCTTTTTCTCATGGCATTATTTTCATTTAATTAATCCTGTACCTACATATTTCTTTAATCGCTTTTGCTGCCTGTTGGTTTCTTCCTTCAGAATAAGATGTTTCACCTGACAAATTACAGTCCCAACTTCGGTAATTGAACACATGTGTTCAACTGTTAATGTCAGGTATGGGTTATTTGTAATTTCTGAGCTGGGTTTTGGTCTATTTGTGAAACTGCTGCCTCCTGGCCTGTTTCTTTGACTTGATTTCTGTAGTGTTTCTTTTCTAAAACTGGAAGAAGCCTGAATTGAGTCTGGGAAACATAAATAAGTCTTATTCTTTTCCAAGATGGCTAAAAGGCTAAAAAAAAAAGTCAATAGCAGTAGAAATAAGAAAATAAAGTTTTTAAATAAAGCTATGTTTGCCACAAAACATTGTCTATTGCATCAAGCATTATCAAATCGTAAAAATAACTGTCAGTCAAGAGAATGGATGACAGACTGACTACCCCAAACCTAGTAATGACAAAGTTTGCAATTAATTCTATATCCACAATCAAGCAAGAATCAGCAGGAATAGTGAACCAGGGTGTGGGAATATTCTTTGCAATGGTGAATTCCAACAACCTCTCTTCCTTATTTTCCAATTCTCTAAGCTAAGAAAATATGGGAATTCAAACAACAGGTTTCAAAGATTATAAAGCTACCATATCTGGGCAAGACAAATCCAACTCTGAGGAACTTTTCAGGAGAAATTATTGGAGGTAGGGAGAGCCAGTTTCAAGGAGCTGAAAAGTTTGCAAAGCTGATAGTGTCAAGTGAAATTGAAAACTTCTAAATATTTGGTGAATCTCTTTGGTAGAGTTTCAAAAACTCCGATTGGCCTTATAGTTGACTTTTTCTTCCAAAATTTTCAACTTCCATTTGCAAATCATAATATTTTGTTACTTTTCTAAATTTATATTTTTGAAAATCCAATTATCTCCAGATATGCAACATCTATGAACCGCAGATTTTTTTAAAAAATATAGTAGGGTCATGTTTAAAACAAAAACACTTTTTTTTTCTGGTGTGAGGTCCAAGTAGTTTTTCTTAACAATAAAGCCAACTTTTTACATGTATTCCAGTACCTAATTTGTTAATAATAATAACAACAACAACAACATTATCAGCCAGATGCTTAGACTGGCATTTCTATCCACCTATCAAGTCCTTCCCAAGGACCTGGAATAGCAGATGTTGATGTTTGATGATGTTAAAGGTATCACAGGGTGTAAGCTGTTCCAAGTTAAGCTGCCTTTATACACAGTACAAGTTTCATTTGGGGTTTCTTTCCCTTGGTTTTTTTTTCTTATTACATAGATTCTTCACTTTACAGAGTTGCCTCCACCCAAAATGTATGTTCTCATGACGTATCATTGGAATGCATATATAATCATCTATTCTGTTTCTAATTACAGTGCACAGTCAATGATTTTTTAACAGAGTGGAAAATGGTTAGAAAGGCTTTAATTCTCATGTTGGACAGAAATGATTGAAAATTCATTCCCTTTCTCATGAAAGAAAATGAGACCAGACTTCTCATGGGTCAGACCTGGAGATCTGATCATCCATGTATGGTAAGCTTCCTTTTTTGCTGCCTGCTTGGGACTCTCAAGCAAGTTACAGGCCGTGAACTATGTTTAATGTGATAGGTCAGAAATGGTGGCATGGCATCCATGTAACATTCCTGATTTTTTTTAAAAAAAAAAATGCAGCTATGTAATTGCCTCATTATTGCATATTTCTCACATATTAATTCAGTGTATTAGGGCTATCAAATGTTGCATAGCAAATGCAATTTTCAGGAAAATTCTTACCAAAAAAAAGTGTAACTATTTTAGCATTTTCTTGATGCTTTTGTTATCTCCCTTGATAAAATGGCTCACCTGTGATAGAAAAAAAACCCCACCAAAGGGTGAGATTTGTGTGAATTGTGTGACTATATTCTGGAGCAAATTGATCAGATTTGCAAGACAACAACTGAATCTGAAGTTTTGTTCTTTAGTTCTTGATCTCTTCAGATGATCAAGTGATTGTTTAAATTTATACTGCAGCTGTAAGCTTATTCTAGCTCTCAAGATAGCTTAAAGCAATTTAAAATATATATCGAGTATGAAATATGAAAAAAATGAATTAAAATCAATCATTAAAATAATTCTCAATTAAAAGGTTGGCAAAGGATGTGTTCTTCCTAAATGATGAGAGAGTGAGAGCGAAACAGATCTCTTTAAGAAGCAAATTCCATAGTGTGGATATAATGGTATGTAAGAATGATCTTGGAAGACAGGGCAATGAGACACAACCAAGGGAAAGTCAGATAAGAGGCAGCTTAGCCAGCAGAAGGAATGTGGATGTTGCAAACATCTCAGAAGGGTCTCTTCATAGTTTCTTGGGCTGAAAAGGTGAGATTTTCAAGGTTCAGTTAATGTAAACTTAGAGTAATATAGAATTAGTTAATCTGGGTGTGTTTCCTCTCCAAATTATCTTGCATGGCTGACATTGGGTATCACACAGAAGATTCCTCTCTGCATATTGGATAGTCACTTTTCTGGCAATACAGCATCTTCAAAAGGACCCTCCAGTTGATGTAAGCAATGGAGCACATTCATAACAGATGAGGCAGTCTTGCAAATAATCACAGCAGTTGTTTTGCGCTTTAAAAGTCAACACCAATGCAGGCTTCCGGTTCCGGATCGCGACACCAGCAGTCGCACGGAGAGATCTCTCTCTCCCACCGGCTGGTTTCCCTTCGTCGGTAGACCCTTAATCGGGTCGAAAGTCGCCCCGTAGAGGCGACCACCGCTAGAGGAGGCTCCTGCTCGACTGGGGAAGAGCGGCGGCTCTCCCCAGTTCGAGCTTTCTCCTTAGGGCCGCCGGAGGAAAAGATCGCCCTTCAAAATGGACGATCACTTCGTCGCACCAGCTGAAAGCCAGAAGAACATCTAAGCGAAAGAACCCCCGTGGAGAATCCGGGTGAGACCTTTCCTACCCCCTTTTTTTTTCCCTAACTACTTTCCTGTTAAAAGCTTTCTTTGAACTATTTCCCTGTTGTGAGCAAGCAGCGTTTGAGCAATGGGGAAAAACAGCGTTGGAAAAAAAAATATATAAATAAAAACCAGTTAATTTCGATACTATTTAAATTTTGGAATACTGAGGGGACCTGAAAACATTCTATTTTTGACTATTATTGTTACAACTACGTATTCATTATTTTTGAACCCTTTCTTCATCTCTTTCAACACGAAAAATAAAAAATCTATTATTTGGAAAGAAAAAAAAAAGGATTTTCTGGTTTGCTGAGGACATCTTGTATCGAAAAGTGGTACTGCAATTATATTTCTTTATGGCTGGGAATGGCTATGACCCTGAAAGAGTGATAAGATAACGATGCAGCTGGCCTATTGAAAACTGAAGGTGAATGCTTGCTTGATTCTTATGAAGCAGAGCCTTCCTTAAAGATTAAAGATTAAAAAGCCTTATTACTATCGATATGGAACTTAATACACAACTGGACTATGATCTTATATTGGAAACAATTCTAGAAGCTGCAAAGGATGTGAGCTCCTTTTTTCAATCTCTTTTCCCTACACTGAGAGAAACTGTGGAAACCACAAAACAAACTAATTTTATTCAACTTCCAACACAACCTATCGAGAAGTCTGATGACTATACAACAACTTTAACAGAGATGTCTGAAACACCAATACCAACATCAACAGAGACTGACACTCAGATACAACCTATTGAAAATCGAGAAAAGGTGGATAAACAATTGGCAAATATAACATGGAATAAAACAGCTTTTACCATCCAAAGGCTATTAGAAGAAAGGAAAGAGAACTTTGACCAATTTGAAGCGTTAAAGAATATGGACCCCTTAATAGTGTGGTTTGATTATGTAGGAACCTCACTATGGAAACCATTATGGCACAGAAAGAAGCCTAGAGTTAGATTTAAAAATGTATTTTAAAGTCTTATTTAATGGGATTAAAAAGGCTTTGATTTCTTGACTGACTTAATAACTAATGGAATACGTGAAATTTTTAAGAGGATACCCTTTGTAATATTACTTTGTCTTAGATATGATATATATTGGAGAAGTAAACTTTATCTACTGGTTTAAAAAGATTTTTATAGATATAGAGGCATTGATAGAATATATATTTAAATTAGATAGAAATTTATTTGTTGGCCTGATATTTTTATTTTAAGAGAATTATTTAGAAATAAAAGGAGAATAAGAGGGATGGGTGATAAGAGAAAAAAAAAATGGTATCAATGAAGAAGATATGGGAATGTTGTTGTAAGAACAATATACCAGATATAATTACGTAAAAAAAAAAGAAGGGCACCCGAAGTGTTAATAACATGTCTATTTAAGGCTAATTGAAATATAGTAATTGTAAGTTAGTAAAGCTTAAAAACAGGATTGGGATTTTTTAGAATTGAAATGTAATTGATATTTGATAGGACCGTTTGAAACTTATATAGAACTCATTAATGTGAATATGTAAAATTAAATGAGGGAATTAGAGAGGGAAGCTTGAGTTGAGCTATATATCTGTGATTGTCTTCCTTTTTTTGGATGTTTAATATACCCACCTCCATGGTGGTTCCTAAGCACCTTAATGTTACCCCTGTACCCCTATAAAATCTAATAAAATATATTTAAAAAAAAAAAAAAAAAAGTCAACACCAATGCCCTTGATTGTGCCTGGTAGGCAACTGGAAACCAGTGCATCATTATATGATCCTGTCTTTTGCCCTGGTCAGCCATTTGCCTGTCACATTTGGTCTGAGATGCAATTTTGGAAATTTTTCAAGAGTAGTCCTATGTACAATAAATCATACCATAACAATCATGATGGGTTCCAACTAAGATATCATTATTGCTCTGTAGGACTACAGTTGGTATGCTAGCTAAAATTTTGCAAAGGTACTCCTTATTACAGCTGTTACGTGTTCCGTGACAGCTGGGGATCAAGAAGCAATCTCAAACTGTAAAGATGTGCTCTTTTGAGGAATGCAACATTATCCAAAACAAGCTTCATCTCAATCCCAGAGTTTATCTCCAATTGTACCACCTTGTACCTGGATTTAATGTTTTGCTTGCTCTTCCTCATTCAAGATTATTTTTAAGATTAGATGGTGTTCAAGAGCACTGCATATTAGAAAACAGGGACCAGTAGTCAGGTGTGAAATGACAATGTCTTAATTTAGCCTTAGAGAAATGGAAGTCTAATTCTAACTATATTAGAATGTTAGAAGTTGCATAAGGAACTTGCAATAAAAGTTTTAAAACCTTTGATTGAATTGTTTCTCAGTTAGAGGACTCCTTATACAATTGAGCACCACATGGCAACAAATCCAGAACTTTAGCTTTAAATAATTTAATAGTTGCTTGGAGCATAATTATTTCCAGATTGATTTGCAAATTTAGCAATTGAAAGGAATGCTTTTGGGGCTGTTATTAGTAGCTTTCTTGCTTGAATAGATCAGAGGTAGAGGACTGAAAATGGACACTCGGATATTTAAAGTATTTAACTTGTTCAGTAAGTTTTCAGCTAAACATCCATCTTATTGAGGACTTAAAGTGTTTCTTAGAGAATACCAATACCTTACTTTTAAAATAGTTTATTTCAAGGTGTTCTCAGGAGCAGAAAAACAATAGAGTTTTGAGGGATCTTCAAAGGTCTACTTGGATTACAGTATAGCTGTATAGAGAAAAACAGAGATGGAGTAATGGATGAGAGAGAGAGAGGATGGAATTCAGGCTTAGCAAACATCTCAATATTGTTAATGCTGACTGGGGAATTCTGGGAGTTGAAGTCCACAAGCCTTAAAATTGCCAAGGTTGGGGACATCTGCACTGGATAGGTTGCCAAGGATATGGACTGAGAATAACGTTGAGAGATAGAACGAAGTGCTGCACCCTAGACAATGATCTGATAAACTAAATCTGAGTCCAAAGCAGGAATGTAATTTGAGTAAGTGGTTCAATATTGATACTGCCTAGTTCTCTGGAACATAAAGACGGGAGGGGAAGAGGTTCATTCAGACCTTCAATTTTTTGTTACTGTAACCTTATAATCTCCTTCATGGATTACTGCCTTGTCGTGGCGAAGGGGCTTGCGTAATTCAATGAAGCTATGAGCTATGCCGTGCAGGGCCACCCAAGACAGACAGGTCATAGCAGAGAGTTCTGACAAAATGTGATCCACTGGAGAAGGAAATGGCAACCCACTCCAGTATCTTTGCCATGAAAACCCCATGGACAGTACCAAATGGCAAAAAGATATGACGCTGGAAGATGAGCCCCTCAGGTCGGAAGGTGTCCAATATGCTACTGGGGAAGAGCAGAGGGCTAGTACTAGTAGTGCCAGAAACAGTGAAGCGACTGGGCCAAAGCCGAAAGGACACTCAGCTGTGGATGCATCTGGTGGTGAAAGGAAAGTCCGATGCTGTAAAGATCTTTTCTCCATAGGAACCTGGAATGTAAGATCCACGAATCAAGGCAAACTGGACGCAGTCAAACAAGAGATGACAAGACTGAACATCGACATCTTAGGAATCAGCGAACTAAAATGGACAGGAATGGGTGAATTTAACTCAGATGACCATCAAGTATACTACTGTGGGCAAGAATCCCTCAGAAGAAACGGAGTAGCCTTCATAGTCAATAAAAGAATAGGAAAAGCAATACTGGGATACAATCCCCAAAATGACAGGATGATTTCAGTTCGAATCCAAGGCAAACCATTCAATATCACAGTAGTCCAGGTCTATGCCCCAACCACTGGTGCTGAAGAGGATGAAATTGACTGGTTCTATGAAGCCCTACAGCACCTTATAGAATTAACACCAAAAAATGATGTCCTTATCATCATGGGGGATTGGAATGCTAAAGTAGGAAGCCAAAAGATAACCAGAATAACAGGCAAGTTTGGCCTTGGAGTACAAAATGAAGCAGGGCACAGGCTGATAGAATTTTGTCAAGAGAATACGATGGTCATAGCAAACACTCTTTTCCAACAACCCAAGAGACGGCTCTACACATGGACTTCACCAGACGGTCAACATAGAAATCAGATTGACTATGTGCTCTGCAGCCAAAGATGGAGAAGCTCTATACCGTCAGTAAAAACAAGACCAGGAGCTGACTGTGGCTCAGATCATGAGCTTCTCGTTGCAAAATTTAGGCTTAAATTGAAGAAAGTAGGGAAAACCACTAGGCTACTCAGGTATGAACTAAATCATATTCCTGATGAGTATACAGTAGAGGTCACAAATAGATTTAAGGAATTAGATCTGATAGACAGAGTGCCTGAAGAACTATGGATGGAGGTTCGCAACATTATACAAGAGGTAGCAACTAAAACCATCCCAAAGAAAAAGAAATGCAAGAAAGCAAAATGGCTGTCTGAGGAAGCTTTGCAAATAGCTGAGGAAAGAAGGGAAGAGAAAGGCAAGGGAGAAAGAGAAAGATACACCCAACTGAATGCAGAATTCCAGAGAATAGCTAGAAGAGATAAGAATGCCTTCTTAAATGAACAGTGCAAAGAAATAGAAGAAAACAATAGAATAGGGAGGACCAGAGATCTCTTCAAGAAAATTGGAGATATGAAGGGAATGTTTCATGCAAAGATGGGCATGATAAAGGACCAAAATGGCAGGGACCTAACAGAGGCAGAAGAGATTAAGAAGAGGTGGCAAAACTACACAGAAGAACTATACAAGAATGAGCTTAATGTCCCAGATAACCACGATGGGGTGGTCACTGACCTCGAGCCAGATATCCTAGAATGTGAAGTGAAATGGGCCTTAGGAAATCTGAGCAACAACAAAGCTAGTGGAAGTGACAGTATTCCAGCTGAGCTATTCAAAATCTTAAAAGACGATGCAGTAAAAGTGCTACACTTAATTTGCCAGCAAATTTGGAAAACTCAACAGTGACCACAGGATTGGAAAAGGTCAGTTTACATTCAATTCCAAAGAAAGCAATGCCAAAGAATGTTCAAACTATCGCCACATTGCACTAATTTCACATGCTAGTAAAGTTATGCTTAAAATTCTACAAGCTAGACTCCAGCAGTATGTGGATCGAGAACTACCAGAAGTACAGGCAGGATTTCGAAGAGGCAGAGGAACTAGAGATCAAATTGCCAACATACGCTGGATCATGGAGAAAGCTAGGGAGTTCCAGAAAAACATCTACTTCTGCTTCATTGACTATGCTAAAGCCTTTGATTGTGTGGATCACAACAAATTGTGGCAAGTTCTTAAAGAGATGGGAGTACCAGACCATCTTATTTGTCTCTTGAGAAACCTATATGTGGGTCAAGAAGCAACAGTGAGAACTGGACATGGAACCACTGATTGGTTCAAAACCACTGATTGGTTCAAAATTGGGAAAGGAGTCCGGCAAGGCTGTATACTGTCGCCCTGCCTATTTAACTTATATGCAGAGCACATCATGAGAAAGGCAGGGCTAGATGAATCAAAAGTTGGAATTAAGATTGCAGGGAGAAATATCAACAACCTAAAATATGCAGATGATACCACTCTAATGGCAGAAAGTGAAGAGGAACTAAAGAGCCTCTTGATGCGGGTGAAGAAGGAGAGTGCAAAAGTTGGCTTGAAACTCAACATTAAGAAAACCAAGATCATGGCATCTGGCCCTCTCAATTCCTGGCAAATAGATGGGGAAGAAATGGAGGTAGTGACAGATTTTATTTTCTTGGGCTCCAAGATCACCACAGATGGGGACTGCAGCCAAGAAATTAAAAGATGCTTGCTCCTGGGGAGGAAAGCTATGGCAAATCTAGACAACATACTAAAAAGCAGAGACATCACCCTGCCAACAAAAGTGTGTATAGTCAAGGCCATGGTTTTCCCAGTTGCAATGTATGGCTGTGAAAGTTGGACCATAAGAAAGGCTGAGCGCCAAAGAATTGAGGCCTTTGAACTATGGTGCTGGAGAAGACTCCTGCGAGTTCCTTGGACTGCAAGGCGTTCAAACTGGTCAGTCCTAGAAGAGATCAACCCCGACTGCTCTTTAGAAGGCCAGATCCTGAAGTTGAAACTCAAATACTTTGGCCACCTAATGAGAAGGAAGGACTCACTGGAAAAGAGCCTGATGCTGGGAAAGATTGAGGGCAATAGAAGAAGGGGACGACAGAGAATGAGGTGGCTGGATGAAGTCACTGAAGCAGTAGGCATGAGCTTAAATGGACTCCAGAAGATGGTAGAGGACAGGAAGACCTGGAGGAACGTTGTCCATGGGGTCGTGATGGGTCGGACATGACTTCGCAACTAACAACCACAACAACAAACCTTATAATAAAAAGAGCATTAGTATTCATTGATTTCTGACAGGACTATCTGAAAGGGCTGACAGGATTTTACCCCTTAACTTGAATAGTAGTGCCATGATATAATGGAAGGCAGTGGTTTACTAATGTAGTAGCTAATTTTTCCCAGGGTCCTTTTTTATAGTATGGAGTCAAATGCTGCCCTCAAGTCTAAAAAGGCCACATAGAGGTCATCATTAGGTTGGTTATGTATTTCTTAGCTAAGTGATGTAGTTTACTACATTGGTCCATAGTTTAATGTTCAGACCTGAAACCAGGTTGTTCTAATGCCAAAATATTTTGGAGGACATCCAATCCAAGAGTTTATAATATAGAAATCCAGCATATCATTTGCTAATTACAGATAATAAGCATATTGGGTGGCAATTATTTTTATTTATTTATTTATTTTATGCATTTGAGTCAGTATTGTCTCCTGGTGAGTGCCTGGACAAATCCTTCCTGTTTTCTTGGCAAGATTTTCAGAAATGGTTTGCCATTGTCTTCTTCCTGGGGTTGATAGAGTGACGAGCCCAAAGTGACCCGGCTGGCATTGTACCTAAAGTGGGACTAAAACTCACAGTCTCCTGATTTCTAGCTTGGTGTCTTACCGTATCACATTTGTTACCTTTTTGATAAGCTGGCATAAGAATAAACCAATCTTTAGGGAGGCAAAGAGTTATTTATGGCTCTGGGCAAGCACAGACTCCTACCATGCATGGTTTCAGTTTAAGATTTATGGTGAGACCAAAACTTTACCAGGAGCTTAACACTTTTCCAATTGCAAGACTAACTTTTGGACCTCAAAAGGTGAAACTGGGAGCCATTCAGGAAGAGACTCATCAAATAGCTGGGCAGAAAATTCACTTCCTTCAGGTATGATTTATAAGCTTCAGAAACTCAAGGGGGGTTGGATTGTTACTGCTGCCAATGTTTACCTTGGATAAAGATTGACAAGATGCCAAAACAGACAATTGCCTTTGTTAGCTACAGCCTGCTGGACTCCAGTCCATACTCTAGAGGCTAATTTTGCTTTTCTTCCTTTAAATGTTTCCTATAAATCCCTTTTTAGGAAGTGAAAAAGAAGAGGCTTTACAGATGAGGGCATTCTTGTGAACAAAAGAATTTGAGATTTAGATATCCAAAATGATAGAGCTAATGTTTCCCTCCTCCTGGTCAGGCTCTAGATATTTTTTCTTTATGTCCCTAGACATGCTACTCCTAGATATGCTATGTATCTTTCATAGGAGGTTACCCCAGCCCAAATTGAGATGTTACCTATTAGTCCAACAACTAATACTGTAGATATATGACTCCCATATGAAAGCTGTACTTGTTTCTGTTCAGACACGGAGTAGAATCTGTCTCACATGTTATTAATTATTAAATTGTCTGTGGTATACTAAAACGGCAATAGAACTTAGTATTTCCAATTGTTAACAACTTTAATTGCCACTGGGGCAAAGAGATCATTCTTCTTCTTTTGAGTGACCACTCTTCAGAATCTTTACAAGATATAGTAGACTAAAAAACCAATTTCATAGAGATCAGGACTGTTTTTATTGTAATAGCTACAGTAAACAAAATCTTGCAAACCCAAGCAGTGCTGTTTTAGCCATTGCTTTCTTTCGTAGTGGCTCTTCTATCTTTCAAGGCCATTCCCTGAGATTTTCCTGAAGAAATCTCCCAGAAGGTAACAATTTTTTTTATCAAAAGCTATAGCTCCTAGAAATTGTCTGGTTTCTTCTCATGCTCTTAAAATCATTAGCTCTTAGTTAACCACAATTTCCCTTGCGATTTTTATTCTTTTACTATATTTATAATATCACTGGTCTTTTTTCTTTGTGCTTGGCCATGAACTGTAAATAAACTTGGGTGACTTTAAATCATTTTTGCCACTAATTGAAATTTGTAACTGCCTTACAAAGAACAAGTCCCAGGTTTTTCATTAAGGTGTCATAATTGCCTCCATTAACCATGCAGGAGCACATCCCACATTCAGGGAGACACTGATTATCTTCCTTAGTTACAGGCCAGCAATTACCTGGTTGGTTAAAAGAGCAGCAAAGCCAAGGGTCATGGGAAAAAGTGGTGGCCCTATATCCTCAAGATCTGCAGGCTGAAAAGAATCTATAGGAACAAGCAGTTGCCTAGTTTATTTTCCTACGATGTGCCCAACACTGAAGTCCACAATGAGGTAAATCCAAACAACATTGCTGGTAAACAATGAAACTTTCTTATAGTGAGTTTCTGCCTATTTGAGCGTCCCTCCCCACCTCATAAAGGGGATGCTGCATAGTACAGAAGTGCATCACTGGCCTGCTCTGTGCAGATACAGTAGAGCAGAGGTCCCCAACCTTTTGGGTACCAGGAACCGGTTCCGTGGAGAAAGCTGCGTGGTTTTGTATGCTGCCTGCATCCCACGGATGGGGCTTTGCTTGTTTGTGTGGCCCGGTTGCTGGCATGCTGCGGCCCAGGCGTTGGGGACCCCTGCAGTAGAGCAGTGAAGCCCTCTTCAATGCATGCCCTGCCACCAAGTAGGAACTCAAATGTGCCAGAAAGGGAACCTCACTCTGCCTTTGGGCCAGATGAAGCATCTTGTCAGTGAGTTAGAGTTTCTACAGACTAATCATGCCTCCTCCCTCTCCTCCAGCCCTAGTGGTGATGGACACTCCTGTGAGGATTTGACTCTTCTTTCTTTACTAGCTTCTCTTTTCACACAACCTATTTATCTTCCTATTTGTCTCATTTATACTTCAACCTTTGATAACTTCATGTCCTTGACATCAGGCGCGCGCACACACACACACACACACACATGTGTGTGTGTGTGTATAGAGAAGCAATGTTTTTTGGAATGATATTTAGAATTACAGCAAGGAAAACATGAAAGGAAGAAATGACCACCACTACCACACCAGTCACTGAAAGATAAAATGCATACTATTTTTTTTTAAAAAAAGATTGACCAAAAATTAAAGCATGGATTGCCCTGGGAAAATACTTAATTTGTCGTAACTTTTGTGTTGTAATGGGGGTTAGGCTTTGTTTGAATGAAAATGTCAATTTCTTTTTGCGGTTAGGGTTGTTAGCGAACAATGAACAATACTGAAACTGCAGAAAGAAAGGGGGGAAATCTCATAACTAACATATTAACATTGCATTGAAATAGTTCACCACTTCCTTCCCTTGCTATTTGATACTTCACACAAACTATGAAATCTGTTACCATCAGATGTGGCAGCATTTTTAGAATAATAACATTTCTGCAGATCTTTATTACTTTATATGTTACAATCATAATTCCACTGATTAGCCATCAAGTCAGTATCGACATTGACAGAAAGACTGCATAGATGATTGGAAATTCGTAAGATTCATTCCAAGTTGACTAGCAATTAATAATAGCAATTTGATTGACATTTGTGGTGTTATAACCCAGGGGCAATTTTTTTGTGCCTTTTTTGGGAAACTAAAAAATAGCATAGTTTGCTAAATTCCACAGTTTGGCCTTCAAATGTCAACATTACAGGCTGCTGTGGAGATTACAAGAGGGGCTTGGTGGGATTCCATGGGAACTTAACTCTCATTTGAGAACCCAACAAAATGTACAGCAGAGTCAGCTGAAACCTTAATTTCAACATATCCATCAACCACTAAGGGGCTTGATAAGAAATGAATAATGAGAAAGGGGAGCTAAAGAAGAAAGGATTCTTGAAGCCTGCTTAGACAGGGAATTTGCAGACTTTAACCCAGTCTGAGTGTGGCTTTTCTTGCAAGGAGGCAATTGCTGCCATTTATAAGACAAGATCTTGTAAGCAGCCTTTGCTCTTCAAAATAAATAGTTATCCAATTTGCATGACAAATGTTAAGACGATAATAACCTTTTGCTGCTCTAGATAAGCATTCTGAGAAGCATGCTTTAAAACTGGTAATATTTCAGTGTTTGTGTTTTTTCTAAATCAAGACTAATTAAAATATTGTGGGGTTCAAGCTTATCAGTTAGTGCTGCTCTTCTGACTATTTTTGAAATTCTCCCATGGACACTTCTTTAACTAGCTTCCCAAAACATCCCAGATGTATTTGGCTATAGCATTATTCTTGACCTTATACAAACTTTCAAGATTAACTGTGGGGATGTTATGATCTTGCCAACTAAAAATAAAACTTTTTAAAAGTTCTTTCCCACCATACATTTATGAGATCAGACTACTAGTGTTCACTTTAAAAAAAAAAAAAAAGGCAGTCTGGCAAAGACAAAAAATTAATTTGGATTGGAATCCAAATTATGTTCAGAACATGACAGTTCAGTGCCATTTCAAAATTAAAACAAGGCTGATTTTCTCACACTTCTTTGTTAGTGTTATTAGGTGTCTTTGAAACAACTTGAAACAATTTGGCCTTTATAAATTGCTGCACACAGAAATTAAACATTCCATTCACTTAAAAGTCTGCACTTTTTTTCTAATCCAATTGTTCTGAAAAGCATTGTGCAAGAACTTGTTTCATAATTAATGTGGGTTTCTTCCTCACATTTACCAGAAATCCCTCAAGAAAAAAATGAAAAACCAAGACTTTCCAGCTGGTTGTGAGAAAGGCTAATAAAACCAAGCCTTAGGGTTGTTTGTCTCAGCTTTCCCTGCGGATCTTTCCCCATCCTGCCAGTAATGTAGAAGGGAGGACAAAAAGAACTTATGGATGCTTCAAGGCCATTCTAAAGGATCACTTCTTTAGGATCACAGCTAGATCTATGGGATTTACACATTATTACACTTCCTGTTTCCATTCCCAGAACCAGGAAGCACAAGGCTGATAAAAACAGCACCATCAAAGATCCTCCTGCCTTCAGCCATTTTTCCCCAAGTTATTACATAGAAGAATTTCTGGGACGGGTGTGTTGTGGCATTAATTTAGAAGAGAGTGAGCTACATTTACACTGGAGAGTACAATTTCTGAACTGGGGAAACTCAGTTCCACAATTCCAGGTTTGGCCCTAAAGCAACTTGCTAGGTGTCGATTGCTGCTGCTGTTATGGTTGATGTTGTCATCAATATCAAATGGAGAAAATACTTCCAAATTGCTGTTCTTTGAGAGAACTAGGCCACAACATTCCTATGTTGAACTATTTACCATGATTTTGGTCAGAGATGAAGATACAAATGCTGCAATGGAAACATATTTCATTCTGGCAGAAATTTAACTGGTTGGTTTTTTTTCCCCTGTAGACAAGCTGCTTTCAAAAGTTAAGCTGCCCACAGATAGCTACAATCCATAGAAACCCTCATGCTTTCAGACAGAATTATCATGTTCGCACTCACTTGCCTAACAAGCTAAAATATGTACTATGACGCTAGAAGATAGAACTAGAGACTTTTAGTTACCAGTCTAAATATGGGCTGGAGCAGCACAAAACAGAAAATAGAAATAGTGAAAATAGGTTTCAGGAAGAACTACAACCACTTATATTTTTCCATAATAGCTCTAGATGTAAGAAGTCATAACAATCATTTCTAAATTTAGGACTGGAATAGAACTTTTCAGTGGATGAACTGAAATGAAAAATTTCAATGAACTTTTCATAATGAAAATGACATTCCCCTCTCTTTTGGTAGAATTCTGACTGTCCCAATCGCATGTAAACTGTACAGGTGTATGGGACAAAGATCTGGTTTAAGAACAAAAATAGTATATAAGCCGAAGCATTTTCTCTCCAATAATGGGGGCTTCCCATCAACAACTGGGGCTTCTGGTTCTTCTCCATTATCACTCCATTAACCAAAGACAGAAGAATGCTTAGAGGAAAGACTATAAGAACTCTGTTGATTCTTAAAAGATGTATTGGCACTTATGCGTCAACCTTTGTGATAAAATAACCCTATCTTATGTGGGCTGGAAAAAAGGTGTGGCACAGTTAATTACAATTGCATCTTGCTCCCAATTTTATATCTGGGTAGCTCATATCTACATTCTGCTACTCTCACATCTAGGTTGGTCTTAAAGCAGTACAATGACTTTCAGTAAAGATGGAATCAAGAAATAGGAGTTTAGGAAAAAACAAAATTCCAGTGGTGGAAGCCTTCTGTCTAAATGCTTTAAAAAAATCAGTCAAGAGCATACCAGTGGTGGCACTGAATAAATTCTGGGAAAGGAACAAAACACAAAACAAATAATTTATTAGAATAGCATACAAATTATCTCAAATCGTTCCCTGCAATCCCTTTCATTACAGAACCACAGTGCTTACTACAAGCCACCCATTGCTAGAAATAAGCATTCCAGGACTCAGAAAAATATACTGCTGTCAGTTAATTATAAGTTATGCAATATATTCAATTGACTTGAGATGACCAAATACTTTCCCTTGAGTTTGCCATTATACAAGTTTCAATAATGCATAGTACTTTTCTATTGTTATTAAGTGGCTTTGTCTACCTTGCACATCTCAGACAAAAATGCAGCTTCTTTTGGCAGATACAATAAAGATTCCAAGATAAATCTTGCTGTTGCAAAGTTTACATTTGTGGCCTGTAGAATTTGTTGACAGCAAAGTACGCTCTGGGCAACTAAAGGCCTTTCTATCATGATTTGTTGTCATGTCCCATTGTACCTGGTATTACATAAATGCATTGTGTTTTTTTAAATGAAATCTGGGTCAATAACCTGTAATAAAGTTTGCCTTGATTTAAGGTTGGACATACCAGTAGTTTTTTTAGTTTTGCTTCATGGTACATATTATACATACAAGTGGTTTTGCACATGGGCATCAACATAATTTGACATTTTTAGGTAAGGAATAAGTGGTAGACCTAAAATGGAAAACTTGAAAGTAGAGAATTAGCAATGATGACACAAGAGCCACATAGTAGAATAATCAGAAATAACAATTTATTGTGATGGTGGGACCATTGGCAAAGAAATCTAGCAGTTTGGAACAAGGTTTTTTAAAATTAATTTTCTTCGATTTGAGAATTTTAAAAAATTACCAAAACATTTGGAGTCTGAACAACTGCAGAAATAAACTATTGATCTGATCAATTTACCTGCACCTGTGTCTATGTGTTTGCATTTTTTGCAGTGTATATTTCATAGGGGATTTCATACTGTCCAATAATCAAAACATGCAACACTGACACAACAAGAAAACCATTCAAAAACAAAAAATTATCAACAGAGGGACAGCAATTAGTCTTGTAATAAGTCTTGTAAGATTGTCCAAACACAGCCACAACTATACATGAACCATGAGAAATGTCTAGATTGTACATGACTGTGATCTGGTTGCCTAGCTTTCAACTAACAGCTACTCATTTTTATTTTTAAATGGTTTTCTTGTTGTGTCAGTGTTGGATGTTTGATTGTTGGACTGTCTTGAGAGATCTCCATGAAAACCATCTAGTCTTGTAATTACTATATGCACTAGCTATTTCTTCAATACAGGATTTTGTCAAGTGCTAATTTGCATTGAATCTTTGCCATACTGATCAGTCAGCAAAGAAAAGTTAAATACACCCAACAGATGGTAAATGGTAGTCTATCCACTGAAGAAGATCCATCACTCACAGCTTTAAGTGAACCAAATTTTCCTTTCTCAGTAATGTACAAACATGACATAAAGAATTTAAATACAAAACTGCAGAAACCTTGTCGGTTAGCTCAATGATAAGACAGTTCAACTTGAATAGCCTATCAAATGCAGCAATTTACACTCATTGTTTGGAAAATAGATATTTGACTTTGATACATAGATTCATTAAATTGTACAAAAAACTTAATGACTTTTTGCATAGCAACCTGCAACTTCAGCTGCTTTTTTTTACATTTCCACTGGTACTGTATTTATGGAATACAAACATATATTTCATATTACTTTTCACATAAAGAGTTATCCTTTAGACACAAAGAGAGAGACAGAATAGAGACAAAGAGGCAGATAATATCGAAAAGGAGAAACGAGAATTCTAGAAAAATGAGAGTGGGGGCCATAGCTGAAGTAGCAGAAATTATTACAGTAGCTTCACCCCTTCTCCTATGCCACTACAGACCCTTATTCTGCATATATGGGGGGGAGGGTGTATCCCTATTCAAGTATTATATAAAGGTTTAAATTCACTATAAACAGCAGGAGAATTCCTATCAAGCAATATTCTACTGGTGATCTACTTTTTCAGAGGCATCTGTGCTTTCAGCAATCATACTGCTAAAAGTATGGATGCCTTTGAAGATTGAACCAACACTTATTTTGTAACTACATGTCAAATATTAGACCTTCTCATATGGCAGAATATTTCTTTTAAACATGTAATCTACAAGGATTCTTAGTGTAAGCATAACAAATTGCTGCTTGCCATTATAAAAATAATATATTGGATATTGATCCCATCAAGGTTTTTTCATTATTATCAGCAGGATTTATTTTAATATACATTTACATCTAATTAAATATTTCATAAGTATTACAATTATCCACAATTGCCTAAACACATTTTGATCACTCACACCATATTATTTAAAAATCTTCTGACTAGTTTACCGAGGAATTTGTATCCAATGACCACTTGTTTCCATATTATGGAAAGTATAAATAGTGAAATAAATGTGTCTTAAATCGTAGTGGCCTTTATTTTGATTGAGCTCCCATTCTTATAGTTCTGAGTGTGGTGAAACTATTTATTATTTGTACTTATTTTACTTTATTAACTTATTTTACTTTCTTCCAGGAGATTTACAGTTGTGTGGAAGAACATTAAATATAGTTAAACATTAACTTTTAAAAATCCTGCAAAAAATACCTATCTTTATTGATATTTTAACAATCTGTTGAGAAAGTAGCATTTTCTATGATTCTTTTTTAAAAAGAGCCATATATTACTAAAGAATTTTTAGAGAAAAAGGAGAAATGCATTGCATAATAGTGTCTATTGACCACATAAAATCAAAGGTACATGAAATATATTAAAATATTGCTAGCATTTCCAAATCCAGAGGAAATACTTAACATATCAGACAGTCTCTATAATTAAATCAAGATGCAAGAGGAATGAGTAGACTGTTCCTTTATTATTGAGGTTTAGGTGTTAGCAAGCAACTGAATAGCAAAAGTTTTATCTAATTTGTGTAATAATAAAAAATTATAGAATGGTTATAGGATGGTTATAGAAACAACCATCCAAAATATCAGTAAAATGCATTAGAAATTTATACACTACAGAAATTTAACTCTTGAGCTAAAAATAATCTAACTACACAAAATATTTAAATATTTCATTTGGTATCACCTGTGAAGCTGCTTTTCCAGCAGTAAGATTATTTTTTTAAGCAAATCCCAGTTGATTGACAAATAGTAGAACAAATCTGGAAGACTCTATTTAACTAAAATATACTATATAGCTTGCCCAGTTACCATGCTCAGCTACCTATCTTTTTTTCTTTCAAGAAGTTTAATTCTCAATGCAGGAAAACCAAAGATGTCAGGGCTGATCATTATCAGGGTAGAAACAATTGCAATTTGCCATCCAAGGTAGCTGTAATGAGCTGCAATTTAAAAGAAAAAATCCATGATTAGCTTATATATCAATGCACCAAAACACCCTAGAAAAGCTGTGTTATGGAACATCCACATGAATCCAGCATATGGTCATCAACAACAAAAAGTCTATGCCATCTGCAAAACTAGTCTACGTCCTATGAAACACAGACTACAGCTATGATGCATGAAATGTTAGTGAAACATTTTTATTCTTCTCACAGCTGCAGAATTGAAAAGGTCTCATAAGACAGCAGGGATCTCCTTTTACAGTTGAGATTAGACTGGACTGGAACCTTAGAACTCATTACACTGCTGTAAATTAATTATGGTGCCATATGGCGCCATATAGACACCATCTTTTTATATGTTTCTTCATGGTCTTGTATAGTTATATAGGAGCATATTAAATATTCTTATTGAATATACTGTATGTCTCAAGTCTTTTTTCTCCTGAGTAGCGTATGTGTCTCCTTATTATTCACTTCACTGTTCATAGCAGCCTTCTTGAGCAGGTTTTATTATGATATCCTATTTGTCCCAAAGTCACCCAATGTACATTGATCTGGGATTTGAACCCAGGATCAGAACTAGTTAATATTTGAATGGCAGACCATCCAGAAATTAGAAATTACAGAGCTGTAGGTTATTTGAAAACACATTTCAGAAGAATATAAGGGCAAATCATTTATTTTATCATGAGGAAACAAATTTGATTTGAACAAAACTTTATCTTGCTTTATACTTTGATTTAAATCAAATAATACACCTGACTCTTAGGGGACTGGAGGCTAAAACATATAAAGAACGGTTGCTGGAATTGGGTATGTCTAGTTTAATGAAAAGAAGGACTAGGGATGACATGATAGCTGGGTTCCAATATCTCCGGGGTTGCCACAAAGAAGAGGGAGTCAAGCTATTCTCCAAAGCACCTGAAGGCAGGACAAGAAGCAATGGATGGAAACTAATCAAGGAGAGAAGCAACCTAGAACTAAGGAGAAATTTCCTGACAGTTAGAACAATTAACCAGTGGAACAACCTGCCTCCAGAAGTTGTGAATGGAAGTTTTTAAGAAGAGACTGGACAACCATTTGTCTGAAATGGTATAGGGTTTCCTGCCTGAGCAGGGGGTTGGACTAGAAGACCTCAAAGGTCCCTTCCACCTCTATTATTATTATTATTATTATTATTATTATTATTATTATTATTATTATTATTATTATTATTATTATTAGACATAAACCTCAATCAACTGAACATTTAAATTGGCTGGCGCTGATGGTTGACACGGGTTGCTACCAGCATCCTAGGTGTCAACCAGGTACCTCCTTAAAATATAAGATGTTCCGAGCAGCGCAGTCTTTTTTATTATTATTATTATTATTATTATTATTATTATTATTATTATTATTATTATTATTATTATTATTATTATTATTATTATTATTGTTGTTGTTGTTGTTGTTGTTGTTGTTGTTGTTGCTGCTGCTGCTGCTGCTGTTGCTGCTGCTGTTGTTATTGTTATTCATTTTCACTGTAGCTATTCTTCCTAACATTGATAGTTGAAGATTTTTCCAATTTTCCAAGTCCAATTTTATTTGTTTTAACAATCTTTCATAGTTGTCTTCATAGTAGATTCCCAAGTACTTAACTTTTTTAACTATTTGCAGATTTGTCTTTTTTGTAAGTTGACTTTTCTGTTTGTCTGTACAGTTCTTTGTCAATACTTTAGTCTTTTCTCTGTTTATTTTCAGGCCTGCCACTTCTCCAAACTTTTCTATTTTCTCCAACAATTTAGTGCTAGTTAAGTGCTAGTTTAGTGGCTCCTCCAAGATAAAAACCAGGTCATCCGCAAAGGCTTGTAATTTATATTTTTGATCTTTTATCTCCAGTCCTTTAATTTCTATATCTTGTCTAATATTTCTAGTCAACACTTCTAATGTTAATATAAATAGCAATGGGGATAATGGACATCCCTGTCTTGTACCTTTTTTAATATTGAAATTTTCTGTATAATCTCCGTTTAAAATTATTCTCCACATTTTTAATGGTGCCTTTGAAAGTGACCATCCAGCTAAATTCACTCATCTATCTGGCTCCAGAATGAGTGCTTTGACTATATAATTGTCTCTAGGGACCTTCTCCCTTATGCTAAGGCCCTAGAAGTTATACTTGAGTTTGCCAGCAATCATTTCCCAATCCTGCTCCAGTTAAATATCTTCACTCAAGAAACACATACAGTACTGAAGACTGCCAACAACTCTTTCTAATGCCAACAGGAAGAATCTACTGCCAAGTCAAGTGGATCCCCCATCAAAAAGATAACTGAGCTACTGACCTCAGATTGCCTACAGTGTCTTCAGTCTTTCCTGACATCAGCTGAGTCTCCTAATGTACTCTTGCAGAACTGTAACACACTTACTAGAGAGCTTCACCAGGATCAAACTCATCTTAACAGTGCACCTTTGAGACAACAGCACCACTACTCCAAGCCATGGTTTGAAAAGGACTGTGTTACTGCCAAAAAAAAGACTTCATACTATTAATAGGCTTATGTATCTGATACTGCAGATATACCACCTCCCACAGAAAAGATACTACAAACAACTGCTGGCATGCAAGGAAAAGGAAGCCATGAAAAGCATCTGGGCACAGCTTATTCAGGCAGTCAAATCCAATGACTCAACTTCATTCTGCCATATCACATCAAGCCTTCCAAAGCAATGTTCCATCCAGGTTTGTCACATTCCTCACCCCGTTTCCGGGATATGGGAGATATACTTTCAGAAACTCTTCACAGACACCTCCATTGAAAATGGACGCCCTGACTAAACTATAGAAAATCTGACAATGCGGGCATCAGTGACAGTGATAGAGATCAAGAACTCTGTTGATCAACTAAGACCAGGGAAGACTATGGGGGAAGACCTAATACCTCCAGAGGCCATTAAAAACAACTTGGACTTCTGAACCTTCAATCTGGCCTCATTCTTTACCTGCATTAATACCCAGGGAATAAGGATGATCCTGCTAATTATAAACCACTACCCAGGGTGCACAGGACAATTGTACACCTCCCTGTTTTTTTTCAAATAACCACCTTACTACAACATACAATGTTGCCAGGTTCTATTCAGCAGTATTTAAATTTTGTTGGATGTTGACTTGTGCCATCAACTAGATTTAATGAGCATCCTATTCACCATACTAGAGTGCTCTGTAATTTGATATAGTCTTCCATTTGTATGCTCCCCTACAACCATCTAACGCTCTTACCTCTCCTTTTCAATTCTTTTAGACTCTTGTTTACTTTCTATTTTAATACATACAATATATTTTTATATCTTCTAGCTTTTCATGCTTTTTTTAATCTCTGATGTATCTTCTATACTTTTTAATTGATTGAACCCCACCCTCCTTATGCTGATCTATGATCATAATAAAGATTTACTTTGATTTGAAGGGACATCTAGGAGCTCCAGGGCTCCTAGTAAAGCAAAGAAACCCAAAATCATCCTGGAAGATGATAATAGCAAACTATAAAAACTACACAGATCAAACTGCAGTCATCCATCAGTCTTGACTTAAGACCAACTTTACCTTTTTCTATCTCTCTTAGTCTAACACCATTAGTAAAATAAGGAAGGAAATTTCAAATCTTCTTTGATAGTCCCAGATAAGAGGGTGTTTGTTTAATCACTGAGATGCTGTTACGATGCTGAATAACTTTCTTTACAGCAGAGTGCCCCCTGCTGAAAATCCAGTTTGAAGTCCAAAAAAAATTTGTCAGGTTTCTTTGGGACACTAAAGAGAAAAAAGCACTTTCTTTTTAATTCGGTTCTTTGTCTCAACCCCTCCACTTGCACACCTGACTTCTGAAGAACAGAATAGTATTTGAAGTCTAATAGAGAAACTTTTCTTTCTTGTTTTCAATTTTACCATATTTCAGTTCTATTTCTTACTTTTTTAGTCTTACATTCATTTTTTTAATCTATAGAGTAACATTTAGGCTGACATTATTCAGCTCTATTTTAATCACACTGATCTCTTCTCCCAAGTGTATCTATCTGAAAGATATCCCAAACCTTATTATCTCATTATTTGGGGATAATTCTGCAATTCATTCTATGTATTGAAAATGTAATACTGATTTTTGAACATTTTCATTCTTTGGTTTTTAAAAACACTGCTAGAGGTAAAATATGATGGTTTTTTCCTTCACAATATTATCAATGTATAGCCATATTGTTATTACAGTTATTATTATTATTTTCAGCCTTTTCTACATGCCATAAATACTGTGACTTACTTAATTTTTATTTCTTCTAAATTTGACTCTCTTTGCTGGGGCTCCAATTTTACCAGGATAAGTTTTTGCATTTCATTCACTTTTAATATGCTCTTAGTTGTAGATTTTACAATTTCTCATTTTGCTTTCTGTTGATATTAATTTCTCATATTTGTGTATATAAATCTTTGTGTATATAAATATATAATATTTATCAAATAAATATATATTTCTGTATCTAATGTAATATATTGCAACTTTATTCTTTTTTATTTTACTCCTTATTCACAACTGATCCAACTAGGGAGGAGGAGGAGGAGGAGGAGGAGGAGGAGGAGGAGGAGGAGGAGGACGCCAGATCTCACATAGAAATCTTGGTCACTGTTTAATACTTCCCACAGTGAGTCTTCTATTCCACAGGGGGATAAATAACAGAGGGATGAAGCTTACAGTGTAACACTAGTTTTATCATTTAATGAAAGCCACAGATGATAATAAATAATAATGATAATGATAATGATAATGATAATGATAATGATAATGATGATGATGATGATGATGATGATGATGATGATGATGATGATGATGAGATGATGACGATGATGATGATGATGATAATAATAATAATAATAATAATAAATAATAATAATAATAATAATAATGATGATGATGATGATGATGATGATGATGATGATGATGATGATGTTGTTGTTGTTGTTGGAAGGGACCTTGGAGGTCATCTGGTCCAACCCCCTGCTCAGGCAGGAAACCCTATACCATTTCAGACAAATGGTTGTCCAGTCTCTTCTTAAAAACTTCCAGTGTTGGAGCATTCACAACTTCTGGAGGCAGGTTGTTCCACTGATTATTTGTTCTAACTGTCAGGAAGTTTCTCCTTAGTTCTAGGTTGCTTCTCCCTTTGATTAGTTTCCATCCGTTGCTTCTTATCCTGCCTTCAGGTGCTTTGGAGAATAGCTTGACTCCCTCTTCTTTGTGGCAGCCCCAGAGATATTGGAACACTGCAATCATGTCCCCCCTCATCCTTCTCTTCATTAAACTAGACATACCCAATTCTAGCAACCGTTCCTTATAAAGATCCTGTGGATGCCTCTGAATACAGTTCCTGTTCATCTTCATACATTGGGTTCAAATCCTGTTTAATAGTACACTACCTACCAATTTGCTACTATTAAACTTGGGGATAAAACTACTTCTTTACAAACTTTTTCCACCCAGAGGCAGTTTCCTGCCTCAGGTAGATTGCTCTGTCTCTATTGCAACAGTAGGAAAAGGCATAGATCAAGAATTATTTAGTGCTACTTTTCAATCTGATCATCTAGTGAAACCCATCTCTAGTTCTACAGTTTATAGAAAAATGAAAAAAATGTCACCTCGCAATTTTTGTTATCTCAATTAGAATTTTCCTAAATTAGAGCAGCTTTTCCATCCTATTTCCCTTCCTTCTCCCCACCTTTAGACAATATCACACTTGATTTTGGAACTGCTGCATTATTCTCAGTGTTATATCAATTGTGTTTCAGGTTTGACTATTATGCAGAATAGCTGACACTGTTTTTCTAAATTGTGAACAAAATGATAGAATAAAAGCAGATACATTTATAGCAGTAATTTAGTACTAAGTTGATTGTGCAGCTGTGTATAAAAAGGCAAGTAATTATCCTATGTAACCCAAATCTCTTTTGGGTTTTTTAATGTGTTCCTTTTTTTGCTATGATACACTGTCTGACTTACATTAATTTAAGCCTGATTATTCTTTCCTCAGCATTTGAGAAGGACTGGGAAATAATCAACATTACAGATTATAAATATTCCTAGTTCCTTCTAATCAATTGTGTCTAGACTTTAGACCCTTTTGGTTACAAACTCAATTCATACCATGTTCAATTTCCTAGGTCTTAATTTCTCGTTTGAAAAAAGAGAATAGTATGATAAAGGAGACTACAACTATACTGTGGTTTTATATAACGGAATATAGAATATTCTGGGGTTTGCTTCATTTTTAAGTTGAATGGTATTAATATTTCAAATTTGAATTCATGCAAACAAAGTTTTAATTGCAAATTGCAATCAGATTCTTAAAACACTCCTAACTTTGTGTCAACCACATATACCATCTAGTACCAAATTGATTAATTACATTTTTAAAATGCAAGTAATTTACATTTCATTGAAAAAGTATTCTGGCCTCCAAACAATAATATGCAAACTGAACTCAGATGTCTCACAACTGTGGTAGTCTGTATATTGATTTATTCTTTTCCTAAGCTAATTTGGTTCTTCTGTATTATTGTAATATGGAAATTCTAGACTGAAAAATTGAATGACAAATTTAAAGATGTTCCTTTGTTCTAATCATTAATAAAAGGCAATTTCTTCAATGGCAAGCTTTCACATAGCTTTCCTTCATGCTACTTGAAAAGGGCAGCTTTTTAAGTCTCACATTATAAAAGCCTGACTCTTAATTATCAAAAGCTAAATCTTTAGGCTACAGTCCTGTATCTGCACAGACTTAGATATAGTTGTGAGAAAGAATGACAAGGTGGTACTATTATTTCAATTTTAAGCTGTACCTAAGTGTAAATTCTACAGTGGTGGGATTCAGCCTGTTCGCACCACTTCGACAGAACCGGTAGCTAATTTTTTGTTGCCCAGGCCCAGAATGGACTTCCGGAAATGGCATCCACACAGAGAACCGGTTGTTCACATATTTGAATCCCACCACTGCGGTGAAGTGGTAGATAATGAGCAGAATATTCTCAGGCTTGCAGGTTGTTTGCTCAATCCCTGGCCCACTTTTCAGAACCTAAGATGGTATAGCACCAATTAGGCCTGTTAAGAGGTAAGGATGGTTCGCTGCTTGAGGTTAAAATAAATTAAAAATGAATATTGAAGTCCCCTTCAGAGAGCCAGCCTCGCTCCGCAATGATGTTTTGAAATGCCCTCACTAGGCCTATTCTTTGTAGGAGTGGGACTTTTCAGCGGAGGACAAGTAGGTTATAAGAACAGGCTGGGTGTGAATAAAATGAGTGTCAGTGGAGGAAAAGAAGCGAGTGACTGAGAATGTGGAGATTGCTCTGGAAAAGCACATTCAGGCCATTTGCCTATAGCCCCAATGAATGTGCCTGAAGCTAATTCAGCCCTGGGCTAAGATAGATTCCCCATTCCTGGCAAATACCATGCATTTTCCAAAGAGAAAGCATGAATGCTACTGCTAGTCAAATGATTTTACCATCCAGCATCTTTCACTTAATGGGAAACTAAGATGGAATTGAATCTTTCGCTCTTTTTCCAAACCACAGTTGGAAAACTGCCATGCCGCTATTCATATTAAGATTTTAGTTGACTGGGTTTTCAAGGGTTTTTTTCATCCCCCCCCCCCAAATTTTTGACAGAATCCCCGTGATCCTTCATCTTTGATATATTTGGGACAGTGCCATCTGAAAAAAAAAATTCTTGCTGAATGGAAATGGTTTCTTTGTCAGACATTATACCACTTCTCTGGGCACTTTTGGAAGTACTTGTGATATTCAGAAACTGCCTTTTTTAACATGTACGAAAACTGAAACTTTCTTCAGTTTATGATGGCAGACTTGGGGATTTTGAAATGGCAGGTTGGTGAAAGTACATGTTGAAAAATAGATAGACACTTTTGGATTAATGCAGAAAGTCACACTGAACTGCATTAATATGCAAAAGAGAGTTTGTGGTTTACCCAAGGCTTGCTTAATCTTAGGAAAATAACTCTGCTAAGCAGAAGAATGAACAAATAATCTGAAATGCTGACTTTGAAAGTTTGATTTGATAAGGATCTAATTTGGGCAACTTCTTGCATATGGAAGATTAAATTAAATAGTTTCTCTAATAAGGGAGTAACTTCAAAATTTTGGATATGGTGCAAAAGAATGATTTTTTAAAAAAAAAATTAGGTATGATTTTCTCCATTCTAATAAATTTATAGATTTTGCTTGTTAAGTAGTAAAGGTGAAATCTTAAGTAGTAAAGGTGAAAAATTGCAATTGCATTGCAATTTGATTAGTATGCAAATATATTTTGATAAATAATGTCAGAAAGGCAATCAATCTATCAAAATCCTTTAGTAGTCTTCCCAGGTTGCATTATTACATCTGTTCAGACAGAATCAAGCCTAACTTTATTATATTTTATGAAAATAAAAAATGAAAGTCCCATGAAAACAAATTTATTACTAAAGATATACCTCCAGAAACTGAGTCTTGATGAGATGCTGGTTTTTGAAAATAAATAGTGCAACTTTCTCTAGATGGTCTCCCTTTCCACTATTTTAAAGTGTAACTTGTATTTTTAGTTTATTAAACTAGTTACTTGCATTTAATTTTTTTGTAGAAAAATTAATTAGATTGACTAATATGGTACATTTCTAGAATTGGTATTTCTAGTGTGCAAGAATTCATACAGCCATTATTGTTGCTCAAAGACATATTATATTCTTATTTTCTATTGGCCTCATTATGTCCACATCATAAAAGAATCATGCTTTCTAGCCATTTACTTTCCTTTAAGGAAACTATTTTGCAAATCATGGCAGTGTCAGTAGTCAAAACATTGTTATACAGAGCACACAAAATATTGAATTTGAGAAATGGAGATTCTTCCAACAGGAAAAATTAACCTAACACTGCTTGGCTATAATTATTTTAAATTTTCCTTGCTACTATAGATGCCTCTGAAAGCACAGCAAATGCAACAGTTTGTATTGTCTTTAGCTCCTGACAATTTCAAGTAGGTTAATAATTTTTCTATTATTTTGATTCAAGATTAAAAAAAAACAAAACAGAATCTTAACACTGTTTAATCCTTTCCTGGATCCTTATCTTCTCTAGTTAAGCTTGCTGGGAATTAGGCACAAGTAGAATATATTACAGGTAGTCCTCGGTTGCAACGGCAATTCGGAGAGTGATTACTGTTGCTAAACAATGGAGATGTATAGCATGATGTCACATGATTCTATTGCTTATTGACAATTCCAAGACATATAGGTCATTAAGAGTGAAGTGATGGGAGTCCCATGTAAAGAGCACTGGAGTACTGTAACGGGTGGGCAAGCCCTAGGAGGCCCGGAGGGGGGTGCGATGGTTGAAGAAAAGATAGCATGCTGAGAGAAGGAGACTGTAGTATGGTGTGAGTGAAGGGAGGATGTCTATGGAGATTCTCAATCATCTAGGTCAGGGGTAAGCAACCTTGGCTCTTTTATGACTTCTGGACTTCAATACCCAGAATTCCTGAACCAGCCATGCTGACTCAGGAATTCTGGTGTTGAAGTCTACAAGTCAGAAAAGAGCCAAGGTTGCCTACCCCTGATCTAGGTCATGATGCACCTTTGGGACAAGTGACGGGAGGCTAAGAGAAGGAGGGCACTGCTTGAGCTCAGGCAAGCCAAAGGAAGAAAGATGCACCACAATGCAAGCAAAGGGAGGCCAAGGGAAGGAGGACACAAGTGCAGGCACACAGGAAAGCAGGGGGAGGGGGAACTTAGTAGAGCAGCTTGTGACCTTCCCATCAGACTTTCCCACCAACTTTGCTTGTGAGAAATTGGCAGAAAATGGTGATCACGTGAGCACAGGAGGCTGCAACCATCCTAAGTGCATGCTGGTTGCCGGTGCCTGAATCATGATCACGTGATGCAGGGGTGCTATAATGGGCAAACCTTTGAGGGCTAAATGTAAGTACCACTCATTCAGCACCACTGTACCTTCAAATGGTCACTGAACAAACGGTTGGTAAGCAAGGACCATCTATACATCAGAAATCCATATGGAGTATATGTGCGTATCAAAAGAATGACTTCCCCAGCTCCACAAAATTAGATTTTGCTGAAATGTTGTGTGAGCTTGGTGGTTTTAGAAGATGGCTAAAAGTTCAGATCGCATGTGAAGATGTTGAAATGCTGTGATGTCAAGCTTTGGCATGGCAGGGTTCCCCCAACTTTGGAAGTCTTCATTAAATGGACAGAGAAACTGAGTGAAAGATTTACCCACATTTCACTCTAGTGAGGAAAAATACAGGATTGTCTTACTAATGATAATTACTAATTATAATAACACCACTACTGACAAAGCTCAGAGGAATCTCTCCCTTTAAATTTAATTGAGATAGAGGCTTTGGTCACTTTGGACTGTAATTCAGGTGTTTCAAACTTGGCAACTTTAAGATGTGTATAATTCAACTCCCAGAATCCCCCAGGTCAGCAGGCAGGTAAGTAAGTGCATGGATATTGTAATCCAGTTGTAAAATAATTTCTTCTTCTGTGAAATAATTTCTAAAGCACTTTTTTCATCAGAATGGCTGGGAAGTGGCAGAAAAAAAAATACAGAATGATTTCTTTGCCACAGGCCTGAGCCTCTTAATTATATAACCACTTTTGAATACAGGTAGTCCTTGACTTGCAACCATTTGTTTAATGACTGTTCAGAGTTACACCGGCACTGAAAAAAGTGACCTATGACTGGTTTTCACACTTATAACTGTTGCAGCATCTCCATGGGTCATGTGACCGGAATTTGGGCACTTGGCAAATGATTTGTATTTATGACAGTTGCACTGTCCTGGGGCCACACGACCACCATTTGTAACCTTCCCAGCCAGCTTCTGACAAGCAAAGTTAATAGGGGAAACCAGATTCATTTAACAACAGCATGATTCACTTAACAACTGCATGATTCGCTTAACTATGGCCAAAAAAGGTTATAAAATTGGGCAAAACTCACTGAATAACTGTCTTGCTTAGGATCAGAAAGTTTGGGCTCAATTGTGGTTGTAAGTCAAGGATTACCTGTATTGATATAGCTCATACCTTTGAGCTCAAACATTTGCATTGACTCTTATTTGGATAGCTACTTGTCCATGAAATTGATGACCTACACATTAAATAGGCTCAGACCAGTGTTTAATGAAACCATTCTCTATATTTTTTTTCTACCAGTTCTCAGTCATTTTATAAAACATTCTTCACAGCCCAAAATGGAATCTTTTACCTATTTTGAAACAGCTTAAAATTGGATTCAAAGTTACTGAGTTCCATTTCTAAACCTTAAAAGATGAATCAGGGATGATAACAGTGAACCAACTTTCTCATAAGCTTAACTTTAAAATATATAAAGTCACTGGAGATGTTACACTGGAGTTTTTTACCATTTCCCTGATCTAATCTTCCCCTCACCCTGCCACATATACCTGCCATTAGCCCATTATGGCAGTATGAGACAAATAATCAGGTAAAGCATCTTTTGGATTAGTCGCTGAAGCTAGTTTGAAGAGCCCAGATAAAGTGGCTTTTGATGAACTTCTCCTTAAAGTTCACATTTAATCATTGGAGTTTAAACTCATGCATCGATAACATAAGCAATTCTTGTATTCAGCATGACTAATATAGGTATATATTTGGTCCTTTGTCATATATGAGATGTCAATGAGTATTTTGAAAACAAACCCTATGGCTCTCTTATTGGCTGTTATGTTAAAGCTGACATGGAAAGCTAGAACATCTGGCAGAAAGGAAAACAGAAGATTTCAATGTGTGTATTAGCCCATTCTCTCCAACCTACATGTAGTCAATCTTAAGAGAAAAACAGTTATTTAAATTGCCTTTAGAAAGACTCCACAAGGTTTGGCATCAATAGTTTAAAGTTGAATGATTTCAGTTTTTATAAGACTTGCATAGGAAACTGCTTCCTGATGTTTGCTTTCAAAGTGGAATATGCACACAAACATTGCAGGTTTTTAGAAGGATTGGTGTGTGCTGCCAACAATCTGCACTTAGATATTTTAATCTATTTCCTTATTTGATTTTTTTTCTCCTTGTTATTTTGAGCACTTACTCTACCCTGAAGTGAGTTTATTCTATCCAATAGCTATTGAATGAATCCTGAGGTCTTCTAGTCCTGTTTCTGAGAGCAACATAGCTTTAGACATAAAGTCAAGAGAATAGCAGATATTTATTTCAATTAATTCTGGATCTTGGTCCATTATCTGATGCATTTGCTTTGTTGTGATGAACGTAAGGGGGTAGCTAGTGTTTGTGGTAGGAATACTAGAAGAAAAAGAAGAAAGTCTTCATTTTGTCTGTCACTGTAAAATCTGATGGACAATAGGAGAGCAGTTCTGAATTAAATGAAAATATGAAGACCTATTTGGGAGCCAGGCTAGAAAGAAGGAATGGTTGGACTTAGTGTGGACAATATTTTCTAAGTATTCAAATTAATACGAAACATTACTTTAATTCTCATACTTAATTTTTTCAGAAAGAAAAATATCTCAAAATCCATCGCAAAATAATTTTCAAATATCTCTAACGATGACTGCAGATACTATATTTGCTGGGGGCATAAGATGAAAATGTCAGTCTTTAGAACTCAGGATAAAACTGTTATTTTCCAATGTAGCAGAGAATTTAAAAAGGCAATAAATCTAAGCCAGTGCAAGTTCCACTAGTACAACAAAGTTATCATTATCAGATACTAAACAGAAACACAAGAAATGCTGATTAATTCAATCACAATTGTGCATTAGATTTTCTTATTTTCTTATATTAATTTTAGCAATGTTAGTTCTGAAAGCAATTACAGTGCTTAGTATTCTGTTTAAAATTTCAGCCAACTGGGTTTTTGCAAAAGTTCGTCGTGTTCTGGATTCTCACTGCTATTACCTCAGCTGCTCTACAACCTCCAACTAGCATCAACTATGACTATAATCCTCTACTGAACCCTGTTTAAAGCAAACACCATACACTTTGCAATTCCCCAGGATATCTATTAGCCACACCAAGAACTATTTAATATTGGAGTTGCAATTTCAAATTGTTACAAGTGCCGCACAAAAAAAAAATACTAATTCATTTTCCAAGAATCACAGCACTGAAAAGTTTTTATGCAGTGACAGAAAAGTTTCTAGTAACTCAAAAATGAAAAGCTATGAAACAGGTTTTTCACACTGACCACATAGGTGCCTTATATTCTAGGAACCCTAACACAATTACAACTGCCCATATCCTCCTTCATTTTTCTTTCTCTCTCCTTTTTGACTAGGGAGTTCTTTCTTTCTTTGGTCTTTTTTCCCTTGCCCTTCTCTTCTTTCTCCTTTCATGGTAGAGTCTTTCCTTTCCTTTCCTTTCCTTTCCTTTCCTTTCCTTTCCTTTCTTTTCTTCCCATCTATTGCCTGGTTAACCTCTCAGCCCATCTTTTCTAGCCAAGCCTTGCCTCTCTGATTCACCTGCACAAAAATCCACCTGCTTCTCCCATACTAAATTGAGTATGAGAGATAGTGGTGGTTCCCAGAAGGTGGTGCTAGTCTGACTGGCTTTGAGGTGACTAGCCTCCTTTGTTGCCAAAAGACATAGTGGGCTAAGCCAAGGGGAGTTGCCAGAATAGAGAAGCAAACAAGCCCTCAAAATGGGATTCAGTTACTGCCTAAGTTTCTGAAGTGGCTGGATTATTGTTTTATGCATACACAAATAAATAAATAAATAAATCTCTGTTACTAAGATAAGCCTTCTTATCCTAAAATAGGGAACAAATAAAAAGCATATAAAAGAAATATGTCAAGTGGATCAGCATATGTTTGAGGCAAAGCTTTCAGACTTCCCCAATTACTGAGCCATAGAACTGATTACGGTGAAATTGACCTCAACTGTTTAGGATATAAAAGAGATGCTGGTACAATTTCACAATTCCTGAAACAGAAAAGGTAGTACTAGGAATAATAAATGCAAATACAACTCCACACAGTCAAAGAACTGGTTTTAGATAATATTCTAAGATTTTGCTACTAAAATAAGAAGGAACAAAGAAAATATCCTGTGTCAACGCTGTAAACATTGGATGTTCCCGCTCTGACAACTGATGAAAATTGCAGCCATTTCCGCTTTGCTTTTAACATGCTTTTTCTTCTATTTAGAAATCAGATGCAGAAGGAGGGTTGGGATGAATGCTTGAGCTCAGCTAGCCATAATAATAATGCTGCTCTGTGGGAACTCGATGAACTGACAACAGTTTGGCGGGCTGAGGAGCTGGAGAGAAAGCCCGCGTTTCAGGCTAATTGGAGAACATGATTTATGACTGTTTATTGGGGGTGGGAATTGCAATTTGTTACTTTGTATCTGGGGAAAGGGAATTTAGTTTTGGGTTGAACTATGTATTGCCGATACTTTGTTTCCTGAATAAAATGTTCTATAAGGAAGAATTCTTGCCTTGAAGTTCTTTTGATAGGTTTCATGACATCCTGCACTGATAACTATACATTCACAATATGAATATGGTTGGAAGATAACAACAGATACTCATTGTGGATGTCCTATTACCTTGATATAATTCATTTCATTTCATTAATTTTTATTATCCTTGATTACCATCTAGTATCACTTGGTGCTAGGCGGCATATAAATTTAATTAATAAAATAAATAGTTTGTCTTAATTTTTTAAAAAATCCTCAAGAAATGCTGCACTGTCAAACAGAAAAATGTTGTGGCTGCAGTGATGATATCTTTAGTCATAAACTGTTATTTCTGAATGAACCTACCCCAACTGCTGCCTCATTTATTCAATAGATCATACTTCCTTCAGTGAATACAATGTTTTAAATTATTTCATGGTGGGTGCTGTCTACAGAAAATAAACATGTTTATTATACCTTAGTTATTGGTTCTGACATCTTGGCATGCTGAAAACTACTGATGCAAAATGCTAAGTGTAGGAAACTAAACTTCAATAACCAAACATCATTCAGTGTCAGCTGCACCCAAATAAAACTTGCACAATGAATGGAAACACTGTGGTTTATTTATATTCATGTATAGACAGATGCTTAGATATAGATACATACAGACCTGTCAATTTAAATTGAGTAGGTTTTTTGTCCTGTCCAAAAAGGAAGGATTTTTAAAATCACTTTCATCTTTTCATCTTTTAATTTTTTTTATTAAATTTGTTTGCCACCCATCTCGTCCATAGAGGGGAGGAAGTGATGGGTGAAGCACATGCCCTTGAGAATCATTTGGGACACACGAAAGCTAAGCTACTTCCTTTCTGGTGTGTGGAAGCAAGATTCATGAGCTGTAATGTAACACAGTTATCACTGTTATTTTCTGTAGGTACTGTTCTTTCTTTTTCATGCAAATTGGCAACTGTATAACTGTACCTGTTTGCTGAATGCTGTTTTGCAGACAAGTTGAAAAAAGTAAAAACATGGCATGTCCTTGGATGGTGAAAGTGCTTTTATTTGATGTACATTAATATTGGATTCTCACCATTTTGCATTTTTGAATTTGCAAAATATTTGGTGTTTATTTTTAAAAAAATTTCTTTTAATCTTGAATCAAAATATCCAGAAAATATATTTCCTGGGTTTTTTTCTGCTTAGCGTTCTTTGTTTCCTGGCTTAGTTACATAGAGCAACAATATATTCAGATTATTGACAAGCAAGGATGGCTGATGTCCAGAAAAGACCTTTTGATAACATGCAACCTTTAGTTGAAAGCTGCAGACCCATTGGAAAGTCTGGAAAGAGATATGGATTGTATAGATGTAGAATCAACTGAGCTGCTTTCATACACCTCTCTGAAGTTCAAGCCTGCATTCTTTTACAATAGCAGAAGTCTGTCTGAATGGAGAAATGATAAACTGGTTTTTCCTAGGAGGACACTTAACTGATGATTTGGGATGCCATGGTAAATTTTCTACAAGTTGATTATAATAACAATTTGTTAACAGAGGTTTTTGAAACTTTAACCTTGTCTTTTTTATTATTACTGTTCTTCCTGCTAACTATTTTGTCATTAATATAGTAAATGGATTATAGATCAATAATTTGCAAATAGATTTAGTAGTTTAAATTTTTTTCTGGCCCTGTTTCACAAGGGGTGGGAAACCAATATTGTAGTTAATGTATTAATCAGTATTCAATTAGGGGGGATAATGCATTTTTAATGCATCCTTTTGTAACGCCTTGTTTGTTTTGCGTTTTTTATTTGATTTTTTAAATTTGTTGGAGTTTTCTATTTTAACTTTTTTTCCAAATAAAATAGAGTCTTAAAAAAAGAAAATTGCTGAATATTAAGTGGCAGATAAGACACCCTTTTTAGTGAAAAATGAGGGAGCCATTTGGTTTGTTCTCTAGGGCAAAACATTCCACTGGATTTGTTTTGTTCTGAGCGTGAAATATTGCTGTATTATCATATCAGATACAGACTCCCTCTGTGAAAGTTTTTCTACCTCTAATTATTGCAGTTAGAACTGTGTGTGGCAATGTCTTTTAATAAAAAAAAGCTTCAATCGTTCATATAACAGAAAATATGCAGCAGACATAGGAGTAGAAAAATTACTTAATATCAATGTGAAAACAAAGTCAAACTTGGTAAACTTTTTTTAAAGAAAAGATTTCCTGAAACATTACAAAATGCAACTTAATTGTGAGAAATTATGTGTTTCTGACTATTAAATGAATAAATGGAAGTGAAATAAAAATCAGAGAAAACAGAGGTTTTGAATTTACCTTTCTTCTTAATGAAGTTTTTCATATGTGTCACAAGGAATTACAGATATTTTCTACTTGTCCCTAAAAATTCGAACTCATTTTAAACAAACAATTACTTTCAGCCAACCCTAAATCAACACTGATGAATAAAAACTTAATTGTAAGCACATCCTTACAACTTTTTCTTACAACCAATAGACAAGTATCCCTAAGTCACTAGTCAATATAGATTTTAAGTAGCCTGGGTTTTCTTCAATTCTAAGTGGGAAAAAAAACTATCTCCAAAGTCACAATGATTATACCCTACTCCTCCACGTAATCAGAAATAATATACATTTTTTTTAGATACCAAGTATCATACTTCCAACTTGGCCTAATGCTAACAGCAAAAATAATTGATCCTCAATGGAATTATGATGGGAAATTTAAAAAAATGCTGAGAAAGGGAGGCAATACAATATTTGATTAACAAACATGCAGAAATTAACATTTGTAAGGAAAAGGAAAAAGTTAAAAAATACCTGGGGAGATGATGGATTAAAAGCCACATTGATTACAGATTCAGTGTGTCCTGTCAGTTTATAAGAATAGGTGCTGGAATGCTTCTCATATATATAAGCCTGAAAAAGAATACATATGTAAAGTTGCCAATAGCCCATCAAGGAGCAAACGTTTTTATTTTAAATACCTCTTCGCAAAATGTACACTTATTAAAATTCCAGCCTTTCATAAGATAAAATGGAACCCACAATCCAATGGTTGCCTTTGCTCAAAGGCATTTGGGTGGGGGGGGGGGGAAGAGGTAAAAAAAAGTTAAACCTGACTTAATTTTTTACATTTGTTCACACATACCTGAAAAAGGGATAGGGTTTTGATTATACAGTCACAGCCACAACTTGACTTTTTAAAACCCACTCTGGACTCATCTGCTATTAATGCTACACTCTATTGCTTGATTGCAGCCAAGGCAGGCACTAATGCAGTGGGCTTTGATTTGCTAGTTGCTGTTATTTATTTGCATTAACTATGAGAACTTTAGGGTTAGCATAAGTCCTAGAGACTTAAAAGATATAGAAATAAAGGTTCCCAGTGTGCTACTGGAATAACCTTTCGCTCACAGAAGTACATTGATTCTTTTAAAACCACTTAAAACCCTTAAAAAGAGATGTTGCCTGCAGGGACAAGGTTCATGCTATCCTATAGTCTATAGAAATATTCTCAGAGTACATAGATTTGCCTTCTCTAAAAATTATACATTTATTCATTTTGAACGCAAAATGAATTTAGAAAATCTATTTTGATCACATTTTTATTATTACTTATAGCAGACACATATCTTGTATTTAATATTACAATGAGAACCAGTTCTGTGTAGCAGTTTAAGGTACCAGCTAGAAACTAGGAGATAATCAGTCCAAGTCTTGCCTTAGCTACAAAGCCAACTAGGAGCTTTGGACCAGATGTTCTTTCTCAGCCCTTAATAAACAAGGTAATGGCAAGCCACTTCCAAAAAATGTTGCCAAGAAAACTACAAGGACTTGTCCCAGCAGTCACCAAGAGCCATAAATGACTTAAAGGGACTGAAAAAAAAACACCAGTTGATATTACTATTAACAGTATCATATGTCTAGTACTATTTAATACTGCTCATATTAATATTTTAATAGCTCAACTACTTTCAGAAACATGAATCTATTTTTCAGACATGATTTTACAAATAATATCAAAGTACTTTTAAATAATTAAAATTATCTACATTTATCTATAAATATTTTTTGACTAAACATGAAAATAAACTGTTATTTGCATCCAGATTATATGAACAATTGGCAAGTGAGAAGCTGTGTATATGTTAGCTGCTGGACTAGTGTATATTTTGTGACTTATCTGTGCCCTCAGTGTCACCTGAATAGTGCAAATGGGTGTGGAACCTTCTTGGAACGGCTGAAAGGTCTGTGTTGTAAACAGGAGATAGGTGGTGTCGTATCCCTCTCCCTCTGTTGAGAGAGGGCTGCTCATTCTTAATGTAGATCAGGGGTATCAAACTCGCCACGTCATGTGATGTGTCGCAACGTATCATGACTTTCCCATTGCCGGATCTGGGATGGGTGCGGTTTTGACATGATGCATCTGGCCCGCAGGCCGGCAGTTTGACACCCCTGATGTAGATTGTCTCTTTGACTCCTCTTTCAAACCAGCGGTCCTTTCTGTCCAGAATGTGGACTTTGCTATCTTCAAAAGAGTGACCTTTATCTTTCAAATGCAGATGGACTGCTAAGTCTTGTCCTGATGGGTTTGTTCTCCTACAATGTGCCATGTGTTTGTGAAGTGGTTGTTTTGTTTCTCTGATGTACAGTTCTATACATGATCGTAACACAATTCTTTTAGCAGTTCCAAGAAGGTTCACACACATTTGCACTATTCAGGTGCCCCTGACGACACAGATAAACCTTCAAGTGGCCTCAACGACTCTTCAGAAAGAGTGCTAATTGACAAGCAGATGACAGCAAGGAATATAAATCCTTCCATCCTCCATCATTCAGTCAGAACTGAAGAAGCTTCTTGGATGAGAAGCAAAATGTCTTCAAAGAAAAAACAAAGTCCAGTTACCTTTTGAAAAAGCACTTTTGGGACATGCACTCATCTAGTTAGGTGGTCTTAGGTGGTGGTTATGACAGTTATACTTGTGAGAAGATTCTTAAAGACCACACAATAAACATGAGCTAGCAAAATGTTGCAATTGCCAAAAGATTCAAAGGAGTTTTGGGCTGCACTAAGAACAGTCAAGATCACAGGAAGTGTTAGTACTGTTTTTTTTTTTAACCTGGCCCGACTGCATCTGAAAGACCTGTTGCCATACACAAATAAATAAATGTGTCCAGTTCTGGTCACCACAAATTTAAAAAGGACAATGAGAACTTGAACAGCCTGCCTCCTGAAGTCATGGGCACTTCATCACTGGCATCTTTCAAGAAAGGATTTGACAGTCATTTTGTGGCATGCTATGAGTATTCTTGCACAGGCAGGAGATTGGTTTAGAAGACCTCCAAGGTCTCTCCCACTCCTATGATTCCAGTCTTGCTTCATACTACACCTACATTTCTATTACTTATCTCCATTATGTATTTATTTCAATAAGGTATCATTTAGAAATATGCCAAGAAAAGTATTGGGTGTACCTTTTTTGGAACAGCCTTTTTTCTACTCAAGTATTTTCAATAACTCCTATGATGTTTCAAGAAATGTATCAGCACAATCTATTTACATTTTACATTCTATGTTCAAACATTAGTAAATCTTTTAACCGAAAATGTGTAGCCTTATTTTAAGAAAAGATCCTCAAACTATGTGAACTATTCAACCACAGAAAAACCTGGCCTTTTTAAAAAGAAGACACATAGGAATGTTTCTAATGTCCTGTTTCTGTTGTCATAAATCAAAGGAGGAAAAAACAGAAAAGGCTTTAACTAGTTTTCTCTGGTCTGTACCAAACAGCGAGATCAATTGGTTCATACTGGCACCCAGCTGGGGCCATAAGAAGGTACATATTGTACTTGCTGCCATTTTCATTTTGTTTAACTTGGTATATTTGCTGTTATTTTATTTATTCTCTTCTTCATTTTTTTTTAAAATTTTACTACTCTGTAATTTTAATTTGTTATAAAATAACTACTATACGAATGACATAATTCATTCCATTGGGCAGAATCTTAAAATCTGAGTCCAACTCTCATAACAAACCGAGACTGCAGAGTAATCCCCATTTAAAAATGGCTGGAAAAATCTCTTTGGAGAGAATTTACGATGAAAATCGGTTTAGTGCTAGTCAGGTAATATATATAATGGTACCCTTAAAAACTTTGAAGCACTGCAAAAGGAAAATAACTTGACAATGAGACAAATCAATGGCAACATGAACAGCTAAAATACTTATTAGTCATATTATTTGGGTAGATGAGGTCAAGAAATCAATTCCATGGGGAAGGCTAGGATTATTTTGATTGGGACTGGCTTTACTAACAGAGCCTTGTGGCTCTGATTATGCTGTACTCCCTCTTCCTCTTTATATTCTAGTGAATCAAAAAGGTGTCTGCTTGAGCAGCTTCCAAATATTACCTTGTTTCTCAGGACTTAAAAAATGGTGCAGCCTCTTTTGTCAAGTCAACAGTTCTTGAGAGGTCCTTGTGCTCTCTGAGCTTAGTTGTTTTCTTGCAGGCTTTTCATTACGCAAACAAGAAGACATCATCAGTGTACCGTCATTTCAACCCTAGCTACAAATATTCTCCCTTATTGGCAACAGTTTTATATATTCCTATCAAGGTTATCTTTCTTACTGTCTGCAGGGGCCTTCACAGTTTCCAGAATCTGGGGAAACCCTTGTGTATTGAAGAAAGCTTGATGGACACCAATCAGCAATTTATTATCACGAATGTTTGAACAACATTACAAAAACCCATTTCAATTATACATAATAAATATGGAATGAAGAATTGGAATAGTCTACTCTGTAAAATCAATGTCTTCAGGTTTTAAGAATTGTGAAGTATGTTTTATACTATTTAAAAACTACAAAATGTTTATTGGAGTTTACAGTGGATGATTATAAAAGACTAATTATTACATTTTTTATGTTGGAGATGTAGTTAATTTTAAGGCATTCTTTTGTTATGTAACTAGTTAGTTATTTGTTCAATATTATCACTATGGTTCTTGAAAGGAGGTTTAAAGTTCAGAGTTGTCAATGTGTTGCTATTACATATATTTAGAATTTCAAGTTCTAAATATGGGGAAGTTATGGAGAACTTTGAATAAACAGTGCCCATACTGTTGAGAATAAGCTGATTATAGGCACAAAAGCTGGCTGGATAATTTTGGGCCATAACTCTCTCTTAGCCCAACTTATTTCAGAGTTGTTATGGGGAAAATAGAAGGAGAAAGGAGTATTCGGTATGTTCCCCCACTTTGAGCTATTTATAAAAAATAGTACAGGTGAGATAAAAAAAATCTAATAAATAAATAAACTCCTGGAAAGATGTTTGTACCCCAAGAGTATTCCAAGAGTTGACAAATTTCATATAACCATCATTATAATCTTATAATGATGGTTATATGAAATTTGTCAACTCTTGGAATACCATATATTGTCAGAAGTAAGCTACTATACATACACATTTATCTTCAGATCCACAAGCGATGAACTGGCCACAAGGAGAAACACTAATTCCACATGGATGACAACGGCTATTATGACCTTCAAAACGGCGCTCGCATCTGCAGAAATTCGATAAATGTAAGTACTATTAATTTTAAAATAATTGCTTCTAAATTTACTCATTCTTTTCAATGAAGTGCATATTCTATTTATCTTTGCCTTTCAATCGACATCCAACACTCTGAGGTAAGATGGGCAGCCAATAAATTTAATGAATGAATGAATTAATTGAATTGAATATGATATATCATAACATGCTCTGATTGTTTAAACTAAGAGAGTTTAAGAAGAGTTTACAAAATACTTAAACTCTCTTATTTAAATAGATTTTTAAAATGAAAATATTATTAAATGTTATAAAGGTATGTATATACATAATAACAAATATATAAACTATAAAACTATTAGAAGACATATATAGGCAGAAAAGTTGCATTCATGTTAAGTATCTCAAGGAAATAGTATCTGCCTCAAATTTAGTTATGACTTGCAGTGCTAGATGCAGAGTTGACTTTTTTATATTATTAGGACTATTCCACTATTTCTATATGTTCAGTTTGCTGTCGCTGGGCATTATACCTGGTGTGATTAGGAAGGGAAATTCAATAATCAGCTTATGTTTCCAAATATTTTGTAGTATTGATTTACTTAGTTCTAGTATATTTTTCTAATATTTAATTTTTTAGTATGTGTATGTAAGAAGGGTTTTACACGACACTGCAGTGATGCATGAGAGAATATGTGTATGCCTAGTCATATATGTACATGAGTGCATTCAAGAAATGTAAATTAGAATAAGGGCACTGTTCCTAATTTAGCTAAAAATGGACGATTGACATGACGATCTATGATTTTCTTTTCTCAAATTTGATGAATGAGTTGTAAGGATTTGGTATCTTTCGTTGAATACATGCATCAGTTTATTTTCCAATATCGTTTTTAGTTTCTTATAAAGGTTCAGAAATTTTTCAACATTGTTCTACATGATGTCTTTAAGACATACATTTAAGAAACATTAATTAACAGCCATGATGCAATGGAATGTGTCTATGAAGGGGAAAGTGGTATGATGGATTTCAGTAACGCAGCAGTTTCTCAGGAAGGAGGGAAGACATTCCAAGGAAGCGGGGGGGGGGGAGTGTGTGAGACAAGAGATCGCACAGTTTGGAGCTGGATCATGGAGGGAGGAAGAGATTTAACATAGCCATTCCCTAGAATCTCTCAGGGTATATTCATAGGTTAGGGTAGAATAGGTTTAGTCTCCAAGATTCTGTCTATATGGCATAAGCAAATAAAGAACTGAACTTTGGCTGGATTGTTCTATTGTTCTTGGTTGAAGCCTGACACAACAGGCTAAATAGTTACTTAGAAAACTGTCTTTAATAACAATAATTTAATACAGGAAACATCCTTGAGACCAGTTTGACTACAGTCTTTCTGGCAATAATATGGAAGCCATTTGCCACTATCTTTTTCCAAGTCCTTCTGGTCTACCCTATAGTCCTGCGATTTTCTAGCGGCTGCCTATCCAAGAGCTAATCACTTTCTACCCTGCTTAGCTTTTCTGAGATTAGCCAAGAAAAGCCCTGCTCCCATCTATTTCCGCAAGCAATTGTTTATCTCGAAAGAAATGTGCAAGGGGCTTTCCACTGGGTATGTTCAGAGGCATTATTCACAGGCATTATTATGTGCTGCAGAACATATTCAATAAATCATCTGAATAAAACAAAGGAAATAAATATTCCTACTACTAAACAGTTGGGCATTCCATAACTGAGTACAATATCTTCTTTGTTTTATTTCTAAAAGAGATGGAACTCAAAGCAAAACCTCACTCGCATAGTGTCTCTTTGATTAATAGATGAGAATTTGTTACATTGTAGTAATAGCTAATTTGTTAACTCTTGGAGGCCTCAGATTTATGTATGAGAATGGTGGCTCCTGGTTTATGGAAATATAAACCCATTTCATCTGTTCCCAAGGCCTAAAATAAATCCCAAGCCTTGTAGATCTTATTTGTTAAGAAATAGTTTATCTAAGCTGCTTTTAAAATTTGGCTGGAAAACAAATAAAAACCTTTACACATCAGTCAACTTTTTACAGTGGAAACATAATATAATATACAATTATGAAATTCAAGCTAATAGTTCTCATAATATACAATTATGAAATCCAGACTCATATATCTCTGTGGATTCATGGATCAAGATGTTCATAGATCATGAAGGACATGTATCTTCCTCCCTTCTGACTTAACACAGGAGCAATCAATAATTCAAATGCCACGTACTGCCGAAAGCAAAAATACTTACAAATGATTCGAAGAAATCAGCTTACTGGTGGTATTCTATGTAATTAAATCTTTGTCATGTAACTTTTAGGTGCTACAAGAAAGGCTGGGATAACTGGCATGTAATATTAATGTTAATATTCCTCACATGAAGTCTATAAGCAGGAAATAGGCAGAAAATGTCTGAACTGATATCTGGAGAGTCTAAAGCAAAGCAGCTTGCCAATGTCTCTATGCTCTTTACATTACAAATTGCTCCAATATATGTTGAGAAATAGATGACCAACTTTATTCACTAATAATTTCTTTAAACTCTTTAATGACTTGCCTGATTTTTCTTTACAAAAATTATGCTTCTGAAAAATTTATTGCCACTTAGTTACTGCACTTGTATCCCATCATTCCATCAACAAATAGTCCTCACTATGGCTCATTAGAGAAAGTTTACATTTGTAAAATGTGAACTCAGAAGTAATTCCAGTAGCAGCAGAAGGTACCCCTAACTGTGGCAACACAGAGAGAGTGACTTCTTTTGCCATTTTAAAAGTATGAATTGGCTCATAAGGGAGAATAGGATCTTTCAAATAAATTAGGCCCAAGTTATATATAACTATAGATCATAACCAACACTTTTTCCAGGAACAGACTGCCAGCAATGGAAGGGTATTAAGGAAGGAATTGCATATTCCTTTTAATCAGTTCTAGACATCAGTCTGGCTGCAGCATTTTCTCTTTTCTGTTTCTGAGTACTTTTCTCAGACTATGTTATGGTAGTCCTAAGAGCATTTTACAATAGCATGTGTCATCATGGCCAAATCTGACATCTCCAGGAATGCATAGAATTGGTCACCATCCTTAACTGTGCCAACACATTTCTGGACACCACAAAAACCTAGGTATCCAGCTTCATCAGTGAATCCGAAAAGACCCACAGGCTCTGAGTTTTCACAGATAAAATTACCCTTTCCAGCACAGCTTGAAGCACCTCTGTATTATCCTGACTAAGTTTCTCCCAGCATGATCTTCTGAATCTTCACTCTAAGAACTGGTGTCTCACTGCTATGCTCAGACCATAAGCTTGATTCTACTGTATAGTAGTCCTTATTTAGCAACCACCACTTAGACTGGCAACTCAGCCAATAAGCAAAGTGGTGATTAAGTGAAACTGAGATTATCGACCTGCGAAGGTCATAAATGCGAGGACTGGCTGTAAAGTTACTTTCTCATTACCATCCTAACTGAAAAGTGATTGACATTGAAGACTATTATCTTCTTCATATAATTCTGGTAATTTGGGAGAAAATTGTGCTTTTAGAGCAGATACGAAACTAGGCATGAAGGTCCAAGGGACCATACATTTGATTACCATGGATGAAAAAAAAAGAGGAGAGAACTACTCCAGCCTGAAGGTTTCTCATTTCTGGGAGAATCTGGTCAGCCAAACAAATGTGTGGTTAGGATTTTGGCATGATCCAACAGTTTCTACCTTCTTATTTCTCTTCTTACATAAAAGCTTCCCAATTTTTGTGCATAAGGAATTCCTGTTGCCTCTGATAAAATATTTTAAAACACTTCTACAGCTTCACTACTAGAACTTTTGACTGTGGTATATTTCCATAAATGGAGTAGGTGCTGGTGAATACTATTTCTTTTATATAAAGAATAGTACATAATTTGGAACTCAAATTTTAAAATTTCCACTAATTTGTCTTACTAGCCTTAGTATTAAGAGCCAAAATGGACAAGACCATCTATGGTATCAGCCCCACAAAGTCAACTGCAGCTGAGTTCATAGCACCCTATCATGATGTTAAATCAAACTAGTCAATAGCACTGATAGGAACAATAAAAACTAGAGGAAATATAAATAGAAGGGAGAAAAAGGAGGGGGAGGGGAAATCAAAGGCTCTAGACGTAACCAACAAGTACAGCCTATTATAATATATAATTTAGGATTGCAATATAGAGAAACTACTTATACAGATTGTATTTTAACTATTTTACCATTCTCCCTCGAATCTTAATGTTTTAAAAGGAGACAGCAAGTAAGTAACCTGTTAAAAAAATTAACTTTTTACTATTCATGAATAGTAGTTAAACCAATTGATATAAAAAACATAAGGATATAATATAGTTAACCTTTTTTCCTAAATATTTCATTTCACTATATTTAGACATTTGCTAGGAATAATGAGCCATTATTGTTTCACAAAATGTGCTAATTCCAATTTCAAAGGTAAGCTTCTGTTGTTGTTTTTTATAGAGTTGCCTCCAACTTCTTCCAGACTAATTTTTTTCCAAAACATTTGACTTGGACATTTAATGATTTACAAAGATCTCCCATGTGTGCTTTTCTCTACTGCTTCTGTAGTTTGTAACCCTATACTGAAATGTTTTTCAGTTCAGACAATTGTACACTTTTTAAGGATAAAAAAGTACATTCTGATTTGTTAAGTTCATTGCAATTTTTTAAAAAATATGTCACTTAAATTTGGGGGGAGTAACATAAGGCCCTTTCATTCATAACTATAAAGACTAGAATGAAGAATCAATTTATAGTTACTTACATTATATCATAAATAACACAAACTTGTATATTCAGGTATAATCAACAAAAATTGTGTAATGTCTCAAAGAGGAAGAAATATATCACACACATGTTTTTGTAGACTGCAATTTACCTCATCAGATACAGTGCAAATCTGTATGCAACAAACTGTTAATCCTTAAGTAAAGTGGTCATGGAATTCTGCCAATTAGGATACATCAGTTTTTCCCTGTATTTACATTTGTCTGAGTTATGTGGCAAATACCCATGTTCCCCAACGTCTCCTCCAGATGAAATTTCTTATTTTATATTTGCCTTTCCCCAGCTTTTATGACAGTTTTTCCCACTCACTGGCATTTCATCACATGACTAAGTTATGTTTTAATGCAGCAATATTTAGATTTTATTGCTGAGAATGTGTTTAAACAAAGGAACCAATGCAATATTCTCCATATGTTTTTTCCCAGCTTAATCTCATGAAAGGACAAATGTAGACTGGCTATTTTTCAGCATGTGCCTAAATAACCACACAGTCTTTATTGGTTGTTTGTATGCTGTATTCAGGAAGCTGTGTCTCCAAAGGACAACTGCATTTGAGGAAGACAAAATGCCACAGAGTAAAATTTTTGACTTTTATATGATCCCACAATCATTTATGCAATTTTGTACTCCCTATATTATGATATCTAACAGAAACCATAAATTATGCCTGGGGATAAATTAAACAAGCAAACACTTATTTATTCAGAAATATTTATATGTTGCCTTATTTCTGAGGAATTATAAGTAGCTGTTTCAAAGTTGGACTAACCAAACTTCACCAAATCGTGCAGACGTTCCATAACTTTGCAAATATCAAGTACTTCAAAGAACTCCTTGTGAACTCTTGTAAGAAAAAAAAACATTAAAAAGCACTTGTATAGTGTAATAAAGAATTACCAGGAAACATGGCAAACAGCAAAATGACTGGCTGTTACCTTAATGTTCTCAAATCCCAAAGTTTGATGCCATCACCAATGGCTGCTGTTAAAAAGAGATTGTAAGCTTCATGTGGTTGACAGCTAAAAGATGATCCCTGCAAGAAAAACAAACATTAGTTTAAAATTACAGTAGCTTGTATAGTTTAGAAAACATTTCCACTGTTGAAACTCCACAGAAGAACATGTAATAATAAATAAAATAATAAAAGCCAAAATTGACAAAAGATCAGATTTTTCTTCAATGTTAAGTGTCATGCAGCCATTCAGAGAATTGTTAAATTTAACTTTCACAGTACTCTGTTTCTGCTCAGTGATGGCTTATATTGTTACTATGGTTTAGAACAGCGGCCCCAACCTTTTGGACACCAGAGATCAGTTCCGGAGAGAAAGATTTTTCCACGGACCAGAGGGGGTGTGGTTTCGTATGCTGCCTGCATCCTGTGGAAGGGGCTTCGCTTGTTTGCGCGGCCTGGTTTCTGGCATGCCGTGGACCGGTGCCAGCCCACGGACTGGGAGTTGGGGACCCCTGGTTTAGAATACGCTTATAAATCATTTTAGCACAATGAATTCCTATTTATTTTATTCAAAGTGCAATTCTAGAAAAGTAAAAAACTATTTTTGAGCCAAATGAAATCACTTTATAAAACAGTTTCTTTTCCTAGATCAACCACTATCTTTAAGATCTTTTGAATTTGTCTTTTGGCAGCCATTCTTTTGAGAACTGAAACTGGTTTTCATCAGCAAAATGAGTCAACTATGATTCTGGAATTATGGAAAGTTCATTTATAGGCATCTATGTCTCTTCTTTGGAGACAACTGTGCTTTGCAGATGGATCAAAATCAACTTTTTTCTAAGTATATTTCAAACTGTTTTACAATCTTTTGTCATTTAAGATAAATCTTTATTAGGAATTAACTGCTTTTCTAATCCTTTTCTTATTAAAAGGAATCATATAAATATTTGAAGCAAATAAAATTAAGCAACTATTGGAACACCAGAAAGACCTGGTTAGGGCAGACTGTCCTGGAAAAAAATGATCTATGTGGTTGCTAAGAGCAGACATTATCTTGACACCACATAATCAGTCAATAAAATAATCAATCAATCAAAATTAAACAATATTTCAGCAGCCAAACAATAGCAAAAGAATTCATATTAGGCAGCTGACTGAAAGCTTCTGTAAGAACTCTAATATATATGGACTCAATTTTTAATGAATTGAATTAAATATAATCATATTTACTAATCCTCAATATGAATTTAAATAATCAAAATAAATAATTTCAAGTAACATCAATGTTATTAAATATGTTTTGTATTTTTTCCTTCAGAGAGGAGGGGGGATTGAATAATTCATATGAGTTTTGCCAAATATTCAGTGCCTGAAATTATTTTTAGCTATAGACAGTGAGTTTTTCAGAAATGTTGACATATAATTAGGAAATGTCCCAATTTTAAGTCAGTGGATATTCAACAGAACATTAAAGTTGACTGCAAAAGGATTACAACAATCTCATAGATTGGCATTTTGAATCTAAAATAACATTTAATATTTATTTTAAATAATTATTTACTTTTGAGGTAAACAGTTATTATTTGCTTATTTATAACATTTCATTACTTTTTTTCATATCATTTAAAATAAGGCCAAAATGGGGAATGTTGAGGTTACTGTTTTGAAAGAAAGACAGAAACACAAATTAAATTACAGATAGTTCTGGACTTACAACCATAAATGAACCTGCAATTATGGTCATAGGTTGTGATTGTCATTAAGCAGGTCAACAGATAACCACACCCTAACCACACTCGATCTTATGACATTTCCATGAGTTCATGAAATCTCACAAATTCTTGTATGAGAATGACAAATTTGTCAAAAAGATTTTGACATTTGTTTGACATCTCAAGACTCTACTTTTTTGCATGAAATCATGGAAGGTAAGATTTAACTGGGTTCCCCTTTTTTTAAAAAAGTGTACAAGTTTCTGGGTCATCATGTGAGATTATATAAGGGCACATGGCATCCAATCCCTTGTTAAAATGAGATTAACGTTAAACGTGTTTTAAACAATACAATTACAGCAGGAGTCTGAGATAAATTGCCAATAATCACTTGCATTCAAAAGAAACTGGAACATTTTTGAGGTCTGGGGATGTTCAAAAACCATCCAAGAAACATAGTTTGGAACTATATTTATTACGGAACTTTACACAGAGTACCTTGTGACTAATGCTAGGCTAAGAAATGAGAACATTGGATTTATAATCCTGTTTAGGCTTGCTGGATTGTATTAAAAATGTCATTGTCTTTCATCCAAAGCTCTGATTCAAAGGTCAATGTGTAGTCCAGTAGACAATAGGATGCCTTATTAACTTTGTTAGCCAAAGAGCCAGGCACAGGAATCTATGTGGTGGTTCTTTCTGAAAATCCTGGCATCCTGAACACTATCTCTCTAGACCAGAGGTTTACAAGAGTAGTATTTCAGTCAAGTCCAAATGTAAATTGAATCTAAGAAAAGCATATTTCTTATTTTTATTAAATACAAATCCACTGGCATTATTCTGATACTATTCTGCCAGAGGATAGATTATTCAATCCCATATCATGATCTTCTTCAGAAGATTACCCTTCAGTGATGATTTGGGGCAAGCATGGCCAAGAAGAGAAATATGAAGTGCCGCTATGTAAGTAGAATGTGTGCTTTTAAGGCTGGATAAAGCCCTTAATTTTCCACTAACCCTGAATTGAATGCCAAACACTGAATATTCATACTAGGTTAATACAGCTTACTGGGTGTGAGAAATAACAAGGAAGCTAGGAAAGAAAACAAAGCAAAAGCAAGTAAAAGCAACAGACAAGTCAGTTGACAATTTATCTCATAGATGGCAACACAGCCCAGGTAGAGGAAAAATTAAACAAAAAACAATAAAATATAAACTAACATAAAGGGAAATTATATAAAATTATAAAACTGTTAAAAGTCTTAAAATTTGTTAATCTTGTATACAAACACACACACACACACATAGACCTATATGAATGTATATATATTCCAAATATCCTCTTATATAATAGTATGTGCATCTGCTGGATTGCACCTTCATTTTCTACTTCTAACAGCATTTCTTCCCAAAGCTTTCCCAAAGGTATTTGCTTAATACAGCCATGGTGTTTTGCTGCCAGCATTTCACTATAAAAGTTGAATATATGTTGAAAAGGTTGATTTAGGATTGTAATCTTCCATTTTTCATGAAAATAAGACTAATTTCATTCCCCGTGTGGCTGTTATGTCCACAAATTTCAAAGTGAGCTCTGCTTAACTAACTTGAAATCATTCTGCTGACATTGAGAAATAAAACAGAGGAAAGGGCCAACATATAACAAATGATACTTGTAGAGTTTAGTATAGTTAAATGTTGTAACAGACCAGTCTCATAAAACAACATAAAAAAACTATGCTAAAGTCATTTTAAGGAACTGTTTCAATGCTACAACAGAAAAGACATTCAAGATGGATGGCTGTCTGTAGCCTGACTAATGAGGATAACAGCATAGTAGGGATAAGTCAGATTATATCCCAGTGCGCCTATATTCCTTAAAGTATTGGCACATACCGCCAAAGCAACTCGGTGTTAATGTCTTTAACCTAAAATTAAAAGATTTGGTTGATAAGCAACTAAGTACAAAATTTCACCCATACAACTTCTACTCCAAAGTTTAGTTCATGCTATAGGCACCTAAGGCTTTTTTTTTTTTTTAGATAATACAGAAGTCTGTTCCACCTTCTAAAACAAATCACTCTTCCACATCCTGTGGCTTACTTAGACAAGTACAATTAATCCATATCATGTTATTTCCTACTCAATCTCTTTCTGATATGAGAGTTTTTTGCGAATTGAATCAAGTTGAGTCAGTACCATGTATTTATTTCCATTACAGAAATGGAATTAAATAAATTAACTGTAGCCTAGTTTGCAGAGTACTATAGTTAATAAAAAGAAGCCCTAGTTTAGAATATGTTTTTAAATAACTGCATGTAAGGTCCGTCCAAATAATCACACTACAATTAAAATCCTAAGGGGAAAATATACAATTTTATCACTTAAAGAACAGCCACTGACAAAACCTGGAGCAAAGATAGTACAGGAAATGTAGTACAGGTATAGTACAGGCATGCTCAGCTAATTTTAAAGATTGAGATGAAGAATAAGGAAAAGGGTAGTGTCTAAAATGACAAGATCCATATAGTTTAAGACTTTGTCTACAAAACAAGGACATTCCGGAGCATTGATATACCAGCAATATCAGATAGCAGACCTACATATTCTATACAGATGAAGCTCTCAAGGAATTCTAGAAAGCCATCTAAAGCATGGGTGTCAAACTCGCCGCATCACGTGACGTGTCGCAACGTATCGTGACTTTTTTTGCATTGCCGGAGCTGGGGTGGGCGCAGCCTCCGCATGATGCAACCGGCCTGCGGGCCGGCAGTTTGACACCCCTGATCTAAAGTAAACCATACTACCCCAGATTTTTGAATTAATAATTGATGACTAAATTACACAAGGATTAGAGGGGTTTTTTTATTAGATCATGGTAAAAAAGGTACTTGCAAACATTGTAACCTAAGCTCTCAACAATCAAAGGCTAATTCAGGCAATATATATCAAGCCATATGTTTTGCTAACATATTTAAGAAGTCATATTACTTTTGTTTTTATTTATTTACCACTCAGCTTCAAAAGTACTTAAGTTAGCATTTTTCTGGAGTACATGGAGTACAAATCTTTTGAATGGGAACAGTATCAGTGATGTATAAGTCCTTATCTTCCAAGCTTCTTTAGTAATCTCTTGTAATCTAGTTTGTAAAGTGGCAGATTAGGGCACAATTTCAGATTTATACCGTGGAGTTACAAATCATGACTTGATGTTAAATCATGAAAATCATTACTTTTAGGTTTCCTTATGTCCCAGAGATCCCCAGAATCCTGAAACTATAACTAAGATTTTAAACGTACTGTTTTGCATAAATACCAATGGGCCTAAAGCTGATCCAATGTTTATTGACCCATATACTTACTGCAACTCAACACCATTCCACTATTTAAGTATTGATCATAATTAGTGTGACTCCATAAATATATAAAATGTTACTATGGGTATATAAACATGATGGTCATCAAGCTGGCAGGAATAGCCAACACTCCAGAAGACAGGCTTAGGATACAGGAGGATCTGGACAGCCTTGAACACTGGGCGCTATCTAACAAAATGAAATTCAATGGTGAAAAAAGTAAGGTTCTACATTTAGGCAAGAAAAACCAAATGTACAGGTATGGTATAGGGGGTACCTTGCTCAATAGTAGTAACTGTGAGAGGTATTTCGGAGTCCTAGTGGACAATCATTTAAATATGAGCCAGCAGTGTGTTGCAGCTGCCAAAAAAGCCAACACAGTGCTAGGCTGCATTAACAGAGGGATAGAATCAAGATCACGTGAAGTATTAATACCACTTTACAATGCCTTGGTAAGGCCATACTTGGAATACTGCATCCAGTTTTGGTCACCACGATGTAAAAAAGATGTTGAGACTCTAGAAAGAGTACAGAGAAGAGCAACAAACATGATTAGGGGACTGGAGGCTAAAACATATAAGGAACAGTTGCTGGAATTGGGTATGTCTAGTTTAATGAAGAGAAGGATGAGGGGGGACATGATAGCAGTGTTCCAATATCTCAGGGGCTGCCACAAAGAAGAGGGAGTCAAGCTATTTTCCAAAGCGCCTGAGGGCAGGACAAGAAGCAATGGATGGAAACTAATCAAGGAGAAGCCAACCTAGAACTAAGGAGAAACTTCCTGACAGTTAGAACAATTAACCAGTGGAACAACCTGCCTCCAGAAGCGGTGAATGCTCCAACACTGGAAGTTTTTAAGAAGAGACTGATTAATATATTATTTATTATTATTATTATTATTATTATTATTATTATTATTATTATTATTATATTATTATTATTATTATTATTATTATTATTATTATTATTATTATTATATTATTAATAACCTTTATTGTCATTTTTTATATTGTGGGCACAATGGCACACATAAAAATGAAATTTAGTTGCCCGCTCTCAAAGTGAAACATATACACCTAAACATACTATGTACAACATATATATAGACCCACATCCCTACATATACATAGCAAATAAATATTAAATACTGTCCATCTTGAATATATAACGCAAGGAGGAAGTTTGAGAGTTCGCAAGGTTAATGCTGTATGGAATGAAACTATGGCTGAATCTGGATGTTCTGCTACGGATACCACGAAGCCTCCTCCCAGAAGGTAACAAGGAAAACAGGTTGTGAAGAGGATGTGTAGTGTCCCAGAAAATCTTGCGGGCCCTGCTCAAGCAACGCTTCTGTGCTATGTCCTGGATGGTAGGGAGGGAACTGCCAATGATCTTTTCGGCCATCCTCACCACTCTCTGCACCGCCTTCCTGTCTGAAGCAGTGATGCCTCCAAACCACTGTGATGCTGTATGACAGGATGCTCTCGATTGTCCCCCTGTAGAAAGTGGTCAGGACAGGGGAAGGAAGATGTGCTTTTCTCATGCGGCGCAGAAAATGCAGGCGCTGCTGTGCCCGCTTCACCAGTTTCTCACTGTTTAGCGACCAAAGTCAGCCTACTCGTTAGCTGCACACCCAGGAATTTGATGCTGGTAACCATCTCCACAGGTGAATCATTAATGCACAGAGAAGTGTGGCTGTGCCTGCCTTTTCTGAAATCAACAATGATCTCTTTGGTTTTTCTTGTATTTAAAACTAGGCTGTTTTCTTTACACCAGTTCACCAACCCCTCAACCTCCTTGCAGTAGGCTTCCACCTTGTCATCCTGAATAAGGCCCACTACTGTTGTATCATCTGCGAACTTCACAATATGGTTGGTGGCAAACCTAGCACAGCAGTCATGGGTCAACAGGGTGAACAGCAGCGGACTTAAGACGCAGCCCTGAGGAGAACCTGTGCTCAAGAAAATGGTATTTGAGGTATTTGTTCCAACTCGCACATATTGGGGCCTGTTGGTAAGAAAATCCAGAATCCAGTTGCACAAAGGAGTGTTTAAGCCTAAAAGGCCCAGTTTGTCTACTAGATGCTGGGGAATGATTGTGTTAAACGCCGAACTGAAGTCGACAAACAGCAAACGCACATGAGTATTTCTTTCCTCCAAGTGCTTCAGGCTCAGATGGAGAACGGAAGAAATAGCATCCTCCGTAGAGCGATTTGGTCGGTAGGCAAACTGAAGCGGGTCAAATGCTGGCGGGAGGCTAGATACAATAGTGTCTTTTATCAGCTTCTCAAAGCATTTCATGATGGTGGATGTCAGTGCAACCGGACGGTAATCATTGAGGCCTGTAATTGTGGACTTTTTTGGCACTGGCAAGATGATGGCCATCTTAAAACACGATGGGACCACTGCCTGCTGCAATGAGAGGTTGAAAATATCAGTGAGAACACAAGCCAGCTCCTCTGCGCATTCCCTGAGGACACGTCCAGGGATGTTATCTGGGCCTCCTGCTTTCCGAATGTTAACTGTCTGCAGTGATTTCCGGACAGAGGTGACATCAAAGCTAGGCACTTGCTCATCAGGATGGGGTACAGCTTTCCTAGCAGGAGTACTATTTGATGCCTCAAATCTACCAAAGAATGCATTCAGTTTGTTTAGGAAGTCTGTGTCATCCTTACATCTCGATGGAGCCACCTTGTAATCCGTAATGGCCTGGATCCCTTGCCACATTTGCCTGGTGTTTGTTTGGTCCTGAAAAAAGTTCTGATTTTTCTGGCAATGGGCTTGCTTTGCACCTTTTACGGCACTTTTCAGATTTGCTCTGGCTGTTCTAAGTGCCAGCATGTCCCCAGATTTAAAAGCCACATTCCGTGCTTTCAGCATCTTGCGGACCTCATAAGTCAGCCACGGTTTTTCATTCGCCCTCACAACAAAGCTTTTCAGGACACAGACATCTTCTATGCACTTTTGGATATATTCAGACACCGTGGTGGCATACTCCTCAACATTTGTATGTTGGTTATCAGTAGCTGCTTCCTTAAACATGCCCCAATCTGTACATTCAAAGCAGTCTTGTAATGCTTCTATAGCTCCCTCTGTCCAAATCCTCACCTGCTTTACTGTAGATTTCACTCTGACTAATAAAGGTTTATATGCTGGAATAAGCAGCACTGAGAGATGGTCAGAGGAGCCCAGGTGAGGGCGGGGGATAGCTTTGAAAGCCTTCTTGATGTTGGAATAAGCAAGATCCAGTGTATTGTCCCCTCTGGTTGCAAAGTCCACATATTGATGGAAATGTGGCAGGGTAGCTTTCAAATCCACTTGGTTAAAGTCTCCCACAGCAATAAATGCACCTTCTGGGTGAGTAGTTTGTAAGTCACTGATGGTATGGTGGAGAACCTTCAGGGCCTCTTCTCTGTTGTTGTTGTTGTTGTTGTTGTTGTTGTTGTTGTTATTATTATTATTATTATTTACAATGTACTAATTGACAGCAGGAAACTTGTCATGACAGTAAATAGTCTGGAATAATGGTTAAAACGTATATGCACATATTAAAAAGGAAGCATATATTTACTGAACATAAAACTGTGCAGGATACTAAAGTTTCCTTAAGCAAAACATTATTCATGGGATGGAAAACTTAAGAAAAACAATTCAGTCCAATTCTATAAAAATGAATGTCTCCTAATAAAGTTTTGCCACAAGGGATATCAGTGGTTCTGTTACACATCTTGCCAATCATACTTTATGCACAATGTCATACTATCTAAACATGCATTGTAGTAACATGGAATAAATTAACACATAGGAAGGAGGTATTGAAAGTATTGTTTAGACTTACTTCCCTTTACATGAGAGATAAATGGTACTGACACTGCTACCAGTAGCAAATCAGTGAGCAAATTAATTGTAAGAAACATACTAAAGCAATACATTTACCAATAGAGCATAAAATAATGTATCTAATATTTCAGAAAACTAAAGACAGAGGGTGGAACTCACTGGTGTATCTGCAGTTTGCCAGTTACATCTGTGCAACAGAGCTTCTTTCTAAAATCCGTTGTATGCTAATAGAACAGCACGCAATAGTTTTGCAATTCACTGGAATTTCAAACATGCTTTATGGGTATATTTTCATGAAAAATAATGGTCCACAAACTTATGGTACCTCAGCATGAAGCAACAGAATCTCTGGATCAAAAATTCTGCATCTATTAAAACTTTCCTGATTTAATTCATAATGTTCCAAAACAATTTTTTTTTAAAAAAATGCATGTGTCAAACATACCACAATATTGTGTACATCGTTTGTTTTGCAGTATTCATGAAGACAAAACACATGTCAAATAACTGAGTTGAGCAACATTGAACAGCATTTGGAAGGATTGCAATATGCAGACTGTACCTTAGACAATAATACTGAATGCTTATCTACGTTCCATGTAACCAAACAGCCCCAATATGCATATTGAAAAACTCCAGAGATGCTATAATTTCCAAAAGCACAAGACAAACATGCATTTACAAAAGAAAGGGAAAAAATAGGGAGGGAGAATAGGACAATAATTTCAGTGAACAATCAGTATATCCAGCGCAGTGGAAGTGGCTGATCAAGTAACAACAGATCTCATCTTCCTTCACTCTGTCCACACCCTCCGCACATGTTATTAGATTTTAATGTTTGGTTTTAATTTATTTATGTTTTAATGTACATATATAAATACATTTTTATGACTGTAAGCTGCCCAGAGTTACCGTGTGGTAAGATGAGTGGCCAATAAATTTTATAAATACATACATACATACATACATACATACATACTGTACATACATACAGTGCCCATGGAATGCTAACTGATTTTCAAAGAAAGTTAAAATGAGAACTTGAGGGAAGTAAAAAGTAGTATCTTGGGGTGGGAGGGACACAATTGGGCTACCTGAACCTCTAAATAGGAAGTCTCTGTACTGCAAGATTTTGTTGAAGATGCCATATAATCAAACTGAAAATAGAAGCCAGCTTCAGTTCTTCAATTCACAAGTTACCCTCAAAGAAGTCACAGAACTTTGAGTGGTGATAACTGCTTCACAAGCAGAACCAGAGGAGCAAAACTAACATGAATTATTTGCCCAGATCTTCCACCCAATGTAGCAGACATTTTCCCAACCAAGACAAAGGCATTCAAAATATAAATCAAGTTAACCTTTGCAAAGTTTGAAATGATTTAAACATTAGTTTGTTCTTATGTGTACTTATTCTACTCATTTGCACTTTGGAAAATACTGGAAATATAAACAGAGATCGTGCCTACCTTATTTTGGCAAATCTGGTGAACTGATCTAGAGTGAGCATCTCTTATCAGTGCTGCACTACAGCCCACGTTGAGGTCAAATATTTCTAGTGCTCTGTTACTCCCAGCTGCCAATACAATATCTGTAATTTCTGTAAGTTAAAGTTCTGTTAGATAAATTATACATTACAAGTATGGCAGTCAGTATATCCAGGCTTTCATTTGTCAGGAAAAATATGTACGGCATTTAAATAACTTAGAATAGGAATATCAAACTTTAACAGAAAGGGAAATAGAGATGGTGACATGGAGTTCCACAGTCAGCACCAGACAAGTACATGATTGCACATGATCCCAGGTTCCAGTCACTAAGGCATGACATTAGTTACCAGAATATGAAATCTCATAATACTTTTTATTATCTTTTTAATTTATTTTTGCTCATTACAGGTAGTCGATTTACAACAGTTCATTTAGTGACTATTCCAAGTTACAATGGTGCTGAAAAAAAGTGACGTATGACCATTTTTCACACTTATGACCGTTGCGGCATCTCCAAGATCATGTGATCAAAATTCAGACACTTGGCAACTGATTCCTATTTATGATGGTCCTGGGGTCAAGTGATCCACTTTTGCGACCTTCTGGCAAGCAAAGTCAATGGGGAGGCCACATTCACTTAACAACCGTGTTACTAACTTCACAACTGCAGTCGTTCACTTAGCAACTGTGGCAAGGGAGGTCGTAAAATGGGGGAAAATCCACTTACCAACTGTCTCACTTAGCAAGAGAAATTTTGGTCTTATTTGTGGTGGTAAGTTGAGGACTGCCTGTATTACAATAAACAATTATAATGAAAGAACTAATGCCTTTTGCAAAACAACACCAATAATGATGACAGAGGATACAGGAATAGAAGTCATTCACTGCTGCAAGACTGGTAATTTCCACCGTAGACGACATTGGAAATTTCTGTATTGATTTGCAAATACTCTTTGTTCTATATCTGCAGAAATAAATCAGATAAACATGTATCCTCTAGAATCGAAGCAAAACAAAAAAATAGAATCCATATTTATTCCAACCCATATTTCAAAGCCTTAGTTTTAGCATCTTTTTTATTCTTGCCTTTTCTACTTTGGAGAAATATAGGACCCGAATATTTTGTCAAAAAAATAAATAAAGATTTCCTTAACATATACTTTCTATTATCAATAAAAAGAACTGCAGATCTTTGTTTTCCATGTTTTCATTAACACACATCAGGTACTATATTAAGTTACATATACATTTTTCCTTTAATCTATGAAAATAATACAAAAATCTGCAAAACTTAAGAATGATGCATATATTCCAATAGCAAAAGTTAAAGTTCCTTCCCTGTACTGTGGAAAATATTGTTTTCTTGGACTTATACTGGAACAAAGAATGACAAAGAATTTCAGCTGATCCTGTACAATATATGCAAGTTCAGCTTGATAGTTAAAATGTCAAATTCTTCTGTTCCACTCGTATTATATGCTGGGTCCTGTCCAACACAATGTGAGTGACTCTCAGCTTATGCAATGGGATTGTCATCCCATCTACAGCATGATTTTTCCCTAGAGTTTGCTTTTAATTTTGTATTTAATAGCAATAGGGTTGCCAAAAAGAATGGGTGGGTTTTTCCTCCAATGAATTACCTGCATAAGCCTCCTGAACGTGGCAGAGAGGGGAAAACGGGAGGAGGGAATTTTAACTCTTTTTAAATCAGTGATCCCTGAATCAGGAATCTGTGTTACGGAATCCGCAATACAATAAAACTCCTATTTATTTTGATTTTATTCTGTAATGCAAATTGTAGGTCTAGATTGCTAGGTCTGGATCAGAAACAATGTTTGGAAACTGACCAAAGAGAGAAGAAACCTGGAATTAAGGAGAAACTTCCTAACATTGAGGACAATTAACCAGTGGAACAGCTTGTCTTCAGAAATCATGGGTGCTCCATCACTGGAGGTTTTTAAGAAGAGACTGGACAGTCACTTGTCTGAGATGGTATAGGTTCTCCTGCTTAAGCGGGGGGCTGGACTAGAAGACCTCCAAGGTCCCTTCCAGCTCTATTCTATCCTAAGGAACCCAGCAAGACATAACAAGTTCAAGTTCCTCTGTTTTCATGCTATAGAACTTGCTCACTCAAATCCTAATTTATAGGGGGGGGAAATCAATTGTAAAACTATGAAGTTCAGGCCAACGCTATTTGGCCTACATATAAGTATGTATGTCTAGTATCTGAAGAATACAGAAACTATGATGGTGTGAATGAGCCATCACAATTCAAACCACCCCGTAAAGCACCCTGTTACCTAGTTTGGGTAATGAAATGTCTGCAAGAAAACAAGCAAGCTCAGAGAGCACCAAGAACCCTTCACCCCATAAAGTTGAACTTTAATATAAGAGATTTAAGACATTACTCATGTTTCTGACGATGTTCCACAATTTTTTTTCCCAATTCAGCTGTTTACCAAATCTGACTCAGAAATGACAGAAATAACACAGTGATACATATGTGGAAGAAATGAGGTAAATTAATGTTACATAAATGATTAATTATGTCATGTAATATCTCCTTTCTTAGTTTTCCCTACACTATAATTTCATCTGTCAAATGGGAAATGGCTTACTTTATAAAATCAATCATTCCCATTTTCTTTCATTACTGATTCTTCTCTTTTTCAGTTAAAACAATAAAGAAATACCTTTACTTGACTTCTTTTAATTTATTGATTAATACCCTTTAGTAATGCTTACGTAAGTATATATATTGCACTGATTTCTAAAGCTATTTTGAAATAGCATATTTTTATCCAGAAGACAAGCCAGCTTTAATTTTTTTTCCTGATATTTAGAATAGAATAGAGTTGGAAGGGACCTTGGAGATCTTCTAGTCCAGCCCTCTGCTCAAGCAGGAGAACCTACACCATCTCAGACAGGTGATTGTCCAGTCTCTTCTTAAAGATCTCCAGTGATGGGGCGTTCAGCCTTAAAAGTGTTTTTTTATTGTTAAGAATGAGTATTTACTTAAAAAATAGTACCTTTAACTGATTACTCTATCAAACTGCAGCAATGATATGCATCCTTCTGCAGTGTGGTAATATTACATAACTCATAACTCTAGAAATAATATATTGGAAAAGAAAAAGAAAAAAGCAATAATAATTCCACAAAAGTTTTAAAATTAAATCCGATATAATGCCAAAAAAAACCCTAATTCTGATCAGACTCAATCTTCCCTCTTGGGACACATTTCATTTTAATAATTATTTTTATCACCCTGCCAACAAAAGTATGTATAGTCAAGGCCATGGTTTTCCCAATTGCAATGTATGGCTGTGAAAGTTGGACCATAAGAAAGGCTGAGCGCAAAAGAATTGAGGCCTTTGAACTATGGTGCTGGAGAAGACTCCTGCGAGTCCCTTGGACTGCAAGGCGATCAAACTGGTCAGTCCTAGAGGAGATCAACCCTGACTGCTCTTTAGAAGGCCAGATCCTGAAGTTGAAACTTAAGTACTTTGGCCACCTAATAAGAAGGAAGGACTCATTGGAGAAGAGCCTAATGTTGGGAAAGATTGAGGGCAATAGAAGAACGGGACGACAGAGAATGAGGTGGCTGGATGGAGTCACTGAAGCAGTAGGCATGAGCTTAAGTGGACTCCAGAAGATGGTAGAGGAAAGGAAGGCCTGGAGGAACGTTGTCCATGGGGTTGCGATGGGTCGGACACGACTTTGCAACTAACAACAACAACAATTATTTTTATTTATGGCAAAATTTTCATTTGTTATACAAGGTAATATCTACATATTTTGCAGCATATATATAATGAATACTTAATAAGTACAACCTTAACAGCTATAACAAATCTAGAAATATACACCAATATTTCTGTTTCTGAAAGCTAGTGTATAAGAAATCTCACATTTTACTATTTTTTGGCACTAACAGTGGTGTTTCTATACTGTTTAAAGAACTACTGAATGGACTTGCACATGTCAACAAAATATTATTAGCACAGTATTACATTTTCTGCTAATGCTACTTTAAATACATACCGTTTTATCTCATCTTTGCTGGTGTCAAGATAGTATCTTAATAAATAAAATTCTGCTCCACAGGACAATAATATGAATGTATCTATATAATAAAACTGGGCTGATCGGACAGATTTGTGAAATATATCCTTTCCCTGAAATTACAAAAGTACAAAATAAATATCGTTTATCCTGTAATTCTCATTTAGAAAACACAGGTAGTTTATTTATAGACTATTGTCATCTAGTTTATTTTTCAAACTGAATTTTTTTTTTTAATTACCAATCTTCATTTATCTTACATTGTTCTTCAATGCAGTTTAAAGCAACATTTATCAATATTATGAAATTCCAACTCCAATAGACTTAACCAATACACCAACAATTATATTTATTGGCTTGTTTTCTGGTTTATTTATAATTTACTGCATTTATATCCCACCACAATGAGTTCAATTCATGATGAGGGATAGAAGAATTTGGTCATGTATTTTTACTCCCACTAAGAAATATTTTTTCCCCTTTTTGTTTCTTTGTTGCTTGCTTTTGTCTTGGAATTAGTAATTTAAGGAGACAGAGAAACAGAAATTAGTAAATAAAAAATTCCACTGAAAATGTTGAGTAAACAAACCAAACAGAGGAAAGAATGTCATGTTAATTTTTTAGTATAAGACTTAGGAAATGTGCATTGTTTCCATGTCCACATTAGATGATTGTTATTCTGATTTTCTTTTAATAGTACAAATACAGAATGACCACATGAATAAAAATGACAAAAAAAATATTTTCAGCATTGACTGGCAAGTTCCTCCTTCCAAAATTTAACTATGACTTCCTCCAACTCAAAATCTGAACTTATAAGAACATGAACATATATTTATGATGATAAAGACTCATCATAACCCAAAATAGTGCCAAGATTTGTTTGAGGGGAAGCATTTATTTATAGATTTAGCCATTTTCTGATTTTATAAGACCTCAGACCTATAATCCAAAAGAACTCCAAAATCCCAAATACAATGATCTGATGGGTACAGCATGAAAGAAAACCCTGTTCCACCCTGTTCCAATTAGTTGGACAAGTCTGCAGACTTGCATGGAGGGGAAACTGTTTGGCAGGCTGTGGGAATGGAGCTGAAATCCTGAAGATTTCACCTCTGTTCTTGCAGCTGCCATAGGATTTCTATTCCATGCATAGAGAGCAGCTGAAATCCTTTCCAAGGTTGCAGGAGTATTCAAGAGCAAAAGGGTTGCCTGCCAGGAGGATTTCAGCACTGTGCATAGCTGAAATCTTTAGTTCTCAACTGCCTGCCCAGGGGATTTCAGCTTCATATGGAGGTAAAACCGTTCAGCAGGCATCTCTTTTGCTCTGTTCGCTTAATGACCACGGAGATTGCTTAATGAATGCAACCAGTAGTGCCAGGACTGCAGTCATAAGAATGTCTTGCTTAATGATCACTTTGCTCAACAACTGAGATTCTAATCACAATTGTGGTCATAAGTCAAGGACTACTTGTAGTGTGGCTGCTAGGCCAAGAAGTTGGAAATGATAGTGAGGAAGAAACATTTCCCTATTGTCAGGATTTGCTTCTTTGTTAGTTGAGACGGGGTGATGATAAGCCATCTATGAAAAGGGGCTCTGCAGAAGATACCAATCTTGGAGCAATTTCATATTTGGTAGCACCACGGGTTGGCAAAAAGGCTGCTTTAGTGGCATTCATGGAAATACTGTCAGCAAATACAGTCTATGCTTCTGGAACTATGCAAACAGGATGAGAAACACTGATAAATATCTACACTTCTCAATAGCAATAGATAAGCATCCAGTCTTCTGCTGAGCGTCCCTTTGGAGAAACACTTCCATTGTTACAATGCCTTGACCTTGACCAAAATAAATTTGGAAAAGAAAATCTCTTTTGAACCTTAAAAAGATTATCAGGAATCACGTTTCTGGTGGTCCCAGTGAGAGATGCAAGATTTATATCTACTCTAAAAATTCAGGAAATATTAGAGTGGCCCTAAGTTGGCCAAGAATTGCAAGAAAGACAAATTGGTATTATGAGCATGATAACTAAAATGTGAAATACTATTGATTTTTTTTAACCCTTTGTTATTAAGTTATTAATGTGCAACATATTTCAAATATATGCAATTAGTATGTTTTTGGTGGTCAAATGGAATACAGAGTATCCCAAATCTATTTCACTTAAAAAGCTTACCAGACATAAAGCGGGTTCTGCACTGCTGACTGACCAGATCTTTAATGTTCTGTCTTCGGAAGATGAAACAAGCCAATTGTTGTCATGGCTCCAACCAACTGAGGTAATAGCGCCATCGTGTCCTAATAAAAATAAATACATTTCAAAATGATCATACATTCTTAGAAAATCACAAAGCAAAATATATTAATCAGCTATACTATTGTACAGTTGGAAAAACAGGATGTTGCACTATTTTTTTCCTCTCCTCTCTCTGAAACTGCAGAATGTTCTGAGGCACCAAAAGAGTATTTACCATTACACTCCTGGATACAATCCAAGGTATTTTTATGGAAATATTGATGTTCCCTTGTGCATACTCATAAACTCATATAGAGACTTCTTAATAAGGGTATCTGGGGGGAAATGAGGACAAATATCAAATGGCAACTAGGATGATCAAATAAAATCAGTATCTAATATGATGCTTTTCTTTTTTTTCACAGACCACATTTCATACATGAGGACTTGAGAAGCAAACTTTTATAAAGAAAAATAAACATATACAGCCCTGGGGGTTTAACTTAGGGAAGTTAATTTTCAGTGTCCAGGGTAGGACACACATATTTTATGATGCATTGAGGGGATGGGGGAGGGCATCCAGGACATGCAGTGGATAAAGTAAAAATGATGTTATTTTGCAAAGATATGCAATGGGAGCAGGTTTAGATAGGGTGTTTTTTTTTTTTTTCCTAGCTATGAAGCCTAGAATTTACAGATGTCTGTTTTGTTCACCAATAAAAGTCAGTGGAAAACTGTACAAGTAATCCTTACTTAACAACCATTCATTTAGCAACCATTCGTGTTACAATGGCACTAAAAAAAGTTATTTGCAACTGGTCCTCTCACTTACGATCATCACAGTGCTCCCCACAGTCACATTGCTATGATCCAGCTCTTGGCAGCTTACAACAGTTGCAGCATCCTGCAGTCACATAACTGTCATATGTGACCTTCGCAGGCAATGTCCAACAAGCAAATTCAATGGTAAAGCCAGCAGATAGTCACAAGTCATAGTTGTTTAATAATTGTGGGTGATTTGCTTAATAACCATGGCAAAAAGACTATATAACATTGGGTACGGTCCATACGATACCTCAATTAATGACTGCGCTACTTAAAAATTTATTTTCCGGTCCTTATCCTGTAAGTTGAGGACTACCCTGTACTTCTATTTACAGGTTGTTTTCTATAGACTTAAGCGGCACAATTTCAGGGAACATGAAGAGCAGCAAATAAAGGGAATTATGGTCCTTATGCGGCACATAGGCTGCCCATTCTTGCTCGATGTGAATTGGAGATACCATAAGAAAAAATATAAATAAAATCCTGGTGACACATCTAATATTTGTAACTTCACATACGTTTTACTTGAAATTACTAATGTTAATATACTTAAAGATCCTAGGCTGTCCCCTAGTGCCTAGCAATGATATTTTACTGATTCCATTTTTTATAGAAAAATTCTCCATTTTAACCATAAGAAATCTCTCTCAGCTAAGAATAAATGATACAAGCCTCACTTTTTAAAAACTCTAATAATTTTTGGAATAAAGGGAAAACTTTCTTCCCCTAGGCAAAAACATTTCCTGCCATGTATACAATTCTACTGTCAAAACTAAAGTGAAATATGTGTCCTTAAAATGAGGGAGCCAAGACTGGGTAATGTTATCCCTATGCCTTTAATTAATATAGAATAAAGTGGAATTATTAATCCTTGTGATCTGTATAATATGTTTCCATTAAGAAAAAATTACCTTTTTAGCACAAGTCACATTCTGGCTCTTATATACATTAAGATGAGCTACTGTAGATCTTTTCGCTTGGCCAGCTCCTAAACAGATCTATTCCAGTTGTTAACTGATTTTTCTATTTTATTATTTTCATAAATGCAAGAAAATTTGTTGAATTTCTTCTGGCTGTTTCTGTCCTATTATTTGGAATTTTGTTTTTGTTTTTATCATATTGGATCAAAGAACAAAGAAATGAGGATAGCTAAGAACAGAAAAAACTAAAAATTAATTTACCTGAATAAACAGTTGGTTCTCCTATAAGGTTTGATTTGAATGCCAGTAAAGTTCTGTCAGCTAAACCACAAGCTAATAACTCTCCATTTCCTAGAACAATGAGAACAGCAAATTAATCTAGTATAAATAAAAAATGCCAAAAAATATAGACAGACAGATTCCCAGGCCAGAGTTGGCCATTGTGTAAACACAGAACTGGTTAGCTTTAAGGTTTCCAAGTACTCCATCAAATAACTATTAATATTAATAAACCATAGAAAGTTGTCATTTTCCCCCTCATACCCGAATGCTGAATAGAGCATATGGCAGTTGGTTTATCAGTTACAGTAATTTGCCTCACACTTTCGGTTGGAGGAGATTTTCCAAGTGGATAGTCTTCCTTATTTCTTCTTCAATAATAAAACAAAAATAAAAAGGGAAAAGAACAATTAGTGAAGCAAGAATAAAGGAGATTTAGCATTTCTTTCTATACTACTAATTTTCAATTGTGCAAATATACCACAAATGATAAATTGTTGAAATAAATTTAATATTATGCTTGGTTATGTTATACTATAACTGCAAGATAATGCTAACGTGCTTTTGGTATTAAACAAGTTTTTGTATTCATTGAACAATTGTACTACTTACCGTCTCCAACTTCTCTTGCATTCCGATGTCAACCTGTTGTGCTTTACTTTTGAACTTGGGGAAAACATGACCATGCTACAAGAGGAAAAAAAAAGTTCTAATATATATGATGATATTTAGCACTCTATTACCAGTAAATCCCAGCATCAGGAAAAAAATATTTTCCTCAAGCCCATATGAAACAAGGAAGAATTAATATCTGCTCCATCCTCTAATCAATGGTCAATGCTTTCTTCTAAGGCAATTTCATTTTTATAAAACTCACTCATCAACTGCATGGATGAATTTACTACAATGTGGTGCTTGGACATAATTACATGCATGAAGCAAGATTTTTTTAAAAAAAAATTGATCAACTACTACTATCTATATCAACAATTACAGTCCTGTTGGATGTTGTGCAATAGTTTTAGAAATTTGAAAGTAAGTATAAATATTTTAACAGTATTGCGAATACATACATACAATTTCTAGGCTGCCCACACTCCAAATGACTCTGGGCAGAATCAAAAACAACAGCACAGTACGAAGGAAAACAGCTGCAAAATAGCCACTATCAGGGAACAAAAACATTTGTCCACATAGCTAGCAATTCCTGGAGTCTGTTCTTCCATCTCAACCCAAGACCTGAAGAAAATCCCAAATTTTTAGAGAACACTTAAGGATGGCCAAGGTCTAGGCCAGGGGTAGGCAACCTTGGCTCTTTTATGTCTCGTGGACTTCAACTCCCAGAATTCCTGAGCCAGCCATGCTGGCTCAGGAATTCTGGGAGTTGAAGTCCACGAGTCATAAAAGAGCCAAGGTTGCCTACCCCTGGTCTAGGCAGATTTCCAAGGGGCTGAGGAATTCTGGGAGTTGAAGTCCACAAGTCATAAAAGGGTCAAGTTTGAAGACCCCTGCACTAAACGAAGTTACTTAATTGATGGGATGGAAGAAGCCAGCCCTGTGAGAACACAGAGGACAGGAAACATGGTAAGAGACTCTTAGATAACTACACCTTATGCCCTATAGGGATGAATTTTCAATATGTTTTGAGTGACACAAATACTATTTAACAAAGGAGGGAGGATTAGCAGTAACAGAAACACAACTGCAATCTTCAACACTTTTATCCTTTTTGATTTAAGAATATGTTTCTAAGTATACAAGCAATGCCCCTTGATATCTTAAATCTAATTAAGATATCAAATGGTTGAGGAAACATTTCATTTCTGGCTCTATTCCACCACTAAAATAAAAAACATGATATATATATGCAAAATAGAAAAATGGATTAATATGCAAACATTGTTCTATTTGCAGAACAGAAATTAAAATTTGGGTGGTTTTAGCTCAGAGTCCGAATTTTAATTTTTAATTCAGATTAGTTAGTTGGACTCAGCTTCCAAAATTAAAACTGGGCATAATGAAGAAATTTATAATTTTATTAATGAGTGGTCCTATAAATTATCATTTTAGGTAATCATAATATTACCAAATTTGAACTCATCTGCATGGATATATTAAATTAAACTAGTATTTTAAACTCTTTATTTCTTATCCTTCAGCCCATTTTACATTAAATATATACCAAATCTTTATGTAACTAAAAGAGACAATTGTTTTTTATTTATTTATTAAACTTCTATGCCTCCCATCTTGCTGAGGTGACTCTAGGTTCCTTACAGATATTCAATAAAAATACCACCTAAAACATTAAAACAATAAACTGTTATTAAAAGCGACAAACTAAATTTACCAATGTAATTTACACTCACTGTGGTGCTGATGTATAACCTGATGATTTAATTTTGTTATGAAAAACCAATGGCTTGTCTTTTATTTGGGTTTTTGTACCTAAATTAAGAAACATCTGTAGTTAATATCAATTTCATAGCTAAGCATCAATAAATACATATACAGAGAGAAACTAAAAATATACTTCGGATATCATGAGCCACATATATCAGGTAAGGAGACTTCCACTAATACAAACAACACCTGATCTGTTAATATTATCCATTCCAGTGTTACATGGACACAAAAAGATATGTAACTTTCTTCCCAGTACATTTGTTAGACTAAATAATTCTGTTTTTAAATCATCATTTTAAGCTAATCTTAAATTATTAAAAAAAAAATCTTTTAGAGACAATATGAAACATCAAAAGACATCAGATACAATAGAACTTATTGGTCAAGAATGCATATATGGTTAGAGAAAATGAAAAATATTTATAGACCCATCTGGTAAAGACCATGGCATATGGTGACTTGGGATGGATAATGAGTAAATACTTCAGAATATGAAATAATGAATAAAATGGGGAGGGGGGAAGTAAATATAGCTGACATTCAGCCCTCAGTTTCTTCCTTTATTCAACCTTTGCTTTGGGATGTTAGTTTCAATGTATTAGTCAAAGGATTTAATCACTGCAGAATTTAACAAATTTACCTGTTTTATTTACAAGTTTGGCTTTTTCGTTCTTCGGGTACAAGGGAGAAGTCACAAGAAGAGGATATCTAAAACCACAAATCCAAAGATATAATTATATATTTAACCCTACAAGTTGCTCATAACAATTGACAGAAGAGCAACACTAGAGAGATTGCTCTCAGGATAAATGTTTAATTCACTACAGATAATAATAGATCCCTGCATTAACAGAGGGATAGAATCAAGATCACGTGAAGTATTAATACCACTTTACAATGCCTTGGTAAGGCCACACTTGGAATACTGCATCCAGTTTTGGTCACCACGATGTAAAAAAGATGTTGAGACTCTAGAAAGAGTACAGAGAAGGGCAACAAAGTTGATTAGGGGACTGGAGGCTAAAACATATAAGGAACGGTTGCTGGAATTGGGTATGTCTAGTTTAATGAAAAGAAGGACGAGGGGTGACATGATAGCAGTATTCCAATATCTCAGAGGTTGCCACGAAGAAGAGGGAGTCAAGCTATTCTCCAAGGCGCCTGAAAGCAGGACAAGAAGCAACGGATGGAAACTAGTCAAGGAGAGAAGCAACCTAGAACTAAGGAGAAACTTCCTGACAGTTAGAACAATTAACCAGTGGAACAACCTGCCTCCAGAAGCGGTGAATGCTCCAACACTGGAAGTTTTTAAGAAGAGACTGGACAGCCATTTGTCCGAAATGGTGTAGGGTTTCCTGCCTGAGCAGAGGGTTGGACTTGATGACCTCCAAGGTCCCTTCCAACTTTTTATTATTATTATTATTATTATTATTATTATTATTATTATTATTATTATTATTATTATTATTATTATTATTATTATTATTGTTGTTGTTGTTGTTGTTGTTATTATTATTATTATTATTATTATTATTGTTATTATTATTATTATTATTATTATTATTATTTTATGAACAGCTCAAAATGCAGTCAGAATAAAGGATTTTCCCATTTGATACATTTTTGCAATCACATCTTAGTTGACAGAAATGTGCTAAACTGGTGCACGTTAATAGCTGAAGGAATAAGCAATGAAATCACAAAATTCTTCCGCCATAAATTGACATGGTGATCTTTTGGCTTCAGGTTCCTGTCTACCAGTTATTCACCTTATATGGATATTGCAATCTAAATAATACAATTTTATAATTAGATAATCTAAATTGAAGATAACCTGCATTCATTATATCCAGTGATTTAAAATACTGTAATTAGCACTTATTGTTGTTTTCTACCAAACACTAAGAATACTGTTACATGTAGTTCTTGTTTTGAGATCACAACTGGGACTGGCAAGTCAGTTGTTAAGCACAGTAGTCTAAGTGATCTTACTATAGCTTTGCTTTACAGACCTGTGAAAGTTGTAAATGCAAGGATTGGTTGCAAAGGTAGGTTTTCATTACTGTTGATGCTGCGAACACTCGCTAAACAAGGCAGTCACTAAATGAAGACTACCTATATATTATTCATAAAAAGACATATTTCTCAATCCTACAGTTGTGAAAAAGAGGTTTATCTATTACAATGTTTTAAATTAGATTTGTTACCTAGATACAAAATTGCTTATGTCTGTTAGCAATATATTTTCATAAATGTGGATGAGATAAGCCTAAAGTCTCATTTCAAGTATTTTATTCACAGCTAAAAAACAAAATATGTAATGTCAATAATGATAAAGAAAATAAATCAATTACTTTTCCAGGAGATTGTCCAGTTTTTAATCCTTTTCACTCAATTTTTAACCATTTCCGCTGTTATTATTAGGTGCATTTGATTGTTACTAAATTCATCTTCACATTCTTTTATCTCTATTCTAATTCTAATAGTTCTAATAATTCTAATTCTAATAATATTCTGATCTCTTATATGATTATTACTATTATTTATTACATTATACGCCGCCCGACTTCCAGTGACTCTGGAATGCTTACAAACTGTCAAAAAATATTTTCAAACAAAGAAACTATAAAAAGAATAAAGATGGCAGAAATAACATCAATAAATAAAAGGAACTGAACTTTAAATGGAGTTAAGTAAAATGATTCTTTACCTTGCAACAGCAGAAAAGCCTTCCTCCCTCCCACTTAAAAGGAGACTATTCTGCTGGCATCTCAACAGAGCAGCAACGTTGACTTCCAGTAAAACAATTTTGTTCTCCAACATAGAAGTTAGCAAACAGAAAACCTGCAGAAAGACAGCCATAAAGCATTTCTCTCTTTAAAGCAAATAAATCCCTCCCTGGTAAAGAGTTTGTATCAAGGAATGGAATTCTACTCATTGAAGATCCATCTGGGAACATTGGTGGGAGGTTAAAATGGTAGAACTTTGGTCCACGAATGAGAGACACAGACCAAAAAGGAATGGACTTTTCTTGTGCTGAGAGAACAGGGAGAAGGAGGGCTAAGTCTCAGTCTTGGTGAAAGGTGCATAAAAGGGAGAGCTTGGTGTTGATGAACATATTGGGAGAATGGATACATTAATTATAGACTGGGGATGTGGAATTATTTTAAAGGTGTATGTTATTGCTTTGGTCGGAGGGTGATATCTCTAACCCCTCTCTCTTCTAGCACTGATGATGTTACTTAGTTGGGGTAATGAAACATCTGCAAGACAACAACTAAGCTCCGAGAGCACCAAGGACCCTTCATCTCAACTCTGAGCTACAAACATTCTCCTTTATTGATGATGTCTCTATCAGTGGAGAGTCTCAAAGGCAGTTTGAGTGGGGAAGGCCACTGGTGCAGCCAGGAGGGACCATATTTGGGAGAGGAGAATTACAGCATTGATGGATAGAGATATTATGATGGGATCTGTTACTACAAGAGAAGAGAGGTTGGAAAGTTTGCAGCCAATTTCTACTTTTAGCCCTCCAGTCTCCAGTCTTGAACAAGGTAATGGAATTGCTGAGAGTCTTGGGCTCAAACTGATGCTGTGGAACTTTAGGTGTGTTGAAGATTGTATTGTTGGATGGTTTATTTATTGTAGAAAGCTGTATTTTTTTCTATTTTTTATTTTTATTATGTGTATTTGTAAACCATTTAAATTTGAAGCAATTTATATCACACCATATATAAAACAAAATTAATTTGCAGTTTTTAAATTAGAAGAGATTGTCTTATATTGAAAATTTTAAAATCAATTTCTCACCTTACCACCGACTGCCTTCCTCCTTAAAGCACAGGATCCAGCAATCTGAATACTAAGACCAGTGAAATCTTCACATGCAACCAAATACAAATAAAACAAAAATTTTAAAAATTCATTAAAACAATGATGAGATCCTGAGTCCACTTCATTTCTCATATGCGTTTTGAAATAATACACAAAATATTTTAATTCGAACATTTCTGAAATTAATATATTTCCAGTGCAATAATCACAAATTAAGAAACAAATAAATGTTAATGAATTGTTTATCTGCTTATTGTTCACTGCAAACAGAAATCAAAGTCTTCCATATATGAAATTAATGTAATATTTATTTATTAAGAGAGGAAAAAGAGTACAGATTATCTTAAATACATCACCTTTGTAATGTAAAGCAGCTTCCAACTCAAAGTTTGCATTGTTAATTATGAATAAACCAGTAGAGCTTCCAATCCACAAATACTGGGTACCCACATCAGGAAATCTACACAAAAACAAAGTATAATATTTTTTAAAAATCCTCAAATATCTTCATTTCATATACAAGAATACACTTTTACATGTCATGGCTTTATGAACTGGAAATTATGCACAGATAGAATTTCTAACACTTAGGATCTGCAGCCTTCTTCCAAACAACATCTAAATCTGTTTTTTAATAACTGCTCAACATTGCAAGAGAATTACTTAGAATTAATGATCACAGCAGTGTCAGAAAAGGAACCCTAAATGAGACACAATTCAAACAATATCACTTCCCTGCAAGATGCAACTTTTCTCTGTTTTGATTTGTCCGATTTATAATTTGCATATTTTTATTAAAAGCTTTGGTATTCGATATTATCACAATATCCCCACTATACAATAACCTTTAAGAGTTATGGTAACATTTAAACCTACTACAGGATATTATATACATCTATCTGATTATTTTTTACATATTATAATGTAATAAAGAAACAGTGTATTATAAAATATAAAACAAAAAAACAGTTGCAGGAATTGGGTATGTCTAGTTTAATGAAAAGAAGGAATAGAAGTGACATGACAGCAATGTTCCAATATTTGAGGGGCTGCCACAAAGAAGGGCTGAAGGCAGAACACTTCCTGACAGTATGAACAATTAATCAACGGAATGTCTTGCCTCCAGAAGTTGTGAGTGCTCCAATTTTTTTAAGAGATTGGAAATTTTTAAGAAGAGATTAGACAACCATTTGTCTGAAATGGTATAGGGTTTCCTGCTTCAGCGGGGGGTTGGAATAGAAGACCTCTAAGGTCCCTTCCAACTCTGTTATATTGCCTGCACTTCAGCTGAAGAACCCACTCACCTAGATTCTTCATCACCAAAATTTGCTGGGTTATCACAGTGTTCAATTCTAAGGATTGGAAAGGTAGTTTCAACCGCATCTTCTTCTTCTATATTGCTTACAGTACATGTCTGAGAAATATTCTGCTTCTGATCTGGAAAATGCAGAGTATGTGATTATACCAGAAATAGATTACTAAGATATTCAGTGAAAACTACCAGAAAGTGTAGCTTAATAAGTTTTTATTAAATGTGGATTCGTTGGTCAATTTGGTGAGATTTTCGATTATTTTACAGTGAAATACACTACATTTCTTATTTGTAGTTTTGGAGCAACGTATGGTTTAGGTTCAGTTTTGGAGCAAAAAATATGGTACAAACTTAGCAAAGCACATCATTGTCCGTCACCTATCATGCTGTCTTCACTGACTTCATGCTCTGGTAATATTGGCATAACAAATTTAAATAACATACAGCAGGGATATTTTTTTTCTTAATTTCTGAGTTGTCCTTAATTTCTTTGCATCCTTTATGAAGGCACTTCATGTTTGAATAATAGAATTAATATCTTCCAATCAAAAAGTGTAAATTAGAACAGCACATATTCAATTAATTATTCGGCAACCAGTAAATTGTAAAATGTCTTTACCCAACATTACCCAAATGCTCAAACTTGGTTATTTTGTTGTAAAAGTTTTTCCTCTCTTTCTTTATATTAATATGAATTACACAGCGATATTGATGTCCACTAATCAAGCTGAAGATCCACAGCTGAAAGAAAAAGAATACCATCACTGTAGCTTACTTTTTCACATTAATCACTGTAAAAATGCTTTTAATTTTATTATCTCAATTCAGTGGTAAGCATGTGACCACTGAATTGAGATAATATACTATATCTTTTTAGTAAAATGATTACAATTAAAACCCTCAGTTTCTTAAATTTCACCAATGTTTTGGCAACCAACTTCTTCTATTTTGACTGGCTTATAATGTACAACTTAAATTCACTTTTCCTGGCATTACAACTTACTTTTTATAATTGCAGTATAAAATGAGTGAAAATAAGCAATCACTATATATGCAAAAGTTATATATGCATTGTTGTTGTTGTTGTTAGTTGCGAAGTCGTGTCCGACCCATCGCGACCCCATGGACAATGTTTCTCCAGGCCTTCCTGTCCTCTACCATCTTCTGGAGTCCATTTAAGCTCAGGCCTAATGCTTCAGTGACTCCATCCAGCCACCTCATTCTCTGTCGTCCCCTTCTTCTATTGCCCTTAATCTTTCCCAGCATTAGGCTCTTCTCCAGTGAGTCCTTCCTTCTCATTAGGTGGCCAAAGTACTTGAGTTTCAACTTCAGGATCTGGCCTTCTAAAGAGCAGTCAGGGTTGATCTCCTCTAGGACTGACCGGTTTGATCACCTTGTAGTCCAAGGAACTCGCAGCACCATAGTTCTCCAGCACCATAGTTCAAAGGCCTCAATTCTTTTGCGCTCAGTCTTTCTTATGGTCCAACTTTCACAGCCATACATTGCAACTGGGAAAACCATGGCCTTGACTATACGTACTTCTGGAAGTTCTCGATCCACATACTGCTGGAGTCTAGCTTGTAGGATTTTAAGCATAACTTTACTTGCATGTGAAATGAGTGCAATGGTGCGGTAGTTTGAACATTCTTTGGCATTGCCTTTCTTTGGAATTGGAATGTAAACTGACCTTTTCCAATCCTGTGGCCACTGTTGAGTTTTCCAAATTTGCTGGCAAATTGAGTGTAGCACTTTTACTGCATCGTCTTTTAAGATTTTGAATAGCTCAGCTGGAATACTGTCACCTCCACTAGCTTTGTTGTTGCTCAGATTTCCTAAGGCCCATTTCACTTCACATTCTAGGATGTCTGGCTCGAGGTCAGTGACCACCCCATCGTGGTTATCAGGGATGCTAAGCTCGTTCTTGTATAGTTCTTCTGTGTAATTTTGCCACCTCTTCTTAATCTCTTCTGCCTCTGTTAGGTCCCTGCCATTTTGGTCCTTTATCATGCCCATGTTTGCATGAAACGTTCCCTTCATATCTCCAATTTTCTTGAAGAGATCTCTGGTTCTCCCTATTCTATTGTTCTCTTCTATTTCTTTGCACTGTTCATTTAAGAGGGCATTCTTATCTCTTCTAGCTATTCTCTGGAATTCTGCATTCAATTGGGTGTATCTTTCTCTTTCTCCCTTGCCTTTCGCTTCCCTTCTTTTCTCAGCTATTTGCAAAGCTTCCTCAGACAGCCATTTTGCTTTCTTGCATTTCTTTTTCTTTGGGATGGTTTTAGTTGCTACCTCTTGTACAATGTTGCGAACCTCCGTCCATAGTTCTTCAGGCACTCTGTCTATCAGATCTAATTCCTTAAATCTATTTATCACCTCTACTGTATATTCATCAGGGATATGATTTAGTTCATACCTGAGTGGCCTAGTGCTTTTCCCTACTTTCTTCAATTTAAGCCTAAATTTTGCAACGAGAAGCTCATGATCTGAGCCACAGTCAGCTCCTGGTCTTGTTTTTACTGACTGTATAGAGCTTCTCCATCTTTGGCTGCAGAGCACATAGTCAATCTGATTTCTGTGTTGACCGTCTGTGATGATGTCCATGTGTAGAGACGTCTCTTGGTTGTTGGAAAAGAGTGTGTGCTGATGACCATCGTATTCTCTTGACAAAATTCTATCAGCCTGTGCCCTGCTTCATTTTGTACTCCAAGGCCAAACTGCCTGTTATTCCGTTTATCTTTTGGCTTCCTACTTTAGCATTCCAATCCCCCATGATGATAAGGACATCATTTTTTGGTGTTGATTCTATAAGGTGCTGTAGGGCTTCATAGAACCGGTCAATTTCATCCTCTTCAGCACCAGTGGTTGGGGCATAGACCTGGACTACTGTGATATTGAATGGTTTGCCTTGGATTCGCACTGAGATCATTCTGTCATTTTGGGGGTTGTATCCCAGTATTGCTTTTCCTACTCTTTTATTGACTGTGAAGGCTACTCCATTTCTTCTGAGGGATTCTTGCCCGCAGTAGTATATCTGATGGTCCTCTGAATTAAATTCACCCATTCCTGTCCATTTTAGTTCGCTGATTCCTAAGATGTCGATGTTCAGTCTTGTCATCTCTTGTTTGACCACGTCCAGTTTGCCTTGATTCATGGATCTTACATTCCAGATTCCTATGGAGAAAAAATCTTTACAGCATCGGACTTTCCTTTCACCACCAGATGCATCCACAGCTGAGTGTCCTTTCGGCTTTGGCCCAGTCGCTTCACTCTTTCTGGTGCTACTAGTACTAGCCCTCTGCTCTTCCCCAGTAGCATATTGGACACCTTCCGACCTGAGGGGCTCATCTTCCAGTGTCATATCTTTTTGCCTTTTAGTACTGTCCATGGGGTTTTCATGGCAAAGATACTGGAGTGGGTTGCCATTTCCTTCTCCAGTGGATCACATTTTGTCAGAACTCTCTGCTATGACCTGTCCGTCTTGGGTGGCCCTGCACGGCATAACTCATAGCTTCATTGAGTTACGCAAGCCCCTTCGCCACGACAAGGCAGTAATCCATGAAGGAGATATATGTATATAAAAGAGAAATATATAAAAGGTATATATATAAAACAGAAAAACAGTAAAATATTTTCTATATATAATGATAATTTTGGAAATCCCAAGCTATACATGAAACAATTTTTTTAAAAAAATCATGGAAGAAGGCAATGGTCAATTACCTTGTCATTTAGAAATAGATTAATTTGAGACTTCAATTGAAGGTGTATATAATTGAACTATGATCTAAACCGGCTCATCAGAAATGAAATATGAATTTTCTATCTAATATTATAATAGTAAATTACAAATAGTCACAATATGTATACATTTGTTACCTGTCCATCTGCACATCCAGTGATAATCTGTTTATTTGCTTCGTCAATAAAGAGACTTAAAAGAGGAAACGCTGTTAAAAAAAAGTCCTCCTTGTTATTAATGTATTATAATAGAAACTCTAGCACCACCTATAGTTCATTTAAAACTATTCTATAATACAAGCAGTCCCCTGTATTAATAACCAGTTCCATTCCTAAATTTGCCTTTAATCTGAATTTGCATATAAGTCAGTAATACTTACAAATGGACTGCCTATGTCTAAAAATGGCAAATGGTGTTATTCTTCCTCAAGTGAACACACTGCTGATGCTGCACAATGTTTTCATGAATTGCTGAAAATAACTGTATATTAAGAATGTGCAACTTCAGAGGTTTGAATATCACACTATTCAAACTCATATTAATCACAACTCACTTGTATTGCACAAAGGTGCTGCAGACAAAAGCATGAGTTAAGAATATAATTTATGTTTTCTGCCTTCCCCCATCTCACAGCTTCTCCATTTCAAACTCTCTTTCCAGAAGCTGCTTCTCAAAATTATTTAGAAATCTTTGGTTGAAAACTTTATTTTATTTATTAAATATATATGACCCCTGATTCCCAGAGATTCTTCATTCCCATGCAATGAATCTTTATGCTTCATACCCTTGCAATGAATTTCTTATGGATATAGAAACGCTGTTGAATAGGTAGCTACAGCAACTGCCCATTCTGCCAAGCAATAATACTAGCACACGTTGTTTTATAAAAGGAACATAGGTTGGTAATGAATCATATGCATCTAAAACCTACCTGTTATTACTGCTGATTGATACATTAGCAATCCAATACAGTAATCCCAAACCTTTTGAAAAATACATGAGATTAAATAGTCAGTTTATATCACCATGAAAACAACCAATGTGATCCCCTGTAAATAATAATAATAATAATAATAATAATAATAATAATAATAATAATAATAATAATAATAATAATAATAATAATAATAATAATAATAATAATAATAATAATAATAATAATATCAAAATTTCAAATAAATTATTCACTATGCTGCTAGCACTTCTAATCTATGGAATTAAAGATAGCTCCTGGTGTTTAGAGGAAATTACACCTACAATTCACCTAATTTAAATTCTCATGAGAGTAAAATATCATTATTCCTCAACCAAATATAAAACAACAATTTTTTCAGAAGAAACTAGATTTGCTCTATGCTCTTAAAATCCAATAAGTTTTCAACTGATTTCACAGTAGAAAAAATATAGAAAACAAGCAATACAGAATGACCAAAAGTTAATATTTGTTAATATTACAAAGTTTGTAGTTCTCTTCCTAATATGAATTGCTTTTCATAATGCTTACTTCTCTGATTTAAAAATCTCCATTTTATAATATTTAAGTGTTTTTACTTTTATAAGTCTGCAATCAAAAAGTACAAAAGACAGAAACAATGGACTTACTTTAAAACTTCTATCTTCAGAAATCGATATAAGTATATTTTTCTCCCAAGTACAAAATTCAGCAGCAGTTACTGGTGCTAGATGGCCTTCTAGTTCAGAAAGTATTGCTTCATCCTGCCATCAATACAGGAAAAAAAGTAGATGACATTTGTTGGATTTGACAGAATTTGGTTATTTATAACATTTTAATAGATTGATGTGAAAAATTATAATGCTAATATGGTCACAGACAAATTTAACAACCTTGATTGATTTAATCAAATTTAATTAAATTTCAAAACTACCTTACATATAAGAAAAAAAAATCCCTCAACCTTATCGCATATCTCCTAAGCAAAGCCACTGAACCACAATTCTGTTTTAGTTATCACTTCCATTAAATAAGAAATGAAATTCCATTGCCACTTTTAGGCTCCTCCTCCATGTCTTCTGTGTTACATTTGCCCTCTGTTTTAATGTTAGATCTAATTTCATTATATATCTAGTTAATTTAAAACTGCTTACAAAAGCTTTGTACCATTCATATTTAAATTAAATAAAAATAATTCACAGCTTAGTGGTTGGACTGCAGGTGTTTCATGCACCGACTAGAAGTAATATCACCAGTTGTAGCAAGTCTGAATTTACCCTGTTTATATACAGTAGCTTGCTCTGCCAATGATCATTGAGCTTCTAGCAAGCAAAATCAAGAGCACAAAGATCAAGATGACACTGATCTTATATAGTTTACATTACATTCTAAGTAGTATACGAGCTAATTAAATAATATTTTACAATAATCAAAATGAGGATAGAGAGGGTGTCATTTCCCCGCCTAGACTTTAGTTTCAAATATCAAGCAAATTACACATAGGCATTAACTAATCAAAGGCATGGATAATCTGTAACATATTCAGTGTTATTGTTATTGTATGATTCTTCTTGCTCTATCTACATGTGGAAGTCTGAATCAGTTTATTATCTTTATCCTTGAATAAAGCAAAATAATCAGAGATAATCTGACTTATAGTTCATATCTTCCTTTCGAATGAGGAAGGATATTACATAACAAAATGGGTCTTGCTTATATTGTGCAGCTGGGACTTTGATCTTGCTTATACATAAGATGAGAAAATACTGCATTGTAAAGCAAGCAGTTTTTATTGTTCCATGGGGTTGCAAACGTTATTGGGAATACCTCCTAATACCACCACATTGTTACTTTGAAAAAAAAACACTCTTCTTTTGCAAAATGATAAAAACAGTTTTCAACTTTTGCTTATTCTATGAAATAGTATATGTTAATAAGTATTTATTTTACAAACTACATATGCAATAGAACTGTGCAAAGCATTTTAAAAGGAATCTATGGTAGGGCTGTGAAAAGCATTTGGAATGGAAGCTTTGCAAATTACTCTGCTGCAATCTTTTCCACTACACTAAAGCAGTGGAATCCATTGGAGGATACGGATGTGATTTTTTTCAAAGGCTATTCAAAAGCATTGTGTGCATTAGCAGCCACACTAGTGGGAATTACAGTGGAAGCATTTTCAAATATGGTTTTACCTTTGCATTTAACATGTAGATTCGATTACCAGCACATACTGCCACAGTCTGATCATCTGGACTAAAGCGAACATAAAGCACCATCCCCAGAAGTGTCCCTATCACAATACCTTGTGGCATTAACCCTGCCATAATTGAAAAAAATCATTTAATTATTAAAATTATTCCATCAACTGAAGAGTCAGCAGTGATAAGTAAAAAAAATATCCTAATGTCATACAAATGTTCTGGAAAAAATAATAACATGGTTATTACATCTTAAAGAACTTCTCGCAACATCCTATGTGTCTTCTCAGAAGTATTCCCCATTGAGGTAAGTTTATAACTGTGTCCAGGTAAGTGGACTGAGAGGTACAGCTAAAGCAGCCAAATTGTTCATGTTGCCCTTCTACAATACAGATTCATGCAAAATGGATAGAAATTCAAGAAAAATTCAAAGCTGCACATTGCATGCAAACATGATTTTGAATGTATTAGAAAAATAATACACAGTGCTTGAGTTATAACCATATATTCGGCAACCATCTGAAGTTACAGCAACACTGAAAAAAGTGACTTATGATGGTCCTCACATTTATGACTGATGCAACAGCCCCACAGTGACATGGTCAAAATTTGGGCGCTTGGCAATTGGCATACATTATCAACAGTTGCATTGTTCTGGAGTTATGTGATTGCCATTTGTGACCTCCCTAAGTAACGTCCATTAAGAAAAGTCAATGAGGGAAATCAGATTTACTTAACAACTGTATATTCACTTAAGAACTGCAGGGATTCACTTAATAACTGTGGCAAAAAAAAGTCATAAAATTGAGTGCAATTCATTTAACAGCCTCCTTGCTTTACAATAGAGATTCTGGCCCCGATTATAGTCATAAATCAAACACTACCTATAAACATACATGAAAATAAAAGATGGGTTTATATTTTTATATTGTTATATCAGTCAATTTTCTCTGAATACAACCTACATTTGTATTCAGGTATCACATATACTACACTCAGAAATTGTTATTTGAAGTGATAAAACTTAACATTAATTTCTAGAAGGAACTAAAGATTACAATTAAAGATGAACATTCAAACTTGACCTTCTAACACAGGAGGAAGCAAAATATTTTAACATTGGACACATTTAATAAGATTTTTGAACAACGGAACCAGAAGTTAATAAGAGTGCCTGCCTCTATAGACTGTATATAACCTCTATAAGGTTACTAATTCAGTTATTTCAACCACATATATCTCAATGTATTCCTATTAATCTGAGTGAAGCATTCATTTTTTATGTATTAAAATTTTCTTCGGATTATGATTTCAACAAAACCTATTCAATACATATGCTTTGTTCAAATCATAATGCAAAAAAACTAATCTATTTTCCATTGTAAAGAGGTTCCAAGTGTATTAAATACAGCACCAAAAGCAGACCTTCTAGCACCTTCTTTGTACATTCATCCAGATTCCAAACTATCACATAATCATGGGAAGCAGAGCAAAGAAGGAGAGGATTGACTTTGGTCCCAAATGCCAGTGCAGTAATCGAGTGGTGATGACCTATTAAGCGTAATGGCTGAACAAAAGGGGAAAAAAACCATTTGGGTTATTTTAAGGCGGATGCAGTGCACAAAATCAAAAAGTGTAAATTTCTTTTGAAATGTTCTTTATAGGCCTTAAGGGAAATATACAGTATAGATAAAATCATATTAGACACAGCAATATGTTTTATTGTTCCACCCTCACTTTAGCTTTCTAAGACTGCCTTCCCTTGCAATTATCAGTCTAGGATAAGCTTTAGCAGGCAAAGTCCTGAAATAAGAGAAAGAAAATGAGGAAATAATTTTTTTACATAACGTTCTGTATATGTGTGGGGGGAGGGGGGCTTGGGGGAGGGAATTGTAAAAAATGAAAATGGGAGGAAATGAAATATGGGCAGGTTCACAAGTAAAAGATAAGGATGGCTGAACCCTAGTAACATTCTGTGAATGTGGTAGGGCAGTTGTAGGATGAAAACTTCATCTGGAATTGCACTAAGGAATCTGACATTAGGCAAACACAAAACTATGTTGCATGTTTGCCATAATAAATAGATGATAGAGTATCTATTTAAATATGAAAATATGTACTTTAGGTCATCACTGGTATCATATTTGCTGTTCCTGGACATATGCTTTTAACCACTTCTATATTCATTTCAAAAGGATTGGCACAAGTGGTGCTTGCGGATTGCTTTCTCTAAAATGTTATTTTCAGCATTAATGCCCACAAAGAAACTTGTATTTAACCTGATGGTTGGGATCATCACTCATATTCCAAATACAAAGTTCATTTCCATTTAAGGGAAAAGCACAGTAATGGAGGCTACAAGCCAGTTGAACATGTGATTCTGGTACTTTCGATCTAAATACTTGTTTTTCAAGAACAATGTTGCTGCTGTTATATCCATCTTCAGTGGAGTACAGGTCCATGAGGTTTTCCATAGTATACCTGAGACATAATAAATTGGATATAATTATATCACTGATTATATTTAGAGATATTTTGTATTTACACATCATTCGTAATATTGTGTACAGTACTTTATCCTTAGTGAAAGTAGTCCAAGGTCTAGTTTAGTCTCCCAAACTTATAAAAATAATTGAATAATTCTCACTTAAATCATTTTAAGATAAAGTGAATGATACAATCTATTTAAATATGAATTATTACACTAAAATGTGCAATTCCATAAGATAAGTCTGAGGGACTGCAGATAGAGGCAGGGGTTAGAATTTCTAAACTCTCAATTCCAACAATTCTATCAAATACAAGCAATGATAGGAATTGCTGTCAAACAACTCTTGCTGCTTTAAAATAAAGTTGGTTTCTCCAGAAGATGGGTTGTCACCTGCAATTATTTTTGCAGTTTACACTGAAACAATCAACACTTAAGAGCCTCTTTCTGGAAAGCATCCTGAGACATTTTCTTTCTTTTTCCATCTGTACGTTTACAGACTAGAGCAGGTGTCCTCAACCCCCAGTCTGTGGACCAGCACCAGTCCATGGCATGCCAGAAACCGGGCCGCACAAACAAGTGAAGCCCCATCCACGGGATGCAGGCAGCATGCGAAACCACGCCCCCTCGGATCCGCAGAAAAACCTCTCTCCATGGAACCGGTCCCTGGTGCCCAAAAGTTTGGGAGCTGCTAGACTAGAGAATTCCTAGTCCTACCATTCAAAAAGAGTGCACAGACACCCTAACTGTTCTTCCTCAGTGGATTTTCCTAAAAAGAAAGATGGTAAGAGCAATAAGGAATTTGATGAAGTTCTGTGATGACATGTAGCAATTACTCAATAAAAGCTTTGCTTGGATGCACTCCAGACTATGCAATCCGTAGAATAGAATTCTGTGCCTTAATTAAAATTAGTAAATAAACTATAGCATAGGATTTTATGGACTATATAGGCCTTTCATTATAAAAGTACAAATCATATTATATATGGAAACCTAGATTTATAATAATCCTCTAGATACCATTTGAACATTTCAGATATTATCAGTTGTGATGTGGAAAATGAATATATATTACTGCTTTTAATTTGTTCCTGGTCAGAAAGAGGATATTGGGAAAACATAACAAAAAATGCTACAGCAAAGAGCTGGGATTCATGTGGATCTTTCTAAATTAGGCAAGGAAATACCTCTGCAGGCTCATTGTTGCCTTGTAGCTATAGTTCTTACGGTCCTCACAAGATCACGTTTTCTTGAAGTACCATAAAGTAAGCTTATTTAAGGCTTGCTGCCTTATGTGAACCCGGCCAGCTTGGTTTATAAAACGGTTTCAGATCTGGGTTGCACATTTCTGGCCAACCACTAAACAGCAACAAAGAGCTCGCTTGTTATATCTCATTGTTGCCAATCTAGTTCTTCTCTAGATTTTGGGAGATCAAATCAGGTACCTCTAAAATACTTTTTTTTTTTAGTTTTGCAAGCTGCTTGAGCCCAGGCAGTTCCGCTTTGCTATCGCGGAGAAACCAACCACGGAGCAGCCTGTCGTTGGACTCCACCCGGGCTTTTCTGCGAAAAAGAGGTCCGCGAGAGAAAGAATCCTGGGGAAGAACTGAACTTCATCGGGATTTTCTCCCGCGAGGATCCCACCGTAACAGTGGGGCGTGAAATATCCACGACTGTTGGGGACGGGGACGGAACGAAAACACGATTGAGTACAGTGCAGATCCCTGCAGCAGGGCAGCCCGGTCGCCAAATATGCAGCGCGCCGCACTTTTTTCAACGTGGCGAGCAAATCAACCCACGAGGACGTCAATCCCAAAGAAGCCTCCTGCTCGGGAAACGGTCCTCCTTATTGTCTTTACCGTGCGTGGCTGCCACGAGTGTTGGTCGCCGTCTCCCGTTTTCAGGATTAGACGGTGAACATAAATCCTTCCCAGCTGAGCGCCCGAATGTGACGGCCGCCTGGTTTCCTAGACAGCAACGACGCTTACGGCAAGGCCTCGGAGCCAATTCTAGACGTTGCTTTGTCTTCCTGTGGGCTTCGTTCAAGCGGTTCCGAAGAGCCGGAAAGAATTGCGCTGTTCTGTATGGGATGGAGATAAGACTGCTTTTCTCCTTCCTTTTCCAACCGGTCTTTAAGGGTAATATGCCAAGCTTAAACCCGATATGTGGGTCTCATTTTCCTGGAGGGAATTGGTTCTTTGAAAGTTTGCCTGCAAGTCCAGAATTGATAAATTGCCACCTGTATGAATTATGAACGGTTCCAGAAAAATAATTGTCTTCTTAAAGAACAAGTAATCAGAGTAAAATGAGTGTTGCTAAACATACACTATTCAAGGGGGTTACTATACTATGTACATATACTATACTACTGTACATAACAAAAAAAAATAGTAGATTAAAACATCTATATTTTTCTCTTATATTATGAGTGCCATACATAATTAAGAAAACTCAATTCCAAAAATGGTGACATGAACAATTAATTATGCAACTTAGATTTTCACTATTTTACCTTAAAGACAAATTCTCTAAATCAAAATGACCATTCAATTCTGACTTAATGGATAATTAATGCCCAGTTTTGTATAGGCTGCTATTTGGTGATCCTGACCTCTGTATGCTAAACTCCTAGTTACATGTATTGTACAGAATTCCTGCCATCTAAGCAGTTGATTTTCTGTACTGTAACAGATTTATATATGCAAAACTTTATATTCATATACTTACAAAGACACACACAAAGACATACCACACACAAATATGTACAGTTGATTATGATTGTATTGTCCTAACACATTACAAAATATCTTTTTTCAAAATCTCGAAAATGTATATTTTGGGGGGAAATGACCTAATGAAATATTTTTGTGGAAGCATATAGGTCTTGCAGTAATTTAAATACACACACAGTCACACACACACATATATTCTGGCATATTTATTTTATGCATCCCACTGCTACAGTTGACTATGATTCTATTGTCCTAACACATTTCAAAATTCTTTTTTTCAAATATATATGTTTTGGGGGGAAATGACAAAATGAAATATTTTTGTGAAAGCATATAGGTCTTGCAGTAATTTAAACACACATGCACGTGTGTGTGTGTGCACGCACGCACACACAAACACATTCTGGCATGATTTTTTGTAGGCCACTTCTTCCATTTCCATGAGTTGTCACTTCATATGCAGCCTCTTTTTAGTTGTATCCTGGTAACACACCAAATATTTAAAACAAAGAACTTGCATTATGATATCACAACACACTTTTTTTATATATGTCTGCCTCCTTCACTACCCCCAGCTTCCTTTGTGAACCCCTTTGGTTAAGGCAGCATTTCATATATGTGGCCAGACAGCAATAATAAAGGAAAACTATTCAATATCATTTAGGTTTCTGGTCCCTTAAAAGGAACGGAAGAAATTGATCATGGTTATTGCTAGTAGGAAGTCAGTCATACTTGCAGATTACCTACAAATCAGTTCAATTATACATATATTTGTCATTGTTTGTTTTATATTTTACACTTTTGTTAGTAAACTCCTTTGAAAAATGTTGCGACAGATTTTTTTTTTTTAATAGTCGGCTCTCCTTATCTTGCCAGAAAGACGTCTCATTTTTATGAATTAGTTTCACGCGTTGAGTAAAGTAAGAGAACGAGGGGGCACGCAGACTTCTCTAATAATAACAACAACGACAATAAGCAGCCAATGGTTGCTGGCATTATTCCATTAGTACACGGGTAGACAACCTTGGCTCTTTTATGACTCGTGGACTTCAACTCCCAGAATTCCTGAGCCAGCATAGCTGGCTCAGGAATTCTGGGAGTTGAAGTCCACGAGCCATAAAAGAGCCAAGGTTGCCTACCCCTGCACTAGTACTACTAGCAAAGTTCCTTTCAGCCAATGGCTGACCGCTTTTCAGCCTCGGCTCACGACCTGTTTCCTGTTGCCACGGTGATAGAACGAGACAATTTCTCCGGATAATCCCTCCCAGCCATCGCTCCGCCTTTTTTTTTCTCTTTCTTCCCAGAACAAAAATCCGTAGAGCAGCTCGAGTCGAAATCTCGCGAAGCTACAGAGGAGTCTCGTGGCGAGCTGGGTTCCCGTTCTGTCAAAAGATTCTGGCGGCCTCCTCGATGGTGGCTGGAGAGCGAGCGAAGTGGCTCCGCGCTAGGGTGAGTTTGGGGAAGAAACCGGGGCAAGCGAGCGGGGAGGGGGGGGCGCGGCCGAGGAGAGCTTCGCGAGCCCTTGAGCGAGGCTGGACGGAACGGAGGAGAGACGGAGTGTGGGGGAGTGGCCTGTCTCTTGCCTGGCATTCTATAATAAGGCGCTGCTGAAGAGTTAAGACTCCGGCGGCTTTAGGCGAGAGATTCCTTCTCCCCACCCTGGCAGACTCTTCCCGAAGCCCTTAAGAAGCGGGCGAATTGAGGGGAAAGCAGGTGGCTCCCGAAGAGGCGGAGATTTTCCTTCAGGACCGGGTTTCCAAATTTCTTCACACTTATCTGGCGGGCCTTCTCTGGCGACCCCTCAGAGCTCGCACCCTTCTCTGCCTCTCTCTTTCCTGTTGTCAGGATTGCAAACCTCCTCGAGGTGGTGCATTAAATTTAGTGCAAATAAATGAGCAAGCCGGCACTGGGTCCGCTGCCGCAGGGGACTGAGTTTATAGACCTGGCAACTTCCTACGTCGAGGCTAAATTCGGTTTAACTTAACACAGGGAGCCTCCGTTATTTGTGGTATAACGGAGCTTGGAGCGCGTTTCTATGGTTTCACTTTTATGTCTCTTCTCTATTTCCCCGCTGCCCCGAAAGGCCCTACTTAGCAAATTACTGATATGAGGGATTGGTGTTACCTTTTAGGTTGTAGTTGCCTGCTTCTGACTGATGAAAGGCAGTGTGTATTCATCTCTTGTCCTGCGATTTCAGGACAAGGGGAAGAATTGCTGTTCCTGGGTATTGTAAGTCTGGGACTCTCTGCCTTCAGCATCTATAGATTAAGATAGGTTAAGGTATGCAGTCAGTGTGGTGTTTCTATGAAAACATACTGCCTCTGTATGTTTAGGATCCAATCTGTTTAGTGTGTTTATAAAATTATATTTGAAGCGTGATGGGAAATGTATGGAATAGTCCTAATTTTTATATTAAGCCTATAGCGCAGTGATGGCGAACCTTTTAGAGACCGAGTGCCCAAACTGCAACCCAAAACCCACTTATGCATCGTCGGGTGCCGGGTGGGTGTGGCCCATTGGCTGGGTGTGGCCAATTGGGTGGACGTGGCTGCGGTGGTAACGGCAGACTGGGTGGAACTAAAAAGTTCAATCAATCAATTCCAACTTTGCAAGATCTTTTTTTTTCCCATGAGAAGTTGAAATTGACTGATTGATTGAACCTTTTTTTTTGCACACGGCGGAGGCCTAAACCGAAAAGGTTTTATAAAACCCAGCTGAAGGCCTAGGACTGGGGCGACGGCGCGCGTGCCCACAGAGAGGGCTCTGAGTGCCGCCTCTGGCACCCGTGCCATAGGTTCGCCACCACTGCTATAGCGGTATAGAACCACTGTGTAATCATTTAAAGGGAAAAAAAACCTGTGTTCTACAGAAAAGCAAATCTATATACTCTTGTTGAAAGTTAAATAAATCTCAGATGCTTATTTCTGAGGCCATTTTTATGCAAAATAGCCTATTCCTGTCATGTTTACAAAGATCACATTTACTACTAAAATATTAATGACATGCTTTCAATCTGTGTTATCAAGTTGGTCTTGACATCCCAGTGCTATAAACTTTCAGAAGAGTATCTCTGACTTATTTTCCAGGGGGAAAACCTTTCTATATTTATTCAATATTAATAGTTTGTTTAAACTATTCATTTTTTTGTTGCTTTGTTACAAGAGTGATAGAACATGGTATATGGAGATTACTTCAGTCACAAAACAGGTTTATTTTATATCCAACACAGGTGTGATGGCCCATTACTACAAGAGGATACTAGTAATATTGTTTACTTTTCAAGGACTTCTTATAACAAATGCTTTTAATGAGGATATACCTGAAGAATGGATTCTCCTGCATGTAGTTCAAGGTCAGATTGGTGCTGGAAATTACAGCTACTTGAGACTAAATCATGAAGGGAAAATAGTGCTTCAGATGCAGAGTTTAAAAGGTGATGCAGACTTGTATGTATCTGATGTAACTCTTCATCCCAGTTTTGATGATTATGAATTACAGTCTGCAACTTGTGGTCAAGATGTGGTTTATGTGCCAGCACACTTTCGTCGCCCAGTGGGAATAGGAATTTATGGTCATCCCTCTTATATGGAAAGTGAATTTGAAATGAAAGTGTACTATGATCAAACAGTTGTAGAATCTCCATTTGGTGGTGGCTCATACAATCCAGAAGAAATGAAAATGAACCAGAAGAAGTTTCATTCAACAGAAGATGAGTATCAAGACGAGGAATCCGTCTTCTGGACTATATTGATTGGAATACTAAAATTAATACTTGAAATTCTCTTTTAGATTTATAGCTTTGGGTGTGAGCAATCTGTACAACTGATTGAATGCTGTTCTAAGCTGTGGATCGGAAAATAAAGCCATAATTATTTTTATAATGTAAACTTTTCCCAGTGCTATATTGTAGCAGGCACAGTATTTGTATGGTTTTCTCTTAACTGATCAGGGTTAACGGATGCTACAATTCACTGTGATTTTTCAATAAAACTTCAAAATTGTAGAAATACGAATTCATGCTCAGTATTTCAACACATTTGTTAATATATTCACAAATAATGTTATATATATATTTAAGATAGATATAGACTATCTTCTTTGGCCAAAATAGAAATACTTACATGAGAAAGATTTGAAGAATGAATTCTGGAAAAGAGTTCATCTGCTTTTCCAACCACCATTAACCACCTATTATTTGAAGCAACCTGAATACAGAATTACTTATAGGTAAGCATGAAGATTTCAAACATGAAATGTTGACGTTAGAACGTTTAGCCCACTCTAATTTCAAATCATTTTTCACAGTGCAAGCCCATCTATATCTACTTAAAAATCATGTAATTATCACCTACTAGGAAGTACCACCATACTGGCAGCTTCAGGAAACAATACCTGAGCTTCCTTGTTCCAGAATTCCTCCAACTTCTGTGAGATGTGTTCCCATGTGATCTGGAAAAGACCTTGAGATCACTGGAAAGGCAGAAGCTGAAATGTTTTGAAAATGAATACAGTATGTTTTGAATAAACGCTTTGAAGAGGAAAAATACTAGGAAAAAACTTAATATTGCATCACCAGGAAAGGCCATAAGAAAAAAAGGACTGTAAGCTGAAATTTTTGCCATATCTACATTAATTTCAAGAAGCTGTTTAGCAACCACGCACTGCATTATACTAGAAAACAAGTCCCTTATCACTGTATGGAACACTACCATGTTTCCAAATCTGAGTTGCTCTCTTAAGACTTTGGCATGCGTTTCTTACTCATTTTCTGGCCTTAGCATACAGAAGAAATGAAAGATTAGAAGAGTATCAATAATAAGAAATTAGTAGAATGATAACTTCTGTGTTTTTGTTCTAAAATGTGTGACAGCTATCTAGACAGCTGGAATGGCCAGAGATTCCTTGTAGATGGAAAGAAATGAGAATTATTCAAGAGTCCACGACTTAAATTAAGCTTGGTTCCTACAATACACTTTAATTTCACAATAATAGCATCATATTCAAACAAGTAAGATGCTGATTGATTATGCAAGAAACTTGTATACTTAGTGAAGTGTTTTATTTTGTGATTTAGAGAGAACTGTTACTCTACTAATACTCTTGAATTTAATAAATCAATATTTTCCTTTGAATAGGATGGAGGACAAAATAATTACTGCGGTTTTCTATAAAAATGATTATTATGCAGAACAGAATCTATAAGACAAATTATAAAAGTACAGAATACAGATACGTTCACCTCTGTCTTTAATGCAACAAAAGATACTGAATAACCTTCCTCACCATGTTAAAATTAAAAAAGAGTTTTATTTGGTGAAACTGTTTTTGAGTGGTGTTTTTCCTTGTACAGTGGTAAATAGAGTAGCACCAAGTTTAGCACTAGTTTTTATGAAGTTAATATGCAGTTATCCTTCTTTGCTGCTCTTCCCTCTTCTTCCTCTGCCCCTGGGAATTGGGGGTTGTCTTTCACAACAGTCACAAATCCAGCGACCTACAAAATTAGAGCTGTCAATTAAAAGAAGACCAATTGCCAAGTAGTCTAAAAAGGCTACTGCAACTGTATGTGGGACGTGGGGATATTAATAAGTAGCATGTGTTTTTTTTATAAATTACATTTGTAACTCTAGGTTTTTATGCCCCTCCTATTAAAAAAGACACTACACTAAATAGATTCAATTATCATATTCCAGTAATGAATGTACTCGGATTTAAGATAATACATTCATATTCACTCCCCTAAACTTAAGATGCTGTAGCATAAACTAATGAAATATTTAGCTACACTCAGAATGTCAGTAGAATGGATAGTTAACACAAGATCAGTATTCACTTCACATAATGCCCAACTTTTAGATGTACAATCTTTTCAAAAGAAAAAACAATCTAAATCTTGAATTTTAGTTCAGCCTCTGAACAAGTGTAATTGATATAATTACCTGAAGGGATAGCACCAAGCCCCACACAAAATGTATGATAGCCACGATCACACACATCACAAAACATCATTTCTTCCTCATGGTGAGGCTGCCCGCATATAATGCATGTTTTACACTCCATACATTGCCAAGGATAGGTCTTAATTATTGCAACAAGCTCTGCAGACATATCCAAACAGGAAGGATGTCCTAAATCAAAACCAGTATCATTACTAGAATGGTTATATGAAGGATCCTGACAAGACTAAAATGATTTTACAGAATTTACTTTAATTCAGTGTATCAAATGTGCTAATTAAACTTTAGATACTGCAAAAAATGTAGTTTGTTATTTTTGTTTCAGTTTAAATATATAGACATGTTTAAAGCAGATTTGTTACTTACCACTGTTTTCACATTGGGAGCAGTGTATAAGTGCTTCAGACTTCCCTTTCTTGTTGGACTCCTTACCCTTCAGACAAATTCCACATATAGCATTTGGAATGACCTTTGGCTGGAAGGGTAGAAGAGGGCTATAAATTCATTCCGGAAGAATTGATACAGGTTTTTTTTTTTTTCAAGAACGTGTGTTATTTAAATTTCTATAAATCAAACCTTCTGGGTGGTGTAGAACAGGATATGATTACAAATTGACAGGTATTGATTGTATGAAAAACAGTGGAATAGAGACTATTTTAAACACATGCAAAGTGAAATAATATAATAATGTATAATAATACTCATAATATTCCATAAAAATCACAACTAATCAATGAATTTCAAAAGGATAATTGAATTTCTAATCTCCTTATGTAAGATGAATGTGTATGAAATCTCTAACACATAATTCTTCAAATGTAGATTAAGCTAATTATATTAGCCATCCATGCAGTATAGTATTGAAATTATATACTGAAAATTCTGAGTATATTTTTGTCTGATGCAAAGGCTGATTAAAACCTATTTATTTCATCAGTAAACAAAATAAAATTTTATGTAGATATAAGCAAACAAGTTGAAATTGGTACTTCTTTGTGAGGATAAGGACCAACAAATATCAATTGCAAGCAATTTTTACATCTGCACAGAAAACAAATTTTACACATCTATATTTGTTCCATGGATTGCATCCATTATACTATGTCTTCCTAAACTGAATCTATATTTTCAATTTGTATAAACAATACAAATTGTTTGACTCTGTGTCTGACAAAATGAGAAAATTATAAGGAGTATCTCATGGTAATAACATTATTAGAATTTCAGGTATCTTCCCTAATCATAATCTTGTACCATTCATGTCAACAAGTGCCTTTTCTGCATGTAAGAGCAACTACTATCATTTGAAAAGAATGTTGTCATTTCAACTCCAAAGCCCTCCTGCCACCAACACCTGCTCCACATCTTTGGGGAATCCTAGAGTGTAGATTTGAGATCAATGTTGGAGGGAGAAAAATACAAGTTCCTCTGATCAAGTAACATTGGAGAATCAAAAGTACTCCAGATACTTAATATAAAATTTTTATGTGGATTGTAATGAAAGCATTTTTGCAAATTACCTTTGAATAAATCGCCTCCTAACCTTAAATATGCAGCTCTTGGCTTGTTTGAATTGTTATAGTAATAAGAATTGCCAAAATTTATCAAACAGATGGGTGAAATTGAACATTTTTTCTTTCAAATTTAGATACATTTCCAATTAAAACTTTAATATGTAACAGAAAACAAAGTACATTTGTATAACATTTGAATTGTGTAGCTCAGGGGTAGGCAACCTTGGCTCTTTTATGACTCGTGGACTTCAACTCCCAGAATTCCTGAGCCAGCATGGCTGGCTCAGGAATTCTGGGAGTTGAAGTCCACGAGTCATAAAAGAGCCAAGGTTGCCTACCCCTGGTGTAGCTGAACCACACGTATGCTACCCTAATAATTATTTTCCCCTTTGAATATTTGAATTTGTAAAAAGCCACAAATTATTTAACTGTATATTGCTATAAACAAAAACAGGTACAATAATTTATATATTATAATAAAATAAATTTCAATCTTATTACTATGATATAGTTTGCACGTTTTTGTTTTCCCTCCATTTATGTTCAAGGACAACAATCCTGCCTTTATGTGATATTGAGGAAGAGGGCACTAATATTTGACATTGATAAATCAGAACATGAAGGAAATGATGCTGGTGAAGAGATTCTAGAACAGAGGTAGATAGTTTTTAAGCTGAGTTAGGCCTTAAATAGTTGTCTATTGTTCATGCTATAACAGTACATTCCTGCACCAGCAGGAAAAGACACTAAATGAATCCAACACAACCTCTAACTCTGATACCAATTTCTTCTCATATTACATTGACAACATGGAAACATGGGTGGATGGTTGCTTACTTTATCTGAATGGCTACAAATTACAAGGTAATAATTGTAACAACAGTTTGCTCTTAACAGAAAAACGGTGTATCAAAGTAAGAACAAAAACATTTAATTGCTGAAAGAATGAAAAGTGTGTGCAGGCATCACTGCTATACACATCTCTATCTGGAATATTTTAATAATGCTGAGAGAAGCAAAGTAGATTTGAATTCTTCTGATTAAAAATAAATTTACTTGTAGAAAATTGCAGTTATTAACTAAATATAAAATTCAAAGGAGTTAATATGTGTTTACTATGTATTAGCCTAATTTCAGAATTTTTTATGTAGTATGCTCGGCCTCCACAGTTTTGTTTAAACACCCACAAGGCATTTATAAGTAGCTCTTTTTTAAAAGATGACAGAGGCATTCAATATTTTTGCTTATTTATTTTTTTAAAAAAATCATAGTCCACCTGTTTTTATACATAAATATAATGAAATGATAAAGGAGTCTAACATTCACAAATATCTCTACAAAATAATAAATAACCATGGTGGAAACAGACATATATTTTTATTTACTATTCTAATCCTACTTGCATACCTTTTTATACCCTGCTCCTCCCAAAGAAAGGAATAAACCCAGTTCTGCAGCATTCACCTTTTATACTGCTATATTCTATAAAGTTCACTGTTTTTAAGCTATATCAAGATAACAATTAGAAAATACACTTGCTATTTCTTTTATTGTATGCATACTTACTGCTACGGTATGAAGCAGCAAGCTGCCTCTCAATCACCCAATGCAAAACTACTTTTCCGTTGCTATACCTGTACTGAGTTAAGTGCAGTTACTATTTCTGTGCAGTCTAGGTACTGCACCAGCCAAGAGGCATTTAACAATAATGCTTTCCCCAAATCTATTCTATAAATCTAGGAATAAAATAGTCACAATATACTAATTTAAAAAAACATCCAAAAATGGATGTCTCTCCTATAGAAATTAGGAAAAAAAGTCTATTCATATATAGGAACGATTCTAAAAAGAAAAAAAATGATATTGGGGGATCACTGGAAAACATTGCCTGTCTGATTTAGTGATGTTTTGGTCATCTTCAAGTTAACAAGCAAAAGAATAGTAAGATTTTCAACCCTACTGCTTCAAAAATTCATTTTAGACTAAAACTGCAATCCTGTATACCGGCCAAGATCATATTCACTTGTCAGTTCTAAATAAAGCAAGGGCAATGAGTCTTGATGCCTTGCTTCAGTGACTTCGGGACTTGTTCAGCCAGTTTTTTGGTTTTCATGAAACTGATTCAAGTAAACCAAGAAGTCTTCTCCAAAGCTGGAGAAGCAAAGAGTGGACAGAAAGCTCCTCTGAAGCAAGAGAAACAGTCAATAGGAGAACATGTTCCATCTTCACACTTCAATAAAGCTTTGTGCTTTGTGTATTGGATATGAAATAATATGTCTGAACCACACCAATGGAATTTGTAGCTTATCCTCAAATACATAAGCATGCTATATTTCCAGAAATTACATTGGCTGGAAACGAGCCTTTCTTCTTTTCTAAGCAAATTAACGTAAATCAGAGAGTTACAGAATGCAAAGAAAGAGTGGGATAATCAGTTAACAGACTTGTACTTCAGTCTTGTTTTATACTGAAATATGCAGACCTGGATCTCTCCCTTACTTTGAGAATACTGCCATGACAATTATAGTCATCAGTCCTTCATCTTTTAGAACAATAGCTATTGAGGAAAGATAATAGGAATGATGCCCCCATTAAAAAAGACAGATGGTTTAACAAATTAATAAAAATCAATCTGCCTACTTAGAAAAAAGGTAAATATAAGAAACCTATTTGCAATACTTGCAATATATGTATTAACATTTGCTTATCTTTCCTAAAAGCTCTTACGGTTAAATTTTAGTTTTAAAATGTAAATAGAGAAATAATCTAATATATGGGGTGAATACTATGCAATAAAATCATTGTAACTTTTAATGGTTCCTGGGAATATTTAAATCCCTATTTGTAGACTTATTTAGGCACATGATGTATCAAATGCAGTCAATAACTGATAAAGATGTTCATACTATATTAGTTCTATAATATACATTGTATTAGATATTTAAAACTAGTTCTTACATAGAGTTAGCTACTCTAAAGTGAAAAAATGCACTGTTTTATTTTCTAATCAGTCTGTATTTTGTTTTTGGGACCAAAATGCCCCTGATAATCCTCATATTCTAACCTCATTAAGATTCGCTTTAAAGAATTCTCAGTACTTCTCCATAGATCAACTATATATGGATGGGTTTGAACCAGTGACTAGTAATATAAAATAAAATAAAATTACCTTTAGCGATCAAAAGCTTGTATATTGGTTTTTGATACAGTGCCTTCACAAGAAACTAGCCAGGCATTGCTATATGCATGGTTTTTTCTCACATAATACCTCAAGTTCAAAATTTTATAATGCTTTCCTAAGCTTCATCTTTGGATTTCATAAGTTAATCATATAAATTACTAGCACACACTTGAAGCTGCAATGAAATAAAACATTTTGCAAGGCTGTTATGTAAAAATAGACATGTCTACAAAAAAACTAAACATTTTCTGTATCATTTTAAAAAGCTTCTCCTTAAAAGAAATGGTTTCTAGCATTTGATATTTTTGTACAAGTATGTGAAATCATGCATTTATGCAGTTAAATTGTATTTGGAATCTTTTTTTTTTTTCAAAGAAAGCTACTCAATTCTAACTGAAAAGTGACTGGAGTCCTGTACTTTGAATGATTCAGTAATACATTCAATATATAAGTTACGTAGTTTGAAAATGGCTTACAATATTTCAAAATCATGTTACTTGCACTATGTAACTTCTCAGGCTTGATACTACCTAATCACTTTTCGATCACAGAACTATTTCCTTAACTTTCCTCCTTATAACCCTTCAAACACGTAAACATATGCCTTATTCTGTGTAAGCAAAATTTGCTGGTAAACAAATGTTATTGGTAAACAAATAGCTTCCAGCTTCTTATTTTCTTTATCCTCAATAAAAATTACAATCTAAAATTTCAGTTAATTCTAAACTGAAGTTCACCAGTAATACTGACAATTAAAAGATGTTATATAATGATCACTGTTTAAAATATAACTCCTTAAGTCCTGGTAAGCTTAAACCACTCCCTCTTGTGTCATTTGCTTAGAAGTACAAAACCAAAACTATACCAGAGTATCTCACTTGGAGCCTACCGTCTCTCTAAATCCTCTGTCCCCAAATTACTTTTTAAACTGCAAAATGATGGCCTGTTGCACGGTTCTATTCTACAAGGTTAGCACAACCTTCTTTCAAATAAGTTCATCTATCTTCTCATTCTGGCATTCTTCATAAAATGAGGAGAGCAATAGGGAAAAGAACCTAGTCCAAGGCCAACTTGTGACCTTCACTGCACCTAACAGTGAGGGTTTCATTAGACTACCTGAATATTTCTTCCTAAAAAACGAACATGGCTCAAGCCAAATCTCGTCCTCCCAACTTCCTACACATGGGGAATTGTTTTAAGATTGCCAACACCAAATTATATTATAAACAGATTACATACTTTTCATCTGGAAAAAGTTAAGAAAATATAAATATGTATGTACAATATTCTAGCTGCATTTTACAGTGCTTATCCAGTCCATACTGGTCAGCAAGCTATTTTAAGCTAAAAAACAATGTTATATTTGAAATGTAACTATCAACCTTTTGAAGCCCGGAGAACAAAGCCATTTTCCTCCACCCTGGCAAAAAAGAGGGAGAAAACCCATCTTAATAATGAGATCTCATGCTGCAATTGCTCAGGAACCATTTAGGTACAGAAAATAGAAGCCACTCCACAGCCAGGGTAACAAACAGTTAAGGCCCCAGGTAAAATAAAGCAACAGGAAGTAAGGAAGCAAACAGGAATGCACAACAGGAGAGCAGCTAAGCAAGTATAGTAAGCAGACGTTCCAATATTTTGAAAAACAAAGTTAAATATTTCAGGGAGAGAAGCTGATCAGTAAAGAAGCTGAGTCAGGGGCTTTTTTCTTCTACCTTGTACCCAGGAACCGATTTGGATACAGATCGTTTGGAACCCTCTTTTCTTGGAGTAGAATTTCTCTCTCTTGTTTTTTGTTTTCCCTGCAAAGGTTCTTCCTGGTTTTCTGCTGTGCATTCACCTTCAGACACATTGCCAGATGAGTTGTCCTGTAACATGAAGGAAAAACCATTTTTTGCTTCTTTACATGGGAGGAGCAAAGATAAAACTTTGCTCATTAGTTTAATGTATTGATATATATTCTTAGTATATTCTGACAACGGCCAATGATTCCGCCCAGCGTATACAAATAAATATTTAGAAAACATTATGATAAAAAGTATAATAATAGGATCTAAAATGTAATAAAAATCCAATAAACTGTATAAAATAGACCAAACTACAGAAAACCCAGCACTCATTGCTGATATTAAACATATATCTGGAACACGCACATTTTGGTTTACCGAATTGCCTTTGATTTTCCGCTTTTCATCTGCTCGCTCTTCTGCATCATCTGAATCTCCATCACTATCCAGCGCAGGCAGATCTGGATCTAAGGGGGGCTCATAAAGAGCTGTATTTAGTGGCAAATATCGAAGTTCATCAGGAGAGTATCTAAAGTTAAGTAAAAAGTTTTAAACTTGCATTTCAAATTGAAATACATGTGGTGACAAACCGAATTCAGTATTTTAGCAGTCATTTACAAAATTTAATCATATATTAGAAAGAAGTGCTTAAAGGAGGTTAATATGTATGTTTATACACAGTCCATAATATGTATACAGTTATATGAGTACATAAATTAATCAAGTCTTCTTTAAGAATCAAATGTTACACCAGAACTAGCATCCAGCAAAACTACAAACATTTAAAAAAAAAAAACACCATTAGCTTAATCACAGCAAATTTCTGGTACCTTTTATAGTACTCCTGAAACTGGCCTGGTATGAGAGACACTGGATAAGGGCTAACTTTTGTCCTTTCTGTAGGTAAGATTTTATATTTTCCTTGAGGCACCTGGATAATCTGTATTGTTAATACAAAAATAAGAAGCTCATTGCCCATATTTCTGAATTTCTTTTCTAAATAATCAAGAAATATTTCAATACATATCACATCCATGGATTTGCCATGCATACATCCTTTAACAATACATCATATAACTTAAGGTACATGTTTGAATGATCCTATTATACCTCAAATACTAGATCACACAATTGATTTAAAACTCTGGATATTTTAGAGTATCTGAAACACAGATGTCTGCATTTATGTTCTGAATCAAATAATATGGCAAATGCACATAATGTCATATAGGACAATATATAGTTAATACATATAATGTAAAATTCTATCCTGTATCTAAAAATTCTGGTTGATAATTATGGATAGTAATTTTTGTCTATCAAGCTATAAAAATAATTTTACTAAAAGGGGGGAATCAAAACAATATTTTTGTGACATTACATTTTGCTTGAAGGCAAAAGATGAAAGAAAAGAGATTGTCACTCGTTTTCCCTCGTATAAACAATTCAGAACCATATATTTACAGAATGTGGTTGTAATTTTTATAGGCTTCTATGTTTAAATGTATTTTCTTTAATCTTGTCATAGCTGCTTACAAAATAAAACACTAACACTACATTCATAGTTCAAATGCATTGGCAACCTAGATCGTAACTGTTAATTTCATCTCATCTGAAAGCAAAAGTTGAACAACTGGATTGGGAATGAAAACATACAGAAATAAGGAAACTTAACAATCAGTCTGAAAGCATCAAGACAATCTGCGAGTTCACAATGATTCTAATCTGAGGAACAATATTTCATTATTGTACATAAATGGGGAAAAAACATACTAGTCTGGAGAGTATATTTGATTTGAAAAAGCTAAATAAATAAAATCTTACAAATTAACTCTGAACTGTAACTGCAAAGCAGAACAAAGCTTGCTTGCTTTGCAATTAGAAGCCAGGAGGTCACATGGTTCAGCATAGCAACTTTGATGGAATGATTTGCTCAAATGTTTATCAAAGCAAAGCAGCTCTTAAGATTTCTACAGCCCCGCATTCTCCTGCTCCAAGAAAACTTATTTTCACTGTTGCACAAATATCAAACCCAATGTTACTTTGTGTCCACAATAGTGTAGATATTCACAAATAATTACAACTCAACTTTACTAGTATTGTTGCTAGTTATTACTTGTTCCTTTAGAGTTTATGCAATGTTTGCACTTCTTGCATTTTTTTCTTTCTAGTGTGACATTACCATAGATCTCTCAGAAAACGTTTCCCCAGATCGGATTACAAACAAGCATATGCTTATAGCAACTGAAACAAGAAAATGAAAGCTTCCTACATGTGTTTGTAAATCAAAATAGGCCCGTCTTTCTTCCATTCGTTCACGGTTTAAGTTGCTGTTGAATTCTGCAGCTTTCTTGGCAGCTTTCTTAATATACTCTGGAACTTTACTTGCTTCAACTTTTTGGGTATTCTGCTGCTGCAATTGCTGAAACAATTTATATCTATTAATTCACAAAAGCTGAAGAAATTTGATAGCCTACATATTATATTGCTCTATATTTGTAAAATCATCATAAACAGTTACTTACAGAATACTCTTTATAGTGGTCAGTTATTCGTTGACGTTCTTTCTCTTGAAGTATAACCGAGTACTCTGCATGTTTGGCAGGGTATTCTTTAATCATCAGATCAATTACTTCATCACTGCGCAAGGCAGTTAGACCTAAAGTATATCAAAAACAATTAAGTGGTTTTGTAAAAAAAATAATCAGGAAGGTAAAATTAAGATCTTTGCTTTTGTGTTTTAGCCTTTTTTAGAGGCTTGTAACAATCTAAAGTTGTCAGATCAGTATAAGGAGAGAGGGAGGGAGGGAGGGAGGGAGAGTGAGAGAGAGAGAGAGAGAGAGAGAAGCAATAAGGAAAACACATTTCTAAATTGATTCTGTTCCAACTCCTCCCAACCCATTTCTATCTTACGGCATTCTAAATAGCAAACATATTATATTCTAGGAATTAGAGTTTAAATTGCATTTTCTCTAAATCATGGAACAAACTAAATTTAACAATCTTTTGAAGGATACTTTTCAGATCTTCACAATTTTATTAGAGCAAACCTCCAAAAATATATAATTGCTTACATACAGCTTCCCAGAGTTCTGAGATTGGAGGGGTATAAATATAATGGATACATACAGTAGGTAGGTAAGTAGGTAGATACAACATGGGCCTTTTTTTGTCCTTACCTAAAGTACACTGTGTTTCCGTAATGACATTTAATTCTCTGAGGTAAAGTTTCTCTTTGTGAGAAAGATCTCGTCTTTCTAAATCTCCAAGAAAACAATGGGAAAAATAGTAAGAAAACAAAAAGGATTTCAAAATATATAATATTAAAATTAAATTTCCATCAAAAGCTTGAATTAAAAAGCTAATGCTGCTTCTGTGGGGAAAAGGTAATGTTTCATTTGAACTGAGCTTGGTTTTTACTGAATTCATAAATATATAAATATATCTATGTATGTAGTTTTCCTGGCTCCAATACAGAAGTGGTTTGTTGTGCCTTTTTTCATGTTCTTTTTTTAACTTCCCAGTCTAGCTTACAGCTCTTGCTTTTCCTCCTGGAAGGATGAGATCCTAACCAGATCCAACTCTACTTAGCTTTTAAAATCAGTAAGATTGGAACACCACACCCCACAAAAATAGTGCCAGAAATAGCATACTTATTGCAACTGCCAAATCTGAGAAACATGTTTGTGTGGGGGGAAAATAAAACAATGCTGTTTGTTCTAGTGCTCTTTTCCACGAACTAAAGCACACATGCAAATCCATGTATATAAAAATAAGAAAGAGCTGCAAGAAAGTTCCAATTTCAAATTGGGGTGACTTCAAAGAATTAAAGAAGCAATAGCATAAGCCTGAGTGGCTTAATATTGACTGCATTTTCTCTGAAACATAAAACATATTGACTTGTACATTATTCTTATCACAAAACACACAACTTCCAAACATATGCTAAACTCTCACATCTGAGCATAGAGCAGATATGAAATTCTGCACTATTTCAACATTATCTGTTTCACTGCTAATGGCGTGTATTAACCAGATGTAACAGATTTGGAAAGAGTTCCCCTTACACTGCAGCCATTTATTGAATTCAAATCTGTGAAGTGTGGGTAAGTCAAAAGGGTTCCAAAGGTTATGGAGATAGCAGTCATTGGGTGCATATAAGAGGTCCACCTGCAAGCATTTCCAAACAAAAGCAACAGACCACTAAGACATTTGATCATCTATATGCTTGGAGGCACTTTTAAGACATGTGAACAAGCCTGCCTGCACTGTATGTATATTTTTACATTTCATGTAAGTATTTTTAACATGAATACCTGGATATTTTCGCTTAAAGGAGGTTACCCCCAAGTATTCACTAACTTGTTCTTGAAGCATATAATATTCTCCAGTTTCATCGGGTGGCCATTTGTATTCTATCAGGTTTTCAGCTGGAAAATAACTAAAACTAAACACAGAAAATCAAATATTAAATTATAAGAATTTAACACTACCGTCCAAACAGAACCCACATTCAATGCCATGTGCTCTGTAGTAACACTTTTATACATCTATATTCTTAATTATTTCTGAGCTCACTCAAGTGGAAAAATCGTGTACACATTTATTATTAGATATTTCGCCTAGTAACTCTGTAAGTAACTCAAAGTGCTGAATATACATAACACACCTTCCTCCTATTTCCCCCAACATAAGGATGATTTAATTACTCTAAAATACACTTTCTGTTCCCCATTTTGAACTATCAAGAAGTATCAATGTCCGCTTTTCAAATTCTTCTGCTGGCTATCTTTATATATTGGTAGCACATTTCACAGCTCTAATTCATGAGGTTTCTGTAATACCATCAACACCCTAGTAAATAAAACAGCAATTGTACCATGCATTTATTTTTGTTGAAAAAACAATATATCAAACTAGAACAACTTTTTTAAAAATGGCAATACCTAAGATCTTGACTTGAAGTCTCACAACTTCGTGAGCTGTCTCCTGAGCCCATGCGGCGCCTTTTAGATGGTTGGCTGCCATCATTTGAATTTTCTTCTATGTCATCCTGAGATGATACCATAATGTCAAGTGTTGAGCAACAAAATGCCAAGACCAAGAGCACACTTATCAAGAATATGAAGTATTTGGATTTGAAAACCTTAACGAAATTGTGAACATCTACACCTTACTCTGGGATTTTTCACTGCTCTTTATCCATTTAATTAAAAAATAAGTCAAGGAGTTACACAGGGCCATGTTATCTTTAGGGAAATCAAGCTAATAGGTAGAGGTACTGTACTCTAGAATCTCTGATGCTATACAGCATGTTGGAATTGGTTACAGGTAACCCTCAGTTTACAACAGGAGTCTTCCATCTTGGCCCTTTTATGACTTGCGGACTTCAACTCCCAGAATTCCTCAGCCAGCGTGCCTGGCTGAGGAATTCTGGGAGTTGAAGCCCGCAAGTCATAAAAGGGCCAAGTTTGAAGACCCCTGACTTACAACCACAACTGAGCCCAAAACCTCTGTTGCTAAGAGAGCTTTGCCCCATTTTACGATTTTTCGTGCCACAGTTACATGAATCACTGCAGTTCTGAGTAATATAGCTGTAAAGTGAATTTGGCTTCCCCACTGAGACTTTGCTTGTCAGAAGGTCGCAAAAGGGGGTCACATGAACTAGGACACTGCAACCATCATAAATATGAACTGGTTGGCAAGCATCCAAATTTTGGTCACGTGATCATAGGGATGCTACAACAGTTGTTAAGTGTGAAAAAGTCGTAAGTCACTTTTCAGTGTCGCTGTAACTTTGAACAGTCACTAAACAAATGGCTGTAAGTCGATGACAGTTCTTGGCTCGCACATAGTTAAGAATCACACTTTAAAAAATAAAATAGTATTGTAACTCTGAAGGTGATCCTAAAGCAATTTAAACTTCAAAAATCTGAAATCAATGTGACTTCTTAATACAGTGGTGGCGAACCTATGGCACGCATGCCAGAGGCGGCACTTAGAGCCCTCTCTGTGGGCACGCGCGCCATTGCCCCAGCAGTTCGCCAGAGTAGCGAGCACGTGGCGTTTGGAAGCAACAGGGCAGGAAGTGAGCAGGAAGCGGCGTTGGCCCCCCGGGGATGCCCCGGAGATGGCGAGGGACTGGCCCCAGCCACGCTCACCCAGTCTGCCGTGACCACTGCAGCCACGTCCACCCAGCGGGCCACGCCCCCTGCCCCCCTGAGGGCACCACAATGCTGATGCAGCCCTGGCACTTTGCAATAAATAAGTGGGTTTTGGGTTGCAGTTTGGGCACTCGGTCTCTAAAAGGTTCACCATCACTGTCTTAATAAAGACGTTTGATGCTTGAATGCAGATAGTCAGGTAGGGGATGCCAGCATTATTTTCTTTTTATATCAATCAGCATGGGACCTTAATATTCTGTAGGACAAATAGTTGCTTGCTACAATAGCTTTCCCAGCATTACACTAAAGAAATGGGAAGTGAGGAGGAGGTTTGCCTAGCCATCAAAAGCCCCATCCCTATAATCAGGCTAAATAGACTGCAGGTTCTCTTCTTAGATGAGTGGGCCTGCTGCATCTTTCAGAAGAAAAACAGTGCAAAGTCTATTTTCGTCGACCTCAAAGATCTACCTACTTGCGATTCGACCCTCAAGGAAAAAAAAGTGATACCGACTTCTTAAAAAAAAAAAAAAAAACCTCTCCTTCAACCCAGGTGCCCCACTTTTTATGGCGAATGTTCAGCTTAGCATCTATATGTTCTTAATTTCCTTTAACTGAACTTCCTTTAACTTCAGATGTGCTAAAATCCTTCGACTCCTGTTCAGTCCTTCAAAGGAGAGTTAAGTGGGAAGGATCCAACGGATCTCGCCCCACCACCAACCATAGCATGTAAAACCCGGGAGCAAAACGGTTTGACCTCCAGGCTCCTTCAGAGAGTGATAACGAAGAGCGGGAGGTGATATTAAGAACCAAAGCAGAGCGAGCCATCCCTGCCGGGACAAGCAAGGGTAGCGGAAAGAAAAACAAGGCTGCCTCTCCAGGGAGAGCCATCCGGGAGATGCCCCGTCCCAGGAGGCGATGAGGCGGAGCCGGGCAGAGACCTTCCCGGGAGGCTCCTCCTCTTCACGGAAGGTGGTGGAAGGATTAAAACCCCAGCCCACGCGGGTCTCGCCGCCGCCCTCCACGGAGGAACGGCTAGCCGACCGGTGCCCCTCGAGCTCCGCGAGAGGAGGAAAATGGCGTAAGCCGCCGGGGGCGTCCTCCTCCGCGACGGACGATAGGCGCTGACGGAAGGAAGGGGACCGAGAAAACTAGGCGGCCGGAAAGGACAATTTCCCTCGCTCTACCTGCGCGTCGCCTCACCTTTAAAGACTGGGCTCCGGGCGTGGCTGGGTCGCTGTCGCACACCCGCGGGGACAGGACCGCCGCCATCACCGGCCACGGATGGGGCTGGGCTAGAGACCGCTTCGCCGCCCTCTCCTCCCACGCACCCCACCCCACCCCCACCGCTTCAGGCCCGGCGCCACCTGCAGGCTCGGGGATGGCAATGCAGGCGCCGAATCGCTTTTTCTTCGCTCGGGGGAAGGCGCGATCTTTTCCTTGGCCAGCGACTTCCAGCCTGGAATGCTGGTTCAGAAGTCCGGCGTGAAAAGTGTGATTTAGAGCCTGCGCTATAAATGCATGCCTTTACTCGATCAGAGTATTATTTATTCATTACGAGTGGCAGCTGTTTTCTTAGAGGCGTACCTTGACCTGGGGGCGGAAAGGGGGCAACTTGGTGCGGCCAACTCCCCACAGCGAACCCGCCGCGGGACAACTCGCTGCGGGACAATTCAGCAATTCAATTTAAATATTTAAAATAATTGAAAAAATAGTTTAATTTAATTACATTTTGTCATTCATATTTCATTCTGTCCCTCCTTTTGCATCCTTTAATGATTTCATTCCACTATTTCTTTGATATTAGTGTAACTTGTCCTGCAGGAGTTGTACAGCAGCGAGTTGTCCTAGCCTAGACCCATCTGGGGGTGAGGTCAGTGAAGTCAGAAAGCATATTGAGTCAATATTTAAAAATATATATTTTTAAAAAAGATTATTTTATCTTGCCTATTACTTTCTATTAGTGATGCAAGGCTGCAACCTAATATCCTTCCTCTCCTTCTATTTTCTCCACAACAACCACCCTGTGAGGTGAGTTAGGCTGAGAGCGAGTTGACTAGCCCAAAGTTGCCCAGCCGGCTTTTATGATGAGGCAGGACTAGAATTCAGTCTCCTGGTTTTTATTTTTATTTCTTCTAGGTAACTTATGTCCTTCCAGATGTTTGCTAAAGTATATGTGTGTGGAGGCAAGGCTGTGAGACTCAGTCAAGCCCACTCATAAAACACAGCTAGATGCTATTGCAATTGTTTTGGTTGCAAATGTTTTGAAGCCTTAATCAGTCAGCCATAGTGGTTGGGAGAAAAACCAAAGAAGCAAGCCTGGAAGAAAGCAAGATACCAGCCTAACAAATGCAATAAGTGTTGCATAAAATATTGCCACCATATCTGGGCTGCAAATATCCAAATCATTTCAAGATGATAGGAAATACAGAAACTTTTTCTGCCATCTAGTGGTCACCTAGGTTTTTAAAGTCCAAACTAGACAGTCCATACCTGTTATTTTTTTTCCCGAATATAAGATAGGCTTGTACCATTTCCAGCCACTGCTGTTGAAAGAGATTTCAAATTTCAGTCTCTTCCAAAACAACCAATACCCACTTCCCTATTGGGTCCAGCCACCAGCTGTTTGGCCACAGGGGCCAGAGGGAGGTGGGAAAGAGGGTGGGGATACACCTCTTCCATTTTCCTTTGCATCAAGGAACCTATGGGTTTCCGGGAAGTGTAGTCAGAAGATGTGGTGGTGCTGAAGTGGCCACAATTTTAATAAATTTCGGTCCCATAGGAGCAATGGGTGCTGGATTTTGGATGCATTTTGTAAGTTAGTTCTTTTGATCCAAAACTTGCTCTATGATGCACTGCTTTGCCCAATTGAGGATTACAAATTATCAAACAGATATAAGAATTTTAGTCATATATGGATATGTATAAAGTCTTAAACTGGACTAGGCTGGCAGGGAAGGTATCTAATTGTGATTACATAACTGCCAGATGCTACAGGATTGCAAAGATTGCAATCATGTGACCATAGAGATTGTCAGAGCCCCTCAAATGTATTTGCCTTCCCTTTTTTCCCCTTTTTTGCTTTTGCTTATGTATTCTCGGGGCTTGCCATATTGTTGGGGGAGGCCGCTTGCAGGAGGAATGTTATTTGCTTTGCTCTGCTCTGTATGAGATGCCCTCCCTCTGGGCGAGAGGAATGCGACCTGAAAACATCTGCCTTATCTCCAGACAACGGATCCTGGAACTGTTGGGAAATGAAACCGAGAGAGACCTTGAGATAGGCGCTAAGTCTCCAGCTTCTCATAACATGGTGGCACCTGTGGATTGGCTGGATTTCAACCGGACGGTTGGACACTGGGGGGAGTTTTGAATTGCCTTTTTGATGTAATCCTTTCCATGCCAAATCTTTAGACCTTGCTTTGCTCTCTTGCCATCACTATGCTGGCAACCAGAACGTCAAGACTAGTTGTAATCGCCACTCTTTCAGCACCATCATAATATTGAGTGGTCACTAAACGAATCATATTTAATCAAGGACTACCTGTATACAGTTACAAGCATGCCCAGTTGTTTGGTTATCAATTCTCAACAGGCAGCAAGGAATATTGCTCTGTTATGTTTTGCACAAAAAATGTCACCGTGATAGCATGGTTGAAAAAAAAAATACATTTATTTGAGGAAATAAACTAGAAAATCTCAATATATTACTACAATATTTCTTTGTTACTGTTTGGAAGCCATCTAGAGTCTCTGTGAGTGAGTAGCGGCTATATAAATGATCTAAAACAAATAAACCAATTACTCAAAATAGGAAGCAACTACTAGAGCCACTATAACATAGGTCTCAGTTTCATATTGAGCTTGAACCCAAGTGTCTCTTGCGACATCCCACACCCATCTGCTGGCAATCTGGAGAAAAAAACAAAGTAGCAACAAATTAGCTAACATACATTTTAAAATTATAATTAATAATCACATAACAAATCTATTGCAACAATATATTATGCTGAGACTGTTGGGATTATTGTTCAGTTCAACAGAATTATCTACAAATTATCTACAAAAGTTAAAGTTAAACTGCAACAGTTGAAATAATTTCTACAATGTGACTGCATAATATGTAACATGGTGACATGATGATTAATCAAACTTGATTTAATAAAAATGTAAAAATTTTAATTTAAGAGCAAACATTACATATGGAAGAAGTAACAGCCCTACCCAGTTTACAATAATATGGCAAAATCAGGGGTCTTCAAAGTTGGCCCTTTTATGACTTGTGGACTTCAACTCCCAGAATTCTGGGAGTTGAAGTCCACAAGTCATAAAAGGGCCAACTTTGAAGATCCCTGGGCAAAATGAATGCAAATTAAGAAAAAAAAATCTGAAAGAAAATGCAATGCTGTAGTCTACTACAAATAAAAAATTCTACCTAAAATGTCTATAAGACATTGGAGAAGTACCAAACTAGTATTAGAATTCACCAGATTATTTTTTAAAAAGTGTATCTTCATGAACATAGCCAAAAATATAAAAGAAGACTTAAATTAAAACACAGTCCTGTAATTAATCAAGAGATATAAAGAAAATTTATATTTAGCATTATACAGAAAGCAAAGTTAGAGCAAATTCCCTATCAAAAATTTTATTCATGGAAATGGGAATTATATATTGCAGACTGGCATGTAGGCGATCTTCACAATACTGATATACATGGTTATTCTGCAAAAATTAAAACACATACAATTTAGAGCAATTTACCCCAACATTTAAATTTTAAAACTGATTCACATTTCCCTGAGTTTTTATTTCAAGAGGGAAAAAAAATCCAGAGGCCTATGTAATTCTGTTATAAAAATAATGCAGAATCTTTAAAAGCATGGGAAAAATACCAATTTTATTTCTGAATAAAACTTTTATGTTCATGAGGTGAATTATTGTGAGTTAAGATCATACACATACCAAGGCATTAAGGCATTAAAAAAAAAGAATTCAGAGGAAAATGCAATCCATACAATGTCTCAATTCTCTCCCTATTATATAGTTAACATTCCCACATCTAATGAAGTGTATTATACTGTATTCATGAAAGTTTATGGTGATAATTTCTTGCTCCCCTACTTTATTAAATTATTTGAAAAATTATTCTGCCAAGTGAAAAATTTGTATATTTTTTCTTATTTACTGATCTATTCGTGATTCAGTTGTCTTAGCATATTACATGTATTTGATTATATAATTAAAAAATATGTAAGTGGGGTAGAAATACATATGTTTATAAGTCATACATACCTGTACCTACATACTTGTAACAATCAACCCAGCTCCTTGACACTTGAATATACAATTTAATTATATAAGGGGACTGCCTCTACTCAGGTCCAGCAAAAAAGGCTTGTTGCAGGTTCCATCCACCAGAGAAAGTCATCTAGAGTGACCCAAGAGAAGGGCATTTTCTGCTGTTGCACCTGCTCTTTGGAACACCATCTACACACTTCTCAAAGTCAGGCTGGCCCCAACCTTGCTGGCCTTCCAGAAAGAACTGGCTTTACCATCTAGCTTGGGGATCAGAGGGGGGTATCAATCCCATAAAAAGACTGCACTGTTCTTGAAATGTGTGCTGGTGATTCTACTGTATAGCTTTCAATTGTTTTTGTTTGTATTGTTGTATGGCTATCTTATTTTTTGATTTTTCAATACGGTTTATGTTTTAATTGTAAGCCGCCCAGAGTCATGAACGTAAGATGGGTGGCTATATAAATGGAATACATATAAGTAAATAGGTAGCTCTTCTGTACATCCTTCATAGTACATATTGCTGGGCAACAGCTTATAGTTGGCCAATCCTTTCAATCCAGAAGCATCCAAAGCATAGTGAGGTGCTCCGAAACAGGTACCGGTACATATTGGTGAATATCTGTAGCTCAGGTGTAGGATGATCTCCCCATCACAAGACCCATCACCAACTTCATTGATGACTCATCCCTGATCCACTGGTAATTCACACCTTCCAATGATCCTGACCTGAAGTAACCTCCCCATCACAAGCCTCTCTCTGCTGACTCATCACAAGACCCTCACTTGACACACACCTGAAGCCCTTATAAACAGAAGAGCACTGACAGACATTCCCTAAACGTAGCTGAAGATGTTATCTAGCCTGGTTACGAAACGTTCAGAAACCAACCCACAAGCTCAGAGAACGAACTTTCACCCACAGGTACATATTGCTGACAGCTTATTTATTTAAGCATGATGTTCCAAAGGGCAGGCATTGGGAGCAGAAAAGTCTCTCCTGCCAGGAGAGGTCATCTCCTCCTGTCAGATGACACTCTTTAACAGATGGGACCTGTGTTGTGGCTAAAGCAACCAAATCACTCTGAAAGTACACCATAATTTTATTCGCATGTATACAAGCAATAATACAATATATACTGGATCCCCAGCAAAGCTTTGGCAGTAGCCATATTATCTCTGAGATATGGTTCCTCCTTGTCACCACTCAGGATCAATTCCACTTGCTGTGAATGTTTTTGTACAAGGGCACCTTCTGCAGTTCATATATTTGGTTTGGTAATGTTCATAGGTTCATAGGCTTGGTAATGAATGCAGCTTACATGTGTATGAGGTAGGACGGAACTTTTTACCACCACATCCATAACATGCCTTTTCTGTCACACCTGATGGAACACCAAAAAGTAACCAGTAAAGTTGCAACAACTTTAGTCATTTTAACTGATATAAATAGTGCTTTATTTCAACAAGTGAACTACAGTAGAACTGGATGGTGATAATATGTGCAAAACCATTTATTACATCTTACTGATTTCAGAGCTAATTTTCTACAGATGAATTTGAACCCAATTAAAAAAAAGTTTCAGCTATGATGGCCATTGCTTACATGCTTTGCTTGCATTTTTCTATATGCATCTGACTGACTGTTCTTGAAAATGCTAGATTATAAGGCTTTGTGTACAATTTAGCAAG
>JALGBA010000499.1:0-132500 GCA_023970755.1 Azemiops feae | reverse complement strand
AAAAAAAGGTTCAATCAATCAATCAATTTCAACTTCTTGCAGGAAAAAAAAAGATCTCGCAAAGTTGGAATTGATTGATTGAACTTTTTAGTCCCACCCAGTCTGCCGTTATCACCGCAGCCACGCCCACCCAATTGGCCACACCCAGCCAGCGGGCCACGCCCACCCGATGATACATAAGTGGGTTTTGGGTTGCAGTTTGGGCACTCGGTCTCTAAAAGGTTCGCCATCACTCTAATCTAATCTAATCTAATCTAATCTAATCTAATCTAATCTAATCTAATCTAATCTATTCTATTCTATTCTTATTCTTATTCTATTCCAATATTCTGTTCTGTTCTGTTCCTATCTTAACAACTGCAGTGATTCACTTAACAACTTTGGCAAGGGAGGTCGTAAAAGGGGTCAAAACTCACTTAACAAATGTCTCACTTAGCAACAGAAAGTTTTAGCAGTATTTGCTGAACAGATGTGGTGAAAAAGGTCATAAAATTGGGCCCGGCTCACTGCCCTGCTTAGGAACAAAAAATCTGGTCCAAATTCTAGTCGATAAGTCGAGGACTACCTCTATTGTTGGGGCAGCAACGTCGGTTCGAATCTGAATCACGGCCGGAAGAAAGGAACTTTTTTTTTTAAAGCTAAATTTGAGAGGCAGTTCGGTGTAGTGGTTAAAGGAGCAGAAGCAGAAACCGGAAGACAAAGCAGCCAGCTGAAGGACTATAGACTACAGGTAGTCCCCGACTTACGACTAGAATTGAGCCCAACGTTTCTGTTGCTCGGTGAGACATTGGTTCAGTGAGTTTTGCACCCGTTTTGCGACCTTCCTGGCCAAAGTTGTTAAGCGAATCACTGCAGTTGTTAGGTTAGCAACGCGGTCGTTAAGCGAACCTGGCTTGCCCCCTTGGCTTTGCTTGTCAGGAGGTCGCAAAAGGGGATCACAGGACCCCCGGGGACACTGCAAACCGTCGTAAATATGAGTCAGTGGCCAAGCGTCCAAATTTTGATCACATGACCACAGGGATGTTGCAACGGTTGTTAAGTGTGAAAAACGGTCATAAGTCACTTTTTCCCGTGCTGTTGTAACTTCAAACAGTCGCTTAACAAACTGTTGTAAGTCGAGGATAATCTTACCCTAACAGCCCAGCTTATTTCAAGGGTGACTAGAGTAGTGAAAATAAGCAGAAACAAGCACTATATCCATTGCCTGGAGTTGTACAAAATAAAAGCGGAATAGTTATCTATTATTAATGGTTTTTTAATTAATCAAAATGCCAATGGAGGGAAAGAAACATTGGTGGGGTTTTTTTTGCACAGATCTCGACCACGTTCAAAGAACCCACAATTCCTTAGGTGAGAACAAGCCAGCTAAAACACCCTGGGGTCTATCTGTCAAAAGTATAAGCTTTGTTGAAACCAGCTTTTTCCAAAGTGGGTGTCCTCCAGATATTATGAAATCTGCAAACTAACATTTGTTTAAGAGATGTAAAAAATAAAAACGCAGAGTAAATGAAATGACTTGTTTTTGACTAATTAAAAGCATTAAAACTGGAGGGGAGAAAGGGAGGGCGGGAAGGAGAGAGGAAGGAAGGACATCCTAAAATCATTGAAAAATTCAATCTGAGCTTCTCCAGATTTTTCTAAATGAGACCGCGGGAGCCAAAACTAAGAAGAAAGCCCATTGGTTAAAAAAGCTGGGAAGTTTTGTTCCAAGCTATCTGGAGAGGTTTCAAAAAGCTTCCATCGGCCAAAAAGAAAGATTGATAAACAAAGTTATATACTTGATTTTACATGTGATAACAGCGGCAAGAATCATATTCGCACCATAGTGGAAAAATGGAAGAACACCCCCCCCCAAGAGGAAGAAATAATAAAAAAAAAAAATACTAGAATGTGCGGAAATGGACAGTCTTACTTTTTGAGGTTGAAAGAAAAAGAAGAAACAGAATCCTTTCAAACTTGGGACTTATTTTTATCAATGGCTGGAGAGAAGAATAAAGGATTAGGAATTAAATTTGTATCCGTGAACGATAAACTCAAGACAACACCTTTGTTGAATAAATACTACTGAATTGTATGAAAAAAATCAACAAAAACTTTACACACACACACACACACAAAAAAAGCTTCCATCAGTCACAGCCTAAGGACACACTACTCTGAATAATTTACAGGTGATCCTCGATTCCTTTAGCAACCGTTCTAAATAAGAGTTATAATAAAATAAATGAATAAAGTTGGAACAATATGAAGCGGTGGAGGATGGAAACTCATCAAGGAGAGATCCAAGCTAGAAATAAGGAGAAAGTTCCTGACGATAAATCAGCGGAACGGCCTGCCTCCAGAAGTCGTGGGTGCTCCATCACGGGAGGTTTTCAAGAAGAGATGGAGGACCACTTGTCTGAAATGGTGTGGGGTTTCCTGCTCAAGCAGGGGGTTGGACTGGAAGACCTCCCAGGCCCCTTCCAACTGTTCCTCTGTTAAGTTCCCTCCTCCTTCACCTGTCTCCTCTGAAGATAAACTGGTCCACTTAAGGCCTTACTAACATCTCTGTGCCTTGTACTCCAAGATAAAAAAACACTCAAGAAGTGTCAGATCATTGCTCCACCAAGAAGCAGCTCCATGATTTTCCTGGAGGGGAAGTACACTCTTCCCCGTTTGGAAGTCCTCTAAGTGATTTTCAATTTTACTGGGGTTGCCTCATGTCGCTTCCCCCCCCCCAGCTCATCTAAACCTTTTGTCCCAAACCGAGTAGAGCATGAGTGTCCTTTCAAAACTCTCCATCCAATCTTATATAGAGAATAGAAGCTGGAAGGGACCTTGGAGGTCTTCTAGTCCAGCCCCCCGCTTAAGCAGGAGAACCTATACCATCTCAGACAGGTGAATGTGTAATCTCTTCCTAAAAACCTCCAGTGATGGAGCGCCCACGATTTCTGGAGGCAACTTCTGTTCCACTGGTTGATTGTCCTCACTGTCAGGAAGTTTCTCCTTGATGCCAGGTTGCTTCTCTCGTTGGTCAGTTTCCAACCATTGTTTCTCGTCCTGCCCTCTGGTGCTTTGCAGAATAATGTGATCCCCTCCTCTTCTTTGTGGCAGCCCCTCAGATACTGGAAGACTGCTATCATGTCTCCCCCATTTCTTCCTTTTCTTTAGACTAGCCAAACCCAAGTCCCGCAGCTGTTCTTCGTACGTTTTAGTCTCCAGGCCTTGGATCATCTTAGTTGCTCTTCTCTGATTTTTTTCCAAACTCCCAACATCTTTTTTGTGATATGGTGACCAAAATTGGCTGCAGTATTCCAGGTCTGGTCTTACTAGGGTTTTCTAAAATGGTACTAATACTTCTTTGAGGGAAAAAAATTAAGAGGCCCTCTCTTAATATCTCCAGGGGAAGAAGGAGTTCTCAAATAATATCCCTTAGCCTTGGTAATCAAGGTAGACCAAGTGATGTCCTGCTCAATGAAAAGAAGAGCATCTCCATTAGATGGTCATGTGGAAAATACCCAGTGAAGGGACACTGGTTTTGTTATTGAAGGTCTTATGATAAATCTTCTCCAGCTCAACCAGAATCTCTCCGGCTTACTTCTCTGGACAAAACCTCTCTGGTATCTAGACTACTTAATCCAAGAACTGGAAGGAGACACTGTCTCCACCCATTTGTTCCATCCAAATGAAAGCATCTGTACCTACTGGCTCACTAGTATGGGTGGTACCTTGCTCAATAGTAGCAACTGTGAGAGGGATCTTGAAGTCCTAGTGGATAATCACCTAAATAGGAGCCAGCCGTGTGCTGCAGCTGCCAAAAAAGCCAACACAGTTCTAGGCTGCATTAACAGAGGAATCGAATCAAGATCACATGAAGTGTTAGTACCAATTTACAATGCCTTGGTAAGGCCACACTTGGAATCCTGCATCCAGTTTTGGTCACCACGATGTAAAAAAGATGTTGAGACTCTAGAAAGAGTACAGAGAAGAGCAACAAAGACGATTAGGGGACTGGAGGCTAAAATATACAAAGAACGGTTGCTGGAATTGGGTATGTCTAGTTTAATGAAGAGAAGGACAAGGGTGACGATAGCAGTCTTCCAATATCTCAGGGGTTGCCACAAAGAAGAGGGAGTCAAGCTATTCTCCAAAGCACCTGAAGGCAGGACAAGAAGCAACGGATGGAAACTAATCAAGGAGAAAAGCAACCTAGAACTAAGGAGAAACTTCCTGACAGTTAGAACAATTAACCAGTGGAACAACCTGCCTCCAGAAGCGGTGAATGCTCCAACACTGGAAGTTTTTAAGAAGAGACTGGACAGCCGTTTCTCTGAAATGGTATAAGGTTTCCTGCCTGAGCAGGGGGTTGGACTAGATGACCTCCAAGGTCCCTTCCAACTCTGTTATTCTGTGATTCTGTAAAGGTCTCCTGCTTGAGCAGGGGGCGGGACTAGTTGACCTCCAAGGTCCCTTCCAACTCTGTCGTTCTGTATTTCTGTAAAGGTCTCCTCCTTGAGCAGGGGGTTGGACTAGTTGACCTCCAAGGTCCCTTCCAACTTTATTATTATTATTATTATTATTATTATTATTATTATTATTATTATTAATAATAATAATAATAATAATAATAATAATAATAATAATAATAATAATAATAATAATAATAATAATAATAATAATAACAACAACAACAATAACAATAATCCTTTGCGATGTGTCCATGTATATACAACTCCCCATCTGTGTGTGTGTGTGTGTGTAAACGTGGGGTAGAGAGGGGTGGAGGTGTTGAAAGAGCAAAATAGCTGGTGGCGAAGGATTAACTCGCCCCCTCTGGCAACGCACACGGTATCTCCAAGCCGCCACACTGCAGCTGTTCACAAAGCTCGTCGTCTTGGCAGCCGTTTCTGCCAAGGGTCTCTCTCCCTCTCCGCTGAAATGGCCAAAGACGGCTAAAATATTCCCGCTATCCTTTGCGCTGGGCTAGTCCAGAATTCCAGATTCCCAGCTGGCATCTGCTTGTGCTTCTCTGCTCCCGAAACAGTCTTGAGCACCCTTAAGGTGCCGGGTCCGAAGGTGAGACGCCACGCTACTAGGCTTCTGACATGAAAGGGGCACCTTGCTTCGGGGTTGGTGACCCTGTTTCTCGCTCAGAGGGACTTCTCCAGCCTCGGCCTGCCTTGCTTCCTGACTACTACAGTTAGAACTGAGGGGAGCATCACCCCCCGCCCCCTCAACTTCGCAGGGGAGAAGTTCCAAAGTCACGTACAGTACGTCAGAAAGTACGACTTCGCAGAAAAGAGTCATCGGAAGCCACTTCCGGCAGAAGTAAACGGGTCAATGCCCGGGAACCGCGTTCAAACACGCTTGGGATAGGCACGGGCCCACCGTCTGACAAAAATTAAAAAAACTAAAATCAAATCGAATCTGTGAAATTGAATTAACGATTAAAAAGAAATAAACGGAAAAGGAAACCAAAAAAGCAAAGGAACAACAACAACAACAAAAAACCCTCCGTGGGGAGACTCAATACGGGTACGACCACAGTGGAGCTCAAAACGTCCGCTGCTAAGAGGGGACGGTTGTTAAGGGAGTTTTGCCCCGTTTTACGACCTTTCTTGCCACAGCTTTATAATAATAATAAAGTTGGAAGGGACCTTGGAGGTCATCTAGTCCAACCCCCTGCTCAGGCAGGAAACCCTATACCATTTCAGACAAATTGGCTGCCCAGTCTCTTCTTAAAAACCTCCAGTGTTGGAGCATTCACCGCTTCTGGAGGCAGGTTGTTCCACTGGTTAATTGTTCTCACTGTCAGGAAGTTTCTCCTTAGTTCCAGGTTGCTTCTCTCCTTGATCAGTTTCCATCCGTTGCTTCTTCTCCTGCCTTCAGGCGCTTTGGAGAACAGCTTGACTCCCTCTTCTTTGGGGCAGCCCCTGAGATACTGGAAGACTGCTATCATGCTTTTAATTGAATCGAGGAGGAGGAGGAGGAGGAGGAAGAGGAGGAGGTCGTCAGAGCTTGATGGTTTTCCTGACGCCGTTTCACAACCCAACTAGGTAGCATCACAAGGAGGGACACCACAGCCTCCTTCCAAGATCTGATTCTGAGTCCCAGCACAAAGTTCATCCTGGAAGCCCTTTGAGGACAATCCCAGGAATTGGGGGGGGGGCCTCTGACGTGTGAAAAGCCAGACCAGGTTTAGCGATGGCATCCGTTGAGTCCTGGATGCAAGGCATTAATCACGCACGCCAGGCCAAAATCCAGAGGCGGGACCAGCACACTGGTTTGCATTTGCCCTGGGTGACAAACCACCTTTGCAATTTTTCCTTCCGTTTGCAACCTGGTCCTAGGCCCGTGGTGGCGAACCTGTGGCACGCAGGGCCCTCTCTGTGGGCACGCGCGCCGTCGCCCCAGTCCTAGGCTTTCAGCTGGGTTTTATAAAACCTTTTCGCTTTAGGCCTCCGCCGCCATGTGCAAAAAAAAAAAAAAAAGGTTCAATCAATTAATTTCAACTTTTTGCGGGGAAAAAAAAAGATCTCGCAAAGTTGGAAATGATTGATTGAACTTTTTAGGCCCACCCAGTCTGCCGTTACCACCACAGCGACGCCCACCCAATGGACCACGCCCACCCAATGGGCCACGCCCACCCGGCACCCGACGATACATAAGTAGGTTTTGGGTTGCAGTTTGGGCACTCGGTCTCTAAAAGGTTCACCATCACTGTCCTAGGCTGAACTAGGATTCCCACCACGACCCCCCCCTCCAAAATCCCGGCGTATAAATCTTAACTTTTCTTCTCCTGCTTCGCTCTGTGACTATCTGGGAGCGGGGGAACCAAATGATCGCTGCATTCCCTGCAACCCAGTTTGCCTTCGCTGGAGAGAGATGGACAAAGGGGAGCTACGGCACGAAGCACGCTGAGCTGTGGACTGGGATGACTTTGTTGCTGTTATTAAAGCCGCTTGAATTCCGATTCCTTCACTGCTGTGAAAAGAATTATGACCGAGTCATAATAAGAAAAAAGAAAAAGCTTTTGTACGGTTAAAGCCAGCGGGTGAAAAAAAAAAAAAAAAAAAAAAAGAAAGCAAAGTGAAGACAAAAGGCAACCCAAAGCGGGTTTCTTTATTTACAAAGGTTGGGTAAATTTAACTGATCCTTGTGTTCTACTTCGCGGATGACTTATTCAAATCCGAAGCAGATTTTTCTCTCTATTTCTTGGTTGCTCCTTAAGAGAAGCTGCACCTCTTCCTGACTTGCATGATAGCCAGTTTGGTGTGGTGGTTAAGGTGCTGGCCTAGAAACCAGGAGACTGTGAGTTCTAGTCCCGCCTTAGCCATGAAAGCCGGCTGGGTGAGTTTGGACCAATCGCCAGGAGACTGTGAGTTCTAGTCCCGCCTTAGCCATGAAAGCCAGCTGGGTGACTTTGGGCCAATCACCAGGAGATGGTGAGTTCTAATCCCAGCTTAGGCATGAAAGCCAGCTGGGTGACTTTGGAACACTCACCAGGAGACGGTGAGTTCTAGTCCCGCCTTAGGCATGAAAGCCAGCTGGGTGAGTTTGGGCCAGTCAACGGGAGACGGTGAGTTCTAGTCCCGCCTTAGGCATGAAAGCCAGCTGGGTGAGTTTGGGCCAATCGCCAGGAGACTGTGAGTTCTAGTCCCGCCTTAGGCATGAAAGCCAGCTGGGTGACTTTGGGTCAATCACCAGGAGACGGTGAGTTCTAGCCCCGCCTTAGCCATGCAAACCCGCTGGGTGACTTTGGGCCAATCACCAGGAGACTGTGAGTTCTAGTCCCAGCTTAGGCATGAAAGCCAGCTGGGTGACTTTGAACCAATCTCCAGGGCTCTGTGAGTTCTAGTCCTGGCTTAGGCATGAAAGCCAACTGGATGACAATCACCAGGAGACTGTGAGTTCTAGTTCTGCCTTGGCCATGAAAGCCAGCTAGGTGACCTTGGACCCAGTCTCTCTCTCTCTCTCTCAATCCAACCCACCTCACAGGATGGTTGTTATGGGGAAAATAGGAGAAGGGAGGTTTGCTGAATAGGTTCGCCATACTGAGTTATTTGTAAAAAATAATAAAGGCAGGATACAAATAAATAAATATATTCCGGAACTCTCCGATTCTAACAAGATTAGGCTGGCTGGGAGAGATTCTTCAAGCGTCCTTTTCCAGTGGCTTACAACCAACACCCCTAGGTTGTGTAGACAGCGTTCCTCTGACTGTTCGTAGCTGACACACAAAACAGTCGGTGTATTTCTATCCGGGCAAGGAGGAATCTCCAGAAGAATCTGAGCAGATCTCATGGGAACGAGAATACAGCTAGTCCCCAACTTACAACGGTTCACTTAGGGACACCTCACAGTTACAACGACATTGAAAAAAGAGACTTATGACTATTTTCCCTACCGTTGCAGCATCCTTCATCAAAATTCGGACGCCTGGCAACCGGTTCATATTTATGACGGTTGCAGGGTTCATGTGACCCCCCCCCTTTTGGGACCTTCTGACAAGCAGAGTCAACGGAGGGAGCCGAATTCATTTAACGATCGCCTTACTCGTTTAACAACTGCAGGGATTCGCTGAGCAGCTGCGGGGAGACAGGGGGTCAAATGGGGCGAAACTCATTGAAGAACTGTCTCGCTTAGGCACGGAAATTTGTGGGCTCAAACGGGAGTCGTTAAGTCGAGGATTACCTGTAGGGAGTCAAGACAGGCTTCCGGGCTGATCCAGAACGTCGCTACGGCGTGATGTGTCACGCCCAAGTGCACACACTCACAAGAGCTGCACAACCTGGGCGAGTGAAACTCCTGTCTGAATCTCCTGCGCCAATTGTAGGAAAGGTCAAGTCTCCACCTCTGAAATTCAGTTTTGTTGAAGATTAACCTGCCCAGGGACGTCGGCTTCCCACCCTTCCTTCCTTCCTTCTGCAGGTGCCCCTCCACTTGCCTTTTCTTCTCCTAACACAACTCACAACTGGCAGAGAGGTGAGTAGAAGCACCAGACAGACACCTGGAAAGTTTCAGGGCAACTTACAGCAGTTCGTTCAAAGTTACAACAGCACCGAGAACGTGGACTTAGGACTGTGTTTCTCACTTATGACCCTTGCAGCATGCCCACCATGCTCACGTGACGGACATTTGGAGGGGGGCCAACTGACTCACACTTATGACATTTGCAATGTCCCGGGGGGGGGTCATGTGATCCCCTTTTGCGACCTTCTGACAAGCAGGGGAAGCCAGATTCACATAACGACGGGGTTACCAATTTAAAAACAAACCTGGTGAGAAAAGCCGTAAAATGGGGCAAAACTCGCTTAACAAATTTCTCTCTTAGCAAGATCAATTTTGGGGCTCAATTGTGGTCGTGAGTTGAGGACTCTCTGTACGCCTGTCTTCCCGTCCTGTTTCTTTTTCTCTCCGCTTCCTTAGCAACACAAAAATCAGTGTGAAGGGCACAGCTGTGCACTTGTGGCATCCGTGCACCCTTTTTGCAAATGTGCAATTTTATTGGGGCAAATATTACCCCACATCTATTTGACACACGATCTGGGACACGTGCGTCGCCACTAACATTTTGCACAGGTGTGCATGCGAACCCTATCTGATTCGTCCAACGGCCAACCTGGGCCGGGTGTGGGTGTGTCCACCACAATCCGACCACTTGCATTAAAACTGCAGTAAGACAAGCTCCATGTTGTGTAACAAGGAAGTGCGAGTAGAAATAAAGGGATTTTTTTATATTATATATGTGTACACACACACCGATGAACTTTGTTCTGGCATTCTTGAGTAATACCAGTGGCATCTCCACGAACGTGCCAAGACTCTCGTCTGACTTCACAGTTTTACGTTTGTTTGCTTTATGACACACATAAAATATCAGATGCCAAGGAACTGTGTGTCACCTTGGACCTTAAGAATAGCTGAGTTTAAATGTATAATCAAATCTCATTAAACTCTATCCAGGAGCTCGTTTAAAAAAAGGGTGCATTTCTGGCAATGGGAGATCATTTCTATTTCTTTTCAGATCTGTATCTATATATCTAATAATAATAATAATAAAGTTGGAAGGGACCTTGGAGGTGATCGAGTCCAACCCCCTGCTCAGGCAGGAAACCCTATACCATTTCGGACAAATGGCTGTCCAGTCTCTTCTTAAAAACTTCCAGTGTTGGAGCACCCACAGCTTCTGGTGGCAGGTTGTTCCACTGGTTAATTGTTCTCACTGTCAGGAAGTTTCTCCTTAGTTCTAGGTTGCTTCTCTCCTTGATTAGTTTCCATCCGTTGCTTCTTGTCCTGCCCTCAGGTGCTTTGGAGAATAGCTTGACTGCCTCTTCTTTGGGGCAGCCCCTGAGATACTGGAAGACTGCTATCATGTCACCCCTGGTCCTTCTCTATATCTTCTCTATAGTATGCATTTGTGGAATAATTAAAGTGATGTATTTATGGGTTATGTCTCATTTAGAGTAAGACACTATGATATTATATATTGGCAATATTATCTGACTGACGGCTATGTATACCTTTTATATTTTAGTTCTCTATCTGTTAAAACAAAAGAGTGTTTTATTATATACCTGTCTCCTTATGGGAGAGAGTTGGAAGTAACTTTTTAATATTATTTTTGTTTGGGTTTTTTTGTGTGTGTGTGTGTCTGTGTGTATGTGTGCCACTGGTTAGAAAGTTTCCCTATTTTTTCCCTTTGGGTTCCAACCTTGTATTTTAAATTGTTGAAATTTAATAAACAATAAAAATAAATGAAATACAAACAAGGGAACAGCAAGAGCTTTGAGTTCCGGAGAAGTGACTATAAAGAAACAAAGTTAGAAACTTTGTCCCTCCGGATCAGCACATTCTGTCCTGGGTTGTGACATGTGATGCTCGTTACGGACATTACAACCTATTCTAAATTTAGTCCCCATTGCAGCCAATACCAAGACCGCTGCAAAAACTTTCCAACTGGTACGAGTCTCTCTTTTTCGTCCTTTAATGTCCATTAGACTAGACTAGAATAGACTAGAATAGATTAGAATAGATATTGGAAAATAGCATAGACTAGAATAGACTAGACTAGACTAGACTAGACTAGAATAGATTAGATATTGGAAAATAGAATAGAATAGAATAGAATAGAATAGAATAGAATAGAATAGAATAGAATAGAATAGAATAGAATAGAATAGAATAGAATAGAATAGAATAGAAAATAGAATAGAATAGTAAAGTAGAATAGAATAGAATAGTAAAGTAGAATATTAATAATAATAATAATTATTATTATTGTTATTGTTATTATTACTGCATTAAGCTCTCCTTGGTTTCACAATGTAGTTGACCAGATTGTTTAAAGGATTAATGGCTAGACTGACACCAAAGTTCACTTTAATTGAGGATGCAAGGAGCCCTTGACTTACAACCAGTGATTTACGACTGACCTTCCCCTACCCCAAAGCTACTTATGACCCCGGTTTCCAAATTACACATGCTGCAGAACCCCGCAGCTATGTGTAGATTCACCCTGAGAATCTCCGTGGAAATTTGACTCTGCACTTTGGGTGTGTGGTGCGGGAGTGTGAACGGATTTCAGGAGGCCACTGCAGATGGCAGGAGCCATTTGCGCTTTGGTTTGGGATGCGGACTCATCCCCGGCTGCCTGCGCCTGTTTTGAGCAGTGAGGGGACGTGGGGTGGAGGGCAACCTGCACCCAGAAAGGCTCCATACCCATTTGCACTACTCAGGTGACCCTGGACACAGGTAAACCTCCAAATGGCCTCAACGACGCTCTAAAAGAAGGCAAATGACCAGCTGTCTGCAAGGAGTATAAATCTTTCCATTTTCCCACCATCCAGTCAGAGCTGAGGAAGCTTCTTGGATGAGAAGCGAAACATCTTCAAAGAAAAACAAGAAAGTCCAGTTGCCTCCTGAAAAAAGCACCTCTGGGGGTCAACCACGACCTGGATTTTTAAGAAGAGACTGGACAGTCACTTATCTGAGATGATATAGGTTCTCCTGCTTGAGCAGGGGGCTGGACTAGAAGACCTCCAAGGTCCCTTCCAGCTCTATTCTATTCTAATTTGGATGACTGAGAATCTCCATAGAGATTCACCTTTACAATCAATCGCAAAGAGGCTGCACGATCCACTGAGATTATTATTCGAAGGCTACGTATAGTAGCTTGTTGTTGTTGTCATTTTGGGGACTCCGTGTGTATTAAGGAAAAATCAGGCTGTTCGGCTCACCTCGTTTGCAAATACAAAAACTTGGTGTACTTCAGTATGGCGGCAAAACCTTGCCGGCTAAAAAATAAATAAATCATCAGCCTGTATCTGAGAGTCAAAGCAAGCAAGCAACGCTTGTGGGCCTCGGAGAACGTTGTCAAGCCATTGCTGCTTGTTACAGTTTTTTGAACATACGTCTGTCTGCATGGGTGTGAACACATGTGCACTGAGTACGTACACACAGTGCACTCTGCTTGCACTCCAGAGTCAAATGGCTTCCATTCAGTTCTTTTGTGCAAAATGAGGGGAGCCAGTAAGTTATAAAGGACTGACTTTTTTTTCTGCACTGCCTTGAATTTGCAGATGCCAAAAATGATGGGTTTATTAGATGGGGGCCACGGGGTCAAAAAGATAGCAGCAAGCAAAATTATCTGTGTCTCCCCGCTTCTCTTGCTAAAGCTCTGTGTGAACCGGCGACTGGATCCTTGCCTGATGCCTCTCTAACAATTTTGTATTGAAGCCCTGTCGGTTTACACGAGGCCTCTATTTAATCTCAAGCTTTCTTTGGCCTGCCGTGAGTGAATCTGCAAGTCTGGGACTCTTCCGAATTATCACCACACTGGCATGAAGTTGGATAAACACAGTAAAGATAGGAAGCACCAATGCCAGCCCTTTCCAAGAGAAGAGAGAAATGTAAAAGAGAATACCGTACCATTTCTCTCTTTTTTTCCCTCCCTCCCTTCCTTTTTTTCTTCTCTCCCTCCCTTCCTTCTTCCCCTCTCTGCTCCCTCCCTCCCTCCTTTCCTTCTCTCCCTCCTCCCTTCCTTTTTTCTACTCTCCCTCCCTTTCCTCTCTCCCCTTTCCCTTCTTCCTTCCTTCCTTCCTTCCTTCCTTCTTTTCCTCTCTCCCTCCCTTCTTTTTTTCCTGCTCTCCCTCCCTTTCCTCTCCCCTTCTTTTCTCTCCCCCTCCTTCCCTCCCTTACTTCCTTTCCTCCTTCTTTCCTTTTCCCTTTCTCTGCTCCTTCCCGTCCGTCCATCCCTCCCTTCACTCATTCATTCTATCTCTTTCCTTCCCACTCCTTCCCTCCCTGCCTTCCTTCTCTTATGACCTCAAACCTAAACTGGAAGTCAACGAGCAAATTTGAGAAAATATTAAGTGTTTCATCTCCAAGTTCAGTGTTTGAAAGAGACCAGGTATTCTAGAATAGAATAGAGTTGGAAGGGACCTTGGAGGTCGTCTAGTCCAGCCCCCTGCAGGAGAACCTATGCCATCTCAGACAAGTGATTGTCTAGCCCAGGGGTAGGCAACCTTGGCTCTTTTATGACTCGTGGACTTCAACTCCCAGAATTCCCGAGCCAGCATGGCTCAGCTTGGACACCTCTCCCTTTCTCCTCAGCATGGCTGGCTCAGGAATTCTGGGAGTTGAAGTCCACGAGTCATAAAAGAGCCAAGGTTGCCTACCCCTGGTCTAGCCTCTTCTTAAAAACCTCCAGTGATGGAGCGCCCACGACTTCTAGTGGCCAGCTGTTCCACTGGTTAATTGTCCTCACTGTCAGGAAGTTTCTCCTTAATTCCAGGTTGCTTCTCTCTTTGATCAGTTTCCATAATATATTCTGATAATATAGTGTGACAGATCTCCCCTGAAGATTGAACAGTGACAGGAAAATTCACGGACCCCGTTATACCGGATCTAGTCAAACATCCTTGCCCATTTTCAAGAGAGCTAAAGATCACCCAAGCTGTGTCCAGCATGGCGGTTGCCTTGATGATCTGATGTGGTTCATCTATTCCAGGGGTCCTCCAAATTTGGCAACTTTTAAGACTTGTGGACTTCAACTCCCAGAATTCCCCCGTCAGCCATGGCTGGCTGAGGAATTCTGGGAGTTGAAGTCCACAAGTCTTAAAGCAGCACAGGCTGGAGACCCCTGGAATAGATGAACTACTCAGAGCATGGCTGGCTGAGGAATTCTGGGAGTTGAAGTCCACAAGTCTTAAAGCAGCACAGGCTGGAGACCCCTGGAATAGATGAACTACTCAGAGCATGGCTGGCTGAGGAATTCTGGGAGTTGAAGTCCACAAGTCTTAAAGTAGCACAGGTTGGAGACCCCTGGAATAGATGAACTACTCAGAGCAGGCTGGCTGAGGAATTCCCTGGGAGTTGAAGTCCACAAAGTCTTAAAGCAGCACAGGCTGGAGACCCTGGAATAGATGACTACTCAGAGCATGGCTGGCTGAGGAATTCTGGGAGTTGAAGTCCCAAGTCTTAAAGTAGCACAGGTTGGAGACCCCCTGGAATAGATGAACTACTCAGAGCATGCTGGCTGAGGAATTCTGGAGTTGAAAACAAAGTCCACAAAAGTAGTAAGCACAGGTTGGAGACCCCTGGAATAGATGAACTATTTCAGGCAGGCTGGCTGAGGAAATCTGGGAGTTGAAGTCTTAAAGTTTGGAGACCTCCTGATCTATTCCATCCACCGTTGTCTGCTATGCATCCCCTATGCCTTCTCCGATTATTTCATACTACTTTATGACTTTGAAGAATCACAAGACTAGCAGATGACTACCATGGCAGAAACTTTTCCATTGTCAGCAAACAAGTAGTCTCTTGCATTGCAAGTTAACAAAAAATCATCTTCTTTGTTAAGTCATCAGACATTTCGTTTTATATGTTGCCAACAGGGAATAAATCCCCAATTATCTCTGGATAGGATGTCTAAATATGATTTATGTCAGCTGAAAAAAAACACTATAGGAATTTGAGAGATTTTTTTTGTTTCTTTCATTTTAAGGGTAACATCTAAGTATTTTAACGGAGCATCCTGGAGAATTCAAAACTATTCAAAATCCGATAAAACGATGCTCTATTATGAATGGTTAATTTTCTTCTCCCTTCGGGGCAAAATGTTTCTTTTTTTTCATTTCTTCCAGATTAGTCTATTTCACTTTTTTTGGTGGTGTGTATTTTTGTTAATCATTCTACCGTAATCTGGGGGGGGGGGAAGCCTTGGCTCTCCAGTATTTATAGATAATTTGTAAAAAATTAGAAATTCCTTTTTTTAGAAGGAGGAGGAGGAGGAGGAGGAGGAGGAGGAGGAGGAGGAGGAGGAGGAAGAGGAGAGAGGAAGAGGAAGAGGAGGAAGAAAGAGGAAGAAGAAGAAGAAACGAAGAAGAAGAAGAAGAAAAATAAGAAGAAGAAGAAGAGAAGAGAAGAAAGAAGAATAACAAGAAGAAGAAGAAGAAGAAGAAGAAGAAGAAGAAGAAGAAGAAGAAGAAGAAGAAGAAGAAGAAGAAGAAGAAGAAGAAGAAGAAGAAGAAGAAGAAGAAGAAGAAGAAGAAGAAGAAAAAAAAAATCAATATCATCCGAATCTTGATTTTTAACTGTGCTGCATTACCAATTCCCGGAAGACTTGAAAATAAATAAATCATTAAAATCCATTAAAATTAAAACAATCCCTTAAATTATACTTGAAATGCTACTCAATCTTAAGTCAGAAATATATGCAGCATGGAAAAAATGAGGGGGGGGGTTGGATAAATAGATAAGATAGATAGATAGATAGATAGATAGATAGATAGATAGATAGATAGATAGATAGATAGATGATAGATAGATAGATAGATAGATAGATAGATAGATAGATAGATAGATAGATAGATAGATAGATAGATAGATAGATAGATAGATAGATAGATAGATAGATAGATAAATGATATAGATAGATAGATAGATGATAGATATAGATAGATAAGATAGATAGATAGATAAATGATAGAGATAGATAGATAGATAGATAGATAGATAGATAGATAGATAGATAGATAGATAGATAGATAGATAGATAGATAGATAGATAGATAGATGGATGGATGGATGGATGGATGGATGGATGGATGGATGGATGGATGGATGGACGGGCTTGGGTGTGTGGGTGAATGAATGAATGAATGAATGAATGAATATTTGGATAAGTTTAATAAATAAATAAATATTAACAGAAGCGCTGGGTTGAACGGTAGAGTCCTTGGGGTTCTCTGAGTTTGGTTGTTTTCTTGCAGACGTTTCGTAAACAGAGTAGGTAATATCATCAGTGTCCTGGAACAGACAGTTCTCGACTTATGACACAATTGGGACCAGGATTTCTCTTACTAACCAAAGCAGCAACAGGAAGTGTGTGTCACACGCCCAATTTTGCAAGTTATTTTACTACGGCTGTTAAGCAAATCACTGCAGTTGTTAAGTCGACATCGTGTTAAGTAAGTCGTAAGTCGAGGATGACCTGTAATTTCTAAATAATCTTTTGGGGCTATCTCCCTCTGTTAAAGATATTTAAATTTAGTGGCTGGAACAGTGGGGGTTGTACAATGAACCAGGACACACAGTACTACTGGTCGTCCTCGACTTACAACAGTTCGTTTAGTGACCGTTCAAAGTCACAACGGCACTGAAAAAAAAGTGACTTAGGACCATTTTTCACACTTATCACTGCTGCAGCATCCCCATGGTCACGTGATTTACATCCAGATGCTTGACAACTGACTCATATTTATGGCGGTTGAAGTGTCCCAGGTCATGTGATCGTATTTGGCGATATTCTGACAAGCAAAGTCAATGCGGGAAGCCAGATTCACTTAACAACTGTGTCACTAATTTAACAACTGCAGTGATTCACTTCACAAATGGGGCAAGAAAAATCTTAAAATGGGGCAAAACTCCCTTAACAAATTTCTCACTTAGCAACATAAATTCTGGGCTCAATTGTGGACGTACGTTAAGGACTACCTGTAGCTGATTGGCTGGAGAGTGCTGGCTCCTGCGTGAGGCAACCTGCGCTGTGATTGGTTGCTGTAGGTGTGGAGGAGTTGTTTCCCTTTTTCCTCCGCTTTTTTCCCCTCTCTGCCCTATGTGCTCTGTGATTTACCTCATGATTTACCTCAGGATACAGTGATGCGCCTGAGTATCCTGTTTGCTGTATACTGAGATGTAAAATATAATTATTTACATAAAACCACGCATTCATGTCAGCGTCTCTGACTCCATTTGGACACCGGCTGCGCAATGCCCTGACATCCTCCCTTCTTTCCTGCCTCATAATCGCCAAACAAGCGCTAAAAAATGGAACGACAATCCTAAACTTTCGATAGGCCTCTCACTGTTCTGATTATTGAGGTAGAATATCGGCGATCCCAAAAACGTTTTGGGCGGCTTCGGGGTCTCCAAAGACACGTCTTCTCCGCCCTGCCTTTAACCGTTCTGGCTGGGGACTCAACGACTTCTCAGCCGAAAAGCACCAGTGGTTCTTTTACTGCTAGCTGAGGAAGGAAACTTCGGACACGTTGCCGGTCCTGTTTTTCTAGTTAAGCATTAACCTTGCATGAGATCAGCCTGCAACTGCTCATTAGCCTGCAACACACTGGCTAATTAATAAATCGCCAGGAGAGGTGGTCCAAAGAGTGAGCAGGAATGAAAGATGTTTTCAGTTTCTGGAAGCAAGTGCAAGCTAAACACATCAGGAGGAAGGGGAACGAGGAGAAGGAGAAGGTGGAGAAGGAGGAGAAAGTGGAGAAGGAGAAGGAGGAGAAGGTGGGGAAGGAGGAGGTGGAGAAGATGAAGAAGGAGAAGGTGGAGAAGGAGGAGAAGGTGGAGAAAGAGGAAGAGGAGGTGGAGGAGAAGATGGAGAAGGTGAAGGAGGAGAAGGTGGAGAAGGAGAAGAAAAAAGAGAAGAAGGAAGAGGAGGAAAAGGATGGGACAGTGAGGGTATCTGGCTGTTCACAATATCATATGGCCGTACTTTGTGGCATTTTTCAGTGGAAACCAGCATTTATTTCCAATTTCCAGCCTATACCATGTATAGGACAAGCGGTTGTCCAATCTCTTCTTAAAAACCTCCAGGGATATATCGCCAGGAGAGGTGGTCCAAAGAGCCTCGGGAAGCAAGTGCAAGCAAAGATCATTAGGGAGGAGGAGGAGGAGGAGGAAAAGGATAGGACAGAGAGGATGTTATTCTGTTAACAGAGTTGGAAGGGACCTTGGAGGTCTTCTAGTCCAACCCGCTGCTCAAGCAGGAAACCTCTATACCAGGGGTAGGCAACCTTGGCTCTTTTACGACTCGTGGACTTCAACTCCCAGAATTCCTGAGCCAGCATGAGGGAAACTTTGGCCCCTTCATGACTTGTGGACTTCAACTCCCAGAATTCCTCAGCCAGCAAGAGGGAAACTTTGGCCCCTTCATGACTCGTGGACTTCAACTCCCAGAATTCCTGAGCCAGCCATGCTGAGGGGAAAGGGAGAGGTTTCCAAGCAGAGCCATGCTGGCTCAGGAATTCTGGGAGTTGAAGTCCACGAGTCATAAAAGAGCCAAGGTTGCCTACCCCTGCTCTATACCATGTCAGACAAGTGGAGGCCACTAAATGAATGGTTATAAGTCGAGGACCGCCTGTATTTGAGAATAGGAAATAAGAAAAGATACTTCAGAAGTTATGCCTTTATTTACCCCGACTACCTGTAAATAAAGGCTTACAACCTGGAGTTGAAGTTCTGATGGCCACACTCTCCTTGCGGTGACATAATGGCATTTTGGGTGCCCAGCAACTGGCCTGCATTTCTGGCTGTCCACAATGTCAGATGACTGTAATTTGTGGCATTTTTTCAGTTGGAAACCAGCATTTATTTCCAATTTCCAGCCCAAATCGCCCACCATGGACAATGGATTAGCTTCATGACCAGTGCATCTGGTTAACAACTGCAGTGATTCGCTTAATGACCACTGCAAAAATGGTTGCAAAACTGGGCACAGTTATGTGGTGACACGCTTAATGACTGGGCTCAATTACAGCCGTAAGTCAAGGACCATATCTGCATTCCTAAGAGTTATATCCCACCAAGGTGCGAAGCCTGAAGACAGCTTGAAATGGTGAACATTAAAAAAAAAAAGAGCCATGAAACGAAGAAAAACAATAATAGCAAAAAGCAATGTAAATTATACCATCAAAAGCCATTAAGTCGGAGGAGACTGACTTAATGTGCCTAATTTTATAATGAAAGCAGGTCCAGAAGTCAAGGAGAGCTTCCCACAATTTGCGCACAACCACTGAAAAGCTGGCTGTGGCTGTTGTTACGCCTTACGACATCCGTGTGAAGGTTTTGAGGCTGGAAACAACGGCACAGTTCTCATACACCTTAAGAGTTGCACGTGCCCAGGGCTATGTAGCACCCACAAATTAGCGCCGACACTTTTACGAAAGGCCCAGATCTCACAAATGGCCAGTCTTGTAGGACTTTCAACCATCTTTAAAATATTTCCTCTTTAAGCTTTGCCTTATGAAGAGAGATTTTATGACCACAAGATGGGAGAAAAAGCCAGCTGCAATATCTGTCACTCTATTGATTGCCCCAAGTTGGTTTAAAAATCTCTCCACATTCTCCACTATTTCATCTCTTTTTCCCTATCTCTTCCACCTCTCTCTCTCTCTCTCTTCTATATCCTTCTATATCTATATCTATCTATCTATCTATCTATCTATCTATCTATCTGTCTGTCTGTCTGTCTGTCTGTCTGTCTGTCTGTCTGTCTGTCTATTTTTTTCTGTCTGTCTGTCTGTCTGTCTGTCTGTCTATCTATCTATCTATCTATCTATCTATCTCCTTCTCTATCTGCCTGTCTATCTGTCCTCTCCCTCCCTATCTCTGTCTGTTTATCTATCTTCTATGTTCTTCTATATCAGAGGTGTCAAACTGCTGGATGTGTCACGCCGAAACCGCGCCCACCCCATTGCCGGCAATGGGGGGAAAGTCGTGATACGTCACGACACGTCACATGACGGTGCGAGTTTGACACCCCTGTTCTATATCCTTCTATTTGTCTGTATATCTTTTTCTGCCTGTCTGTCCGTCCATCCATCCATTTTATATGCTTCCGTATCTATCTGTCTGTCTGTCTTGTATTAATCTGTCTGTCTGTCTATCCTTTCCTCCCTATATCTATCCTCTATCCTTCTGTATCGCTCTCTATATCCTTCCATTCCTGTCTGTCCATCTGTCTTTTTTTATCAATCTGTATGTCTATCCTTTCCTCCCTATCTATATCTATCCTTCTCTCTCTCCATCCATCCATCCATCCATCCATCCATCCATCCATCCATCCATCCATCCATCCACCTACCTGACAGTTAGAACTTCCTGACAGTTAGAACAATTAATCAGTGGAACTACCTGCCTCCAGAAGTGGTGAATGCTCCAACATTGGAAGTTTTTAAGAAGAGACTGGACAGCCATTTGTCCGAAATGGTATAGGGTTTCCTGCCTGAGCAGGGGGTTGGACTAGATGACCTCCAAGGTCTCTTCCAACTTTTTTATTATTATTATTATTATTATTATTATTATTATTATTATTATTATTATTATTATTATTATTATTATTATTATTATTATTACCTATCTACCTTTTCCTTCTGTCCATCCCCAAATTTGCTTAGTGGAAGAGAACGACCAGCCCTGATAGGATTGGGCCATTTCTCAGCCAATAAATATAGCCATGATTCCCTTACAAGGACCTCCAAGCCATCTTGAGACCCCCCCCCTTAAGATGAAGCAACACCCCCCCACAAGGCCTCCAATCCCGTCTTTAAGCCACACCGCACGTATTTTATTTCCACCGAAGGAATGAAAGAAGATACTGAGGCCCGAGAATACTTCCACCCCAAAAGGCCGTTGAAAAAAAACCAAGAAAAAAAGAAAAAAAAGAAAAACCGTTCGACTACACAGATGTGCGAAGCCTTCCTAGCAATTTGCATGGTCTTTCAAGAGGAAAAGCATCATCTGCTCGGGAGCCGTCATCATTAGACGTGTCAAAAACAGAATTCAGATAAAGCAGGCGCGAGAAATGCAATCAAGCTCAAAGGAAGCTCCATGGCAACCATTCACTTATAACACAAGGAGGGCTGGAAAAGGAGAGCAGGCAGAGACCCCGGCATTTTTCGTCTCTTACTTATGTGAACTGAAAGGAAAGAGGTATATCTGAATGCACCAAAGAGGCTGTTAGGATTGACCTAAAATGGTTGGGTTCCCTCCCCCCAACAGGAATGCAATTTTGCAAGCGGAATAAATTATGCCAGCTCAGCAAAAAAACAAACCACCCCCCCCTCCCCCATTTCTTTATCTGCCCAATTCTGGATTTCATGTCAAGAGGAGAGGAGAGGAGTGAAGACAACGTTAAAACCCAAAAGTCTAATTTCCACATTCCAGCCTAATTCCTGGAGAGTGTTTCGTTTAACTGGGAATCTCCCCAGTTTGGGGGCTTTATTTCGATGCCATCGAGGACCCCTAAATAAAGCCCCCAAACTGGGGAGATTCCCAGTTAAACGAAACGCTCTCCTTACGTTTTGTTATCTGTGGTGCATGTTTTTTTTTAGTGTGCAAGGTTTTATTGACTGTTTATTGATTACATTTGTCTGCGACCCATCTTCACTATCACAATAATAATCTGTTTAGCTAGCTTCGTCTGTCTTTTCAGTTTTTAAAGGTCTTCTTAATCTAAATTTCTTCCGGAAAATTTAATCTACAACAGAGGTCATCAACCTTTGTCGGTTGGCGGACCGGAGGAAAAGGGAAGGGGAAGGATTTTACATGCGTGCGTGTGCGTGCGCACGGGGCCGTGAGTACATGCATGCCACAAATGGGGCGGGGCTAGTGCCCGCGTGATACTAGCCCTGCTCTGTTCTTGCGCGGTGGAGCGCGTTGTTTCGGCGCCCCGCAGCGCGGCGGTGGCCGTTTTTGCACCTTACAGCGCGGTGGCGGCCCGTTTTTGTGCCCCATGATGCGGCAGCACCCCATTTTTGCACCCCACGGTGTGGTGCTGGTCCGTTTCCGCGCCCTGTGCCTCCGCGGCATCCATTTGTGCTCCTTGCAGCACGGCAGCGTCCTATTCTTGCACCCCGTGGTGCCATAGTGCCCATTGTTGTGCCCCGCGGCGCAACGGCGTCCTGTTTTCGTGCCCTGAGGTGCGGGGGCATCCCACTTTCGTGCCCTGAGGTGCAACTGCGGCCATTTTTGCGCACCGTGGTGCAGTGTCCTGTTTTTGCGCACCGTGGCCGTGGCGCTATTGCAAGTGAGGGGTGTGCATGCACACACGCGCACACTGCCCAGCCTGTCCCACAGCCTGGTGGCCAGCAGGCCACAGCCCACTACCGGGCCGCGGCCCACAGGTTGGGGACCCCGATCTAGAATTAGTCCTCAACTTATGACCACAATTGAGCCCAAAATTTATGTTGCTGGGAGGGATCTGTCAAGTGGGTTCTGCCCCATTTTACGACTTTTCTTGCCACATTTGTTAAGGGAATCACTGCAGTTGTTAAATTACTAACACCATTGTTGAGTGAAAGTGGCTTTTCCATTTCCACAAAAGGTCATCATGAGCCCGAGACACTGCGACCGTCATAAATATGAACCGGTTATCAAGCATCCGAATGTAAATCAGGTGACGGTGAGGATGCTGCAACGGTCATAAGTGCCGTTGTAACTTTGAATGGTCACTAAAGGAACTGTTGTAAGTTGCGGACAACCTATACTAGTTTTAATTATTTTGTGTCCTCCAGGTCATGTTTAGCAAAACCTAAGCAAGCTCTTAGCAAAAACTTCCTGATCTAGAATGTCCTTCACAAAAATACCTCTGAGAAGCAAAAGTTAAGGGAATCTCCAGCCCAACCAAATCTGGTTTTTGGTTACTGAATATCATATTTTCCACTGACTCAAAGTTTCATTTAGGATGATGCGTGTGGTTTGAACTCAAGGCTTCTGCTTTATCATCCCTTTTCTAAATTTCAGTATTCAAATAGCTACTTTCAATTACCACTGGGGTGCATAAATGGATCCATTTTAATCCATTTTCACAAACTAGCTTATTAGGGGTGTAAGTACCAAAGAGGTGTCGGTCTCCATCCACATGCAGAAGTGAGGCTAAGCATCTGTATTTTAAAATTATGGGTAGTCCTCATGTAGGGACTGCCTCATTTAGTGACCTTGCGCATAATGGAGATGAAAAAAGCTAGCCACCAATCCTCACATTTATGACCTTCATGCGTTTGCAAAGGAAAGCTAAGTCGGATCATGAGCTCAGGTGCAATTTCACTAAATGACTGCTTCGCTTAATGATTCAATTGCTGGTCCCGACTGTGGTTACTAAACAAGGACTACCAGTACTGGCCTTATTATAGCCAGTTTGATGTGGTGGTTAAGGAGTTGGCCTAAAAACCAGGAGACGGTGAGTTCTAGTTCTTCCTTAAGCATGAAAGCTGACTGGGTGACTTTAGGCCAATCACCAGGAGACTGTGAGTTCTAGTCCTGCTGTAAGCATGAAAGCCAGCTGGGTGACTTTAAGCCAATCACCAGGAGACTGTGAGTTCTAGTCCCGCCTTAGCCATGAAAGCCAGCTGGGTGACTTTGGGCCAATCACCAGGAGACTGTGAGTTTTAGTCCTGCCTTAGGCATGAAAGCCAGCTGGGTGACTTTAGGCCAATCACCAGGAGACTGTGAGTTCTAGTCCTGCTGTAAGCATGAAAGCCAGCTGGGTGACTTTAAGCCAATCACCAGGAGACTGTGAGTTCTAGTCCCGCCTTAGCCATGAAAGCCAGCTGGGTGACTTTGGGCCAATCACCAGGAGACTGTGAGTTTTAGTCCTGCCTTAGGCATGAAGGCCAGCTGGGTGACTTTGGGCCAATCACCAGGAGAGTGAGTGTTCTAATCCTGCCTTAGGCATGAAAGCCAGCTGGGTGACTTTAGGCCAATCACCAGGAGACTGTGAGTTCTAATCCCGACTTAGCCATGAAAGCCAGCCAGATAACTTTGGGCCAATCACCAGGAGACTGTGAGTTCTAGTCCTGCCGTAAGCATGAAAGCCAGCTGGGTGACTTTAGGCCAATCACCAGGAGACTGTGAGTTCTAATCCCGACTTAGCCATGAAAGCCAGCCAGATAACTTTGGGCCAATCACCAGGAGACTGTGAGTTCTAGTCCTGCCGTAAGCATGAAAGCCAGCTGGGTGACTTTAGGCCAATCACCAGGAGACTGTGAGTTCTAGTCCCGCCTTAGCCATGAAAGCCAGCCGGATGACTTTGGGCCAATCACCAGGAGACTGTGAGTTCTAGTCCCGCCGTAAGCATGAAAGCCAGTTGGGTGACTTTGGGCCAATCACCAGGAGACGGTGAGTTCTAGTCCCATCTTAGGCATGAAAGCCAACTGGGTGACTTTGGTCAATCACCAGGAGACTGTGAATTCTAGTCCCGCCATAGGCATGAAAGCAGGCTGGGTGACTGGTCAATCACCAGGAGACGGTGAATTCTAGTCCCACCTTAGGCATGAAAGCCAGTTGGGTAACTTTGGGCCAATCACCAGGAGATGGTGAGTTCTAGTCCCACCTTAGGCATGAAAGCCAGCTGGGTGACTTTAGGGCAATCACCAGGAGACTGTGAGTTCTAGTCCCGCCTTAGCCATGAAAGCCAGCCGGATGACTTTGGGCCAATCACCAGGAGACTGTGAGTTCTAGTCCCGCCGTAAGCATGAAAGCCAGTTGGGTGACTTTGGGCCAATCACCAGGAGACTGTGAGTTCTAGTCCCACCTTAGCCATGAAAGTCAGCCGGATGATTTTGGGCCAATCACCAGGAGACTGTGAGTTCTAGTCCCACCTTAGGCATGAAAGCCAGCTGGGTGACTTTTAGGCCAGTCCCCCTCTCTCAGCCCAACCCACCTCACAGGGTTGTTGTGGGAAAACCGGAGGACGACGTGTGTGTTTGCCACCTGGTGTTATTTCTAAAATTACAAAAGGTGGGCTGTAAATAAAATAACAAATAAAGCAAACAACACCCAATCAGTTGCTCCTCATATCCCTGCAATCCCCGTGGTGCAAATGCAACTTCAGATGGCCAATTGCCCCGAAGAGCAAAGACATCCATCCCACCACCCCTTTGCAAAGATCCGAGGGGGCTGGAAAACTGGGAAGACAGGACACCTCTTGGAAACCAAAATGGAAAGAGAAAACACCTAAAAAATGAGACAGCCCAAAGGCAAGCCCTCCATCTGGGAGCCACGGTTAACTCTTCAGCGCCTCGGTTTCCCTTTCCACACCAGAACGGGCACAGCTGAGCAGAAACAGGACGGTAACCGCAAGGAGGACAATAAAAGAGAGGCCTAACGACTCGGAGGTGTGAAGGCAGAAATGATTTTCGTTGGAAATACCCAGATACTTAACAACTGTCTCGCTTAGCAATATAAATTTCGATAATTCCCTGCAACGAAGTGAATCATTTTAAAGCTTTTTTGTTTGTCTGTTTCCCCGTCGGAACTTTGCAGAGTTCAAAGACGCCGCTAAGGCAAGGTTGCTAACAATCAAAGCCAGGCCAAAAGCTCGTTTAATTTTTATTATTATCCCAGCAAACCTCCAATAAAAGAATGGAGGCTCTATCAAAAAGGCTGGCGAGCCAGAACAAGGTGCTATGCTGAGGTGTTTCCTTGCTCCTCCCTGTCTGTAGCCAGTTGTAAATAGATCGTCCTCAACTTACGACCGTTTGTTTAGTGACAATGGCGCTGCAGAAACTGACCGATAAACAAAGTGCATACTGGATTTTGCGTGCGACACAGCGGCAAGAATTATATCCGCACAATATTGGGAAAAGGAAGAAACGCCACCAGAGGAAGAAATAATTAAAAAAAAAATACTAGACCGTGCGGAAATGGACAGACTTACTCTGAGGTTGAAAGAAAAAAGAAACAACAGAATATTTCCAAACTTGGGACTTATTTTATCAATGGCTAGAGAAACGAATTAGGGATTAGGAATTTAATTTGTATTTGCGAACGATAAACTCAGACCACACACGTTTGTTGAAATAAGTACTGTTGAACTGTATTAAAAAATCAATAAAAAAAAGAAAGTGACTGACAATCAAATCCTCACAACAACGACTGTCGCAGCATCTCCGTGGTCACGCGATCAAAACTGTGGCAAAAAAAAAAAAAGGTTATAAAATCAGGACCGATTCGCTTAACTGCCTTGCTTAGCGACAGAAATTCTTGTCCCCACTGTGGTCGTTAAATTGAGGACTGCCTTTAAAAGTGTTAACATGCTTTTTAAAAAAATCTTGGGCGTTTAGCCTCCTGCATCGGTTGTAAGAGCTGAAACAGAAGGAGAGTAAATGAATCAATTCTGGGATTTACAACAAGAGACTGTAATTTCACACAAAACATTGTCGAAGAGAGAGAGGCGACATATCTACCCACACGCACATCCAGCGAACAGTTGAAGTCACTCCAGGGAGGGGGGGGAACCAGGCAGGATAATAACTTAATAATAATAAAAGTTGGAAGGGACCTTGGAGGTCATCTAGTCCAACCCCCTGCTCAGGCAGGAAACCCTATACCATTTCAGACAAATGGCTGTCCAGTCTCTTCCTAAAAACCTCCAGTGTTGGAGCATTCACAGCTTCTGGAGGCAGGTTGTTCCACTGATTAATTGTTCTAACGGTCAGGAAGGATGAAGGAAAGAAAGTAGGAAGGAAGCTTTACAACCAACTTTTTTATTATTTAAAAAAAATAAATAAATAAGAAAGTCCATATCGGAATCAAGGACACACCAATAAATCAACCTGGTTTGGTCGCTCAGGCGAAAGTCAAAGAATGACATCCGCCAAGGAAATTGTGGCTGATAACAACCGTGCAGGAGAACCGCATACCAAGCCCCCAAATGTGCTCCTGCGATTGTGGGGAGCGTTGGGTCACTTGTCAGAACCCCAAAATCAGATTATAAGTACCTGCTGGAAACTTAGAAGGGTCACTAAGCAACTGGGTGTTAAGTGAGGACTAGCTGTATATTCAAAATTTGGGAATATTTGGGAATATTTCAAAATATTTTGAATATTTTGGGAATATTTCAAAATACTTCTTCCTCCAGGTCATACCTCATGTCTTAAGACAGCCAGAATAGTCTAGTGGTTAGGGCACCAGAATAGTGAGACCCTCTGAGTTCAAGTCCTACCTTAGTCACTAAAGCCAGCTGGGTGACTTTGGGCCAATCACCAGGAGTTAATGAGTTCTAGTCCTGCCTTAACTACGAAAGCAGGTTGGGTGATGTAGTGGTTAAGGAGCTGGCCTAAAAACCAGGAGACGGTGAGTTCTAGTTCTGCTTTAGGCATGAAAGCCAACTGGGTGACGTGGGCCAATCACCAGGAGACTGTGAATTCTAGTCCCACCTTAGGCCTGAAAGCCAACTGGGTGACCTTGGGCCAATCACCAGGAGACAGTGAATTCTAGTCCCGCCTTAGGCATGAAAGCCAACTGGGTGACGTGGGCCAATCACCAGGAGACTGTGAATTCTAGTCCCGCCTTAGGCCTGAAAGTCAGCTGGGTGATCTTGGGCCAATCAGCAGGAGACTGTGAATTCTAGTCCCGCCTTAGGCCTGAAAGCCAGCTGGGTGACCTTGGGCCAATCAGCAGGAGACTGTGAATTCTAGTCCCGCCTTAGGCCTGAAAGCCAGCTGGGTGACCTTGGGCCAATCAGCAGGAGACTGTGAATTCTAGTCCCGTCTTAGGCCTGAAAGCCAGCTGGCTGACCTTGGGCCACTCCCTCTAAGCCCAATCCACCTCACAGGGTTGTTGTGTGGGGAAAATATGAGAAGGTTTTTTGGATATGTACACCACCTCGGCTTGTTTGTAAAAATAATAAAGGCAGAATACAAATAAAGAGTGGAATGGAATGGAACAGAATGTATTCTTTTAGCAAAATATCCCCAGGTCGCTCCTTAATCTTCACCTGCCATTTTCCACACACCAATTTTATGAATTGTCACGAAAAGCCCCTTGGGGGCCCCTATTTTTGCTCCTTTTTTTGCCATTCCAAAATTAGCTGCTAAGAAACTCTTCACCAAGCCAACGGGGAAAACCCCTCACCAACAATGAAGAAACACAATCCGTAATATAAATATACGTGCCACCCACGCTTACTTACAGTGACTTCATAAGCAGCACAAACAAACAAAAAATAAATTGCCTTGCGACGAGGCCACCCAAACTAAATGATTTTTCCCCAGGTTAAGTACAAACGTAGGTAGCAGCCGAATTTGTACGAAGCACTAAGCCTGGTTCCATTTAATCCCGGTTTTATGGTGGCTTAGCGCACCCTGCAAATCCAGATCGTTTAGCTAGCTTAAGATGGAATGTGCGACAGGAAACCCAGAAATGAGATTTTATGTCAATCATCAAATTAACGGCGCCGAGTGCATCTAACAACTAAATTAACCCTGTAATTTCTCTCTCTCTTTTTTTTTTAAAGTTACAATTCTAGTTTGCTTCAGGACTGGCTGTTGCATTTAAACCCTGCTTTTGTCTGGATCTGTGCAAATTGCCCTTGTTATTAATGAATGCAACTATAGTATAGTGACATTTCAAACAAGACCGAAGGGATGAGTATTAACAGAACAACAGAACTGGAAGGGACGTTGGAGGTCTTCTAGTCCAACTCCCTTGCTCCAGCAGGAAAGTCTATACCATGTCAGACTAATACTTGTCCAATCTCTTAAAAACCTCCAGTGTTGGAGAAGTAGGAAGGAAATAGCAGGAAATTCAATGATGTCTGTGATTGTAATAACATTCCCAGTTGCAGCTACCCAACCCATCAGAGTGGGGAGGCAGGGAATGTTATAATAATAATAACAATAATTAATAATAATAATGAAGAAGAAGAAGAAGAAGAACAACAACAACAACAACAACAACGAGTTGGAAGGGACCTTGGAGGTCCTCTAGTCCACCCCCCTGCTCAGGCAGGAGACCCTATACCATTTCAGACAAATGGTTATCCAGTCTCTTCTTAAAAACTTCCAGTGTTGGAGCATTCACAACTTCTGGAGGCAGTGGTTAGTTGTTCTCATTGTCAGGAAATTCCTCCTTAGTTCTAGGTTGCTTCTCTCCTTGATTAGTTTCCATTCGTTGCTTCTTGTCCTGCCTTCAGGGGCTTTGGAGAATAGGTTGACCCCCCTCTTCTTTGGGGCAACCCCTGAGATATTGGAAGACTATCATGTCACCCTTAGTCCTTCTCTTCATTTAAACTAGACATACCCAATGGGACTCCTCTCCTGAGAAGTTCCATCTGGTGGGGCCAAGAAGACAGGCCTTCTCCATGGTGATTCCCACCCTGAGGAACATCATCCTTGCTGAGATAAGATTGGCCTCTGCCTTGACACTCATTTGCAAGATCCTGAAGACTGGTTTGGCCGATAAACCTGGAGACCCCCCCCCCCAAAAGTGGGATGGAGCCCATCAAGTGGTTAACTTGGGGGTTATTGTCTTTTTATTGTTTTTATTTTGGGTTTTTATCCTTGAGTCTAAAAAGCAGAGACGTCACCCTGCCAACAAAAGTGCGTATAGTCAAGGCCATGGTTTTCCCAGTTGCAATGTATGGCTGTGAAAGTTGGACCGTAAGAAAGGCTGAACGCAAAAGAATGGAGGCCTTTGAACTATGGTGCTGGAGAAGACACCTGCGAGTCCCCTGGACTGCAAGGCCATCAAACCGGTCAGTCCTAGAGGAGATCAACCCTGACTGCTCTTTAGAAGGCCAGATCCTGAAGTGGAAACTCAAGTACTTTGGCCACCTAATGAGAAGGAAGGACTCACTGGAGAAGAGCCTAATGCTGGGAAAGATGGAGGGCAATAGAAGAAGGGGACGACAGAGAATGAGGTGGCTGGATGGAGTCACTGAAGCAGGAGGCGTGAGCTTAAATGGACTCCAGAAGATGGTAGAGGACAGGAAGGCCTGGAGGAACGTTGTCCATGGGGTCGCGATGGGTCGGACACGACTTCGCAACTAACAACAACAATCCTTGAGTGCTGCCTGGAGTCAAGGCGAGTGAGTTGGGCAGGTGTAAAAATTCTCTTAAATAGATAAAATGAAAAGATACCACCTCATTGCCCCTTTGAGCCTCCCACAGTTAGCTATCTGAACATCTTGAAATGTTTGTTTAACCATCCCGTCTTCTCCCGTCACCTTTCTCCCCTTTATTCACAAGGCGGGAAATCGCTCGTATTTATTTCCAGCACGTGCGAACTTGTCATTTTTCATAAATAATAATAATAATAATAATAATAAAACTCCCCAAACCTATCATTTGAATTAGGTCCTTGTGTGTTTTGTTTTTCTTCCCTCTACTCGCCAATAAACGCCTTCGAACTTCAAGCAAAATGTGGAGATGAAAAGATTTAGCTGGCTTGTTCTGCATTTGTCTTCCTTCATCCCAGGTAGACTGAAGTGTTGTGAGAAAACAAAAGGAAAATAAAATAAAAACAGACCACCTTTCATTACACTCCCTTAGTTTGTGCTGCTTTCACTGAAGGAGCAGTATTGTTTTTGAGATTCTTACTTAACCCTTAATTTACACTGTAATTAAGGTTTTAGGTTTGTGGTTTACCTACGTTTTGAATTTATAAGCCATTATCTGGCATAGGAAGCAATGAAAAGCAACAAAGATGATTAGGGGGCTGGAGGCTAAAACATATAAGGAACGGTTGCTGGAATTGGGTATGTCTAGTTTAATGAAGAGAAGGACGAGGGGGGAGATGATAGCCATGTTCCATTATCTCAGGGGTTGCCCCAAAAAAGAGGGAGTCAAGCTATTCTCCAAAGCGCCTGAAGGCAGGACAAGAAGCAACAGATGGAAACTAATCAAGGAGAGAAGCAACCTAGAACTAAGGAGAAACTTCCTGACAGTTGGAAGAATTAACCAGTGGAACAACCTGCCTCCAGAAGCGGTGAATGCTCCAACACTGGATGTTTTTAAGAAGAGACTGGACAGCCATTTGTCTGAAATGGTATAGGGTTTCCTGCCTGAGCAGGGGGTTGGACTAGATGACCTCCAAGGTCCCTTCCAACTTTATTATTATTATTATTATTATTATTATTATTATTATTATTATTATTAAAAAACACTGCCATTAACAAAGTCTATTCCTTTCTTCCTCCCTGCCTCCCTCCCTTTCCTTCCTTTCTCTCTCCTTTCTTTCTATTTTCTTTTTCCTTCCTTCTCTTCATTTTTCTTTCCTTCCTTCCGCCCTCCCTTCATTCGTCTTCCTTTCTTCCTTTTCTTTTCCTTCCTTCCTTTCCTTCCTCTCTCTCTCTCCTTCCTTTCCTTTTTTCCCCTTCCTTTTGATTTTTCTTTCCTTTCTGCCTGTCTTCTTCCTTCTCCCTTTCTCCCTTCCTCTTTTCTTTTCCTTCCTTCCTTCCTTCACTTTTTCTCCTTCCACTTCCTTCCTATTTTCTTCTCTTCTTTCATTTTTCCTGCCTTCCATCCTTCCTCCCTCCTTTTTCTCCTTTTTTTCTTCCTTTCTGTTTTTCTTCCTTCCTTCCTTCATTTTCATTTTCCTTTCCTTTCTGCATTCCTGCTTGCTTTCATCTCCTTCCTTCCTTCCTTCCTTCCTTTCTTCCCTTCTTTCCTTCCTTTTCTCTCTGTAGTTTCTTTTTTCTCTCCCTACTTTCTTCCTCTAAAAGCTACAGACAAACTTCTAGGAGGATAAACAAAATTAGATTCTTCTCAGGAGGTCTGGAGACAAAAAAAAAGAAAAGAAAAAAAACAACCCAGAAAATGAGGTGGGGAGATGAGAGAGAGAGCAGAATGCAAACAATTTTTTTTTGCCAAGATCTCTTAAAATTATCGGCTTCCCGTTGCATTATAATGATGAGCTTAAGGGCAATTACTGGAGCACTTGAAGTAATAATTTTGAAGAGAGAAGAATATACTTCATTTGGAAGGAAACCCACTTCGATCAAATTCACGTTTAGAGAGAGGCGTGTAAAACAAAAAAAGTCAACATTAGTTCAACGCTCTCCCAAGAACTTCTGGGGAGCACATTAGCAAGGCGTAGGTGGAAATAATTAATTTTCTCTTCACAATCTCAACAACGTCTAAATCTAGTCCTCAACTTACGCCGACAACTGAGTCCAAAATTTCCATTCCTAAGCAAAGCAGCTGCTAAGTGAGGCTTGCCCCATTCTACCACCTTCCTCACCACCGTCGCTAAGCGAATCGCGGCACTTACTAGGTTAGTAACATGGATAGTAAGTGAACCCGCCTTCCACCGTTTGACTTTACTCCTCAGAAGGTCGTAAAAGGTCACATGACCCCCATTTACGACCCTGCAACGGTCATAAATAGGAGTCGGTTGCCAGGGGTCTGAAGTTTGATCACGTGACCATGGGGAGGCTGCAACGGTCGTTAAGTGTGAAAGTCCCATTGTAGCTTTGGTCACTAAATGAACGGTTGTTAAGTCGAGGGCTTCCTGTACTATTACCGCATCATGAAGGTGTAGTTAAGAGTTAACAGCCCTGAATTATGTCAACAACACAAAAAAAGCCATTACATAGAAAACTATTTTTTATTTATATAGGATAGGATAGGATAGGATAGGATAGGATAGGATAGGATAGGATAGGACAGGACAGGACTGGACTGGACTAGAATAGAGCTGGAAGGGACCCTGGAGGTCTTCTAGTCCAGCCCCCTGCTCAAGCAGAAGAACCTATACCATTTGGGAGAAATGGCTGTCCAATGATAATGACCTTATCTACTAGGGTAATAAAATGATGATCTTGGCTAGTAGGATAAGAAAATAGAAGAAATATAAGAAATAAGAAAATAGAAGGAGAATATTTGTAGCTTAGAGTTAGAATAGAATAGAGCTGGAAGGGACCTTGGAGGTCTTCTAGTCCAGCCCCCTGCTTAAGCAGGAAAACCTATACCATCTCAGACAGGTGACTGTCTAGGGGTAGGCAACCTCGGCTCTTTTATGACTCATGGACTTCAACTCCCAGAATTCCTGAGTCAGCATAGCTGACTCAGGAATTCTGGGAGTTGAAGTCCATGAGTCATAAAAGAGCCGAGGTTGCCTACCCCTGGTAGCCTCTTCTTAAAAAGCGCCCACGATTTCTGAAGGCAAGCTGTTCCACTGGTTAATTGTCCTCCCTGTCAGGAAGTTCCTCCTTAATTCCAGTTGCTTCTCTCTTTGGTCAGTTTCCAACCATTGTTTCTCGTCCTGCCCTCTGGTGCTTTGGAGAATAGGGAAGTGACATATATATAGACCTGAATGCCATTTTCTGAACGGCTGATGTCTCTGGTCTACAACCCATCAACCTTAACAGCCTTGAGACACTTTCAATGGAATGAGGGCAACGAAAGTCAATAGATACGGGAGATACCACCCTGGAAGCTCAGAGAGCTATAGAAAAGTCTATCCATCATTAACTCAAGTCGTCTCTCAAAAGCTAACATTCTTCTCAGCATGTTGGTTTGAACAGAGTAACAGTATAAAGAGTTGGAAGGGATCTTGGAGGTCTTCTAGTCCAACCCCCTGCCCAAGCAGGAGACCCTATACCATTTCAGGCAAGTGGTTGTCCAATCTCTTGTTAAAAACCTCCGGTGTTGGAGCACCCACAACTTCTGGTGGCAAGCTGTTCCACTGGTTGATTGTTCTCACTGTCAGGGAATTTCTCCTTGGTTCTGGGTTGCTTCTCCCCTTGATTAGTTTCCATCCGTTGCTTCTTGTCCTGCCTTCAGGTGAATAGCTTGACTCCCTCTTCTTTGGGGCAGCCCCTGAGATATTGGCACACAGCTATCCTGTCACCCCTCGTCCTTCTCTTCATTAAACTGGACATACCCAATTCCAGCAACCGTTCTTTAATACGTTTTAGCCTCCAACCTCCTAATCTTCTTTGCTGCTCTTCACTGCACTTCTCCTGAGTCTCAACACCTTTTTTTATATTGTGGTGAAGCAAAACTGGATGCAGTATTCCATTTAAAAAAATAATAATTAAAAAAATAATATTTTGTGAGCTTAACCGAGAATTCCTCCATCTTTAAGCTACAGAGGCAGGGCTACCCGGACAGCTGCCCAACATTAACTAATAATGATTACATCTTAATAAAAGATACCACTTAAGCCTAGGATGCAGTTACTGTCAGAAAGGTCATGGTTAATAATGATTAATCTGGTCTTCATCAACACAGGCTGTATCTGCCGGTCACTGAATAATTGCTCAACAGCCTGAAGATCTGTTTCCAGAGAAGAAAAGGGAGATGGAGAAGCATCTATTAGATCAAATTAAACACCTCAAAAGGAAGAACAACTAAAAGAGGGAGATTTTACAAGACGGCAAACAGAACTGAAAGAAAGACAAGTGGAAAGTAGATATAAGAGATGGGGGTTTACGCAAGGCCGTCTCACATCAATGACCATAACACGCCACCAGCTCAAACTAAGTTGTTTTATTTAACTAGCATTAAACACTCCATTATTTCAAATCGTCTTGAGATCGCTTCTCCTACCCAATTAATGTCAACTGGATCGCTAATGGTGAGCGCGTAATCCATCCATCCATTACCGTATTCCGATTTAGCATGGCGGAGCGATGGCTGAACGGTTAAAGGCACCGAGCTTGTTAGCTGGAAAGCAGACAGCCCGGGTTTGAGATCCGAGCGCCGCGCAATGGGGTGAGCTCCTGTTCCTTGCTCCAGCTCCTGCTCGCCTAAGCGGTTTGAAAGCACGAACATGCGAGTAATAAACAGGTATCACTTCAGCGGGAAGGTAATAGCATTCAGTGTGCCTTTGGGGTGTAGCCATGCTGGCTGGCCAGGTGACAACAATAAATGTCTTCAGACAATGCTGGCTCTCTCGGCCGAGAAACGGTGGTGAGCCCTGCGTCCTACAGTCAGATACGACTTGATAGGGAAACCTTTACCTCAGAGGTCCCCAACCTATGGGCTGTGGCCCATTACTGGGCCGTGGCCTCTTGGCCGCTGGGCAGTGCATGCGCGTATGCATGTGCTCACACCCCCTCGTGCCACCATTGCCACGCGTGTTGTGCAGGAGGTGGCAACTCCTCTAGTATTGCGTGGGTGGCGGAATTGCCACAAATCTTGCGTGGGGGCGGCAGCGCCACAAGTGGCAGGTGGGCAGCGGCGCACCACACACAGGGGGCGGCTTTGCCACGAGCCTTGTGTGGGCGGCGGCAACGCCGCAAGCAGTAGATGGGCCCCAGCGCGATCCTCGCGCCGGGGTGGCGGCACAAACCTCATGCCGGGACATCACTGCGGGCCGCAGCGCGTTCCTCACGCTGGTAGTAGCATCGCCGTGATCCTGGCAGTGGCAGTGCCGCAAGCCTCACACAAGCAGCGCCATCACTGAGAGCCTCGCGTGCATGCTCGCAGCCGTTTGCGTGGTGTGCATGCTCGCAGCCTGTTTGTACACACGTGTGCACATGTGGCCACATTCACATTTGCACATGCATGCGTAAGGCGCGTGCCTTCTCTCTCCCACTGGGCCACCAATCCAAAAAGGTTGGACACCCCTGCTTTACCTTACCTATTATAGCATACAGGAAGTTCTGATTACAACCTTTCTCTTAGTGACTGTTCACTTAGTGACAATGGCACTGATAAAGGCAACTTGTAACCTCACACTTACGACCGTTGGGAGTTATAAATATGGGCCAGCTGCCAAGCATCTGAATTTCGATTACACGATCCTGGAGAATGCTGCCAAGGTCACCAAGTGTGTACGTCCCTTTTTTTGGTGCTGTTGTGACTTCGAACGGACACTAAACAAACGGTTGTAAGACGAGGACTACCTGAAGAAGCCTAGCTGGTCTCCAGGCTTTGCGGCTCGAGGTCGCTCAGAAATGGAAGTCAATCCTTGGTCAACCTGGATAAAGAGCAGGGCTGCAATGAAAATAATCGTCATCTGGAGAAGTTGACTTGGGCTGTCCTGACTGAAAATAAACTTTGATCTAGCCCCTGGAACTCAGTATTTTAAGGAGGCTGATGTTGTAGCTCTGCCAAGCACCTGGAGAACTAATCAGATTCTCACAATCCTCAAGAAAGTGTGTTTCTCCAAAAGCTGGTTTAGCACCTACTATCTGGGGCTGCATTTTGAGGGAGGGCAGTGAGCCGCTGAGGCCTAAACCCCTCTGATTCTTGACCAAGTGAAGAGGTCAAGGTCCACTTCACTACAGAACCCATGTTCCTCTCCGCAAACATCACACGGCCATATGTCTTACACTTCTGGTGGCTTCTGGTGGAGGTGAAAGCATGGGAGACCCCACCGAGAGTCCTTGCTGAACCACAAGACAAGAGACTGGACTCCTGATCCAAATTTACATGTGGGAAAAAAAGATATCATAGTAATCTCTGAACTTGGTCGTTTTCTTCCAGGCGATTCATTACCCAAACTTGAACATTGGGCGCTATCTAATAAAATGAAATTCAAGTAAGGTTCTAGATTTAGGCAAGAAAAAACAAATGCACAAGTACAGTATAGGGCAGTGATGGCGAACCTTTTAGAGACCGAGTGCCCCAAAACCACCCTGCCCCTGGCCCGCTCCGCCCACCCGCCCCCGCCCTGCTCCGCCCTCACCCTGCCCGCCCTCAGGGCCATCCACGGCCCACCGCAGATTGCCCAGGCGGCCCTGCAGCGCCATGGTGGCCACGCCCTCCGCCCGCGCCCCACAGCATCATCTGCTGCCCAGCTGCCATGTGCTTGGCTGCGCTGCTCCGCACGGGCCACACCGGGGAGTGACTCTCCTCTGGGGGGGGGCTGCTGGTGAGGAGGGGGCTGCGGGGGGAGGCAGGGCTGGGGCGACGGCATGCGTGCCCACAGAGAGGGCTCCGAGTGCTGCCTCTGGCACTCGTGCCATAGGTTCGCCACCACTGGTATAGGGGGTACCTTGCTCAATAGTAGTAACTGTGAGAGGGATCTCGGAGTCCTAGTGGACAATCACTTAAATATGAGCCAGCAGTGTGCTGCAGCTGCCAAAAAGGCCAACACAGTGCTGGGCTGCATTAACAGAGGGATAGAATCAAGATCACGTGAAGTCTTAATACCACTTTACAATGCCTTGGTAAGGCCACACTTGGAATCCTGCATCCAGTTTTGGTCACCACAATGTAAACAAGGTGTTGAGACTCTAGAAAGAGTGCAGAGAAGAGGAACAAAGATGATCAGGGGACTGGAGGCTAAAACATATGAAGAACGATTGCTGGAATTGGGTATGTCTAGTTTAATGAAGAGAAGGACGAGGGGGGACATGATAGCAAGTCTTCCAATATCTCAGGGGCTGCCACAAAGAAGAGGCAGTCAAGCTCTTCTCCAAAGCACCTGAAGGCAGGACAAGAAGCAACGGATGGAAACTGATCAAGGAGAGAAGCAACCTAGAACTAAGAAGAAATTTCCTGACGGTTAAAACAATTAACCAGTGAAAAAACTTGCCTCCAGAAGTTGTGAATGCTCCAATACTGGAAGTTTTTAAGAAGAGATTGAAGAACCATTTGTCTGAAATGGTATAAAGTTTCCTGCCTAAGCAGGGAGACCTGCAAGGTCCATTCCAACTCTCTTATCTATTCTGTTCTGTTCTGTTCTACTCCATATTTTCTTTTCTTCTTTTCTTTTCTTTTCTTTTCTTTTTTCTATTCTATTCTATTCTATTCTATTCTATTCTATTCTATTCTATTCTATTCTATTCTATTCTATTCTATTCTATTCCACATTTTCTATTCCATTCAATTCCACTCCACTCCACTCTACTCTACTCACTAGAAAACACCACCAGTGCTAGGGAACACCAGCAATGATGATGTCACCTAGTTGGGTAATAAAAGGTCTAAAAGAAAACAAGCACAGAGAGCACCAAAGACCCCACCGTTAAGCCCTGAGCTATAAATATTCTCCTTTAAAGATATCATGACACAGAAATGATTAATGAGTTTGGCGAGATGAGAACCTGACGGGGATGGGAGAAGATTCCTTGAAGAATTGCATCCATTTCTCCATGTCCAGCAAGGAAGGAGGTAAACATGTGAAGTTGGAAATAATCTGGCTTCTGGAACCTGGCAGTAGCCCTACATTTATATATTCTATTTGTTTGATTTTTTTTTTTTTACTTCTGGGTTTCAAGAGATTGAAAGGACGATCTACCAGCAAGACTGGAGCAAACAAACTGCCATCTGCACATGTTATCCTTGACTTAGAACAGTACATTAAGTCAGGGGTCCCCAACCCCCGGTCCGTGGGCCAGCAACCGGTCCGCACCAACAAGCAAAGCCCCATTTGTGGGATGCAGGCAGCACACAAAACCACGCACCCTCTGGTCCGTGGAAAAAACTCTCTCCAGGGAACCAGTCCCTGGTGCCCAAAAGGTTGGGGACCTCTGGTTTAGAGTCTCCTGCTTGAGCAGGGACTAGAAGAAGGGTCCCCAACCCTCGGTCTGTGGACCGGTACCGGGCCACAGCATGCCGGCAACCGGTCCGCACAAACAAGCAAAGCCCCATCCGCGGGATGCAGGCAGCACACAAAACCACGCACCCTCCAGTCCACGGGAAAACATCTCTCCACGGAACTGGTCCCTGATGCCCAAAAGGTTGGGGACTTCTGCATCAAATGTCCATTCCATGTTACGACAAAAGTGACTTATGACCATCTTTCACACTTAAGACCCTTGCAACATTCCCACGGTGACGTGACCAAAATCCAGATGTTTGGCAACTGACTCTTAATTTATGACGGTTGCAATGTCCCGGGTTCGTGGGATCCCCCTTGATAAACCTCCGAGAAGCAAAGTCCATGGGGGGGAAGCCAGATTCACTTAACAACCGTGTTACTAAATGAACTGCAGGGATCCACTTAACAACGGGGGCAAGAAATGTCGTAAAATGGGGCAAAACTCACTTAACAACTGTCGCACTTAGCGATGGAAATTTCGGGCTCCACTGTGGCCGTAAGTCAAGGACTGCATTTTAATTTGAGGTGGCAAGTTGAACTTTTGAAACAAGGATGGAGAACGATTTGGAACTTCTACACCCGTGTCTCCAAAAAAAAAAAAAAAACAGCGGGGCCAACCAAGCCTCGTGACCCAAAGCTGACTGGCAAATATTTATATAAATCTATCAACAGATAGATCGGTTGCCCTTCAGAGAATGCTCACAAGGCAGCAGAGATTTAAAATAGCACAGCAGTGCTGTAAAACATCAATGTTCAAATAAGATGCGACTGGGGAACAAACAGTGCGAAACCAATAAACTAAACTGAATCGTAAACCAAGCCCATGAAAATATAACTGGCTTTATTACCCGACCCATTTAAAATCAGATTGGCCCGTTTTCAGCTATGAAGGAAAGCTAGGTTGAAAAAGAAGAACATTAGAAGTTTTCCAGTTATATGTTGATGCTATCTTTCTTTCTTTCTCTTTGACTTTTAGTCAGGTGTACGTTTTGCAATCATCCTATTTCGATTTTATTCTGAAATCTGAAATGGAAATCAGCCATCAAATAATTTTGAATATTCTTATGGGTGAACATTCTCCAAAGCAACCGAAGGCAGGACAAGAAGCAACGGATGGAAACTAATCAAGGAGAGAAGCAACCTGGAACTAAGGAGAAATTTCCTGACAGTGAGGACAATTAACCAGTGGAACAACCTGCCTCCAGAAGCTGTGGATGCTCCAACACTGGATGTTTTTAAGAAGAGACTGGACAGCCATTTGTCTGAAATGGTATAGGGTTTCCTGCCTGAGCAGGGGTTGGACTAGATGACCTCCAAGTTCCCTTCCAACAACAACATCATCATCATCATCATCGTGTGTCCATCCCATCAAGCCCCAAAAAAGGCCACAATGGCAGGGGGTTGGACTAGAAGACCTCCAAGGTCCTAACCCTGACCCCAACATCATCATCATTATTACTATTACTACTACTACTATTACTATTATTACTATTATTCCATCCCATCAAGCCCCAAAAAGGCTGGAATGGCAGGGGGTTGGATTAGAAGACCTCCAAGGTCCCTTCCAATGCTATCGTTCTTTCTTCTATGTTCTATGGTCGGAAAGCTACTATTACTATTATTATTACTATTATTATTGTTGTCGTTATTGTAATAACAACAATAACAACAACAACAATTGTGTGTCCATCCCATCAAGCCCCCAAAAAGGCCGGTTGGACTAGAAGACCTCCAAGGTACCCTCCAACATCATTATCATCATCATCACTACTACTACTACTACTATTATTATTATTCCATCCCATCAAGGCCCCCAAAAGGCCGGAATGGCAGGGGGCTGGACTAGAAGACCTCCAAGGTCCCTTCCAATCCTATCGTTCTTTCTTCTCTGTTCTATGGTCGGAAAGCTTTTGTTTTTATCCTTCCTTTGTTCCCTTCCCTTTTTATTTATCTTTCCTTATTCTAGATGCTTGCCTCTGAGGAGCCAGCTGACCCTTTCCTCCCCACTGGAGGAGGAGGAGAAAGCTGGGCCATGCCCGAAAGATGGAAAATAAAATGGCTTTCCTGTTTTGTCTGTTTGGGGGTGTTTTTTTCCCCCTCCTCCTCCTCCTCCTGCTCTCTGAAATGTCTTCCCCTTGGAAATCGTTTCACAAGAGGCAGGACTTTGGGGATGGGGAAAGCCTGGAATCCTTGCCTGGGAAGCCGAAAGGGGGATGGATGGATGGATGGATGGATGGAGAGAGAAGCGGGGAGCCTGGGCCAGGCCGCGGACAGCTGGTGTTTGGGTGGTGGTAAATCACCCTGAAAGGCGCCCCTTCCCTCAGCTCAATGAGGCCTAGATGACAAAAGGAGGCACAGCCTGGAGCCGGGCAGCTTGCGAGGCCAACCGCTGACGCCCCGTGACAGCTTCATTCAGCCAGCCGGAGCCCAGACAAAGGCTTGGAAATCAATCCGGCCTCCCGCTAGCTCGGACAATGGCCCCCGTCTTCTCCGGAGGGGAGCCCCGAACGAGGGAGACCCCATTCAAGGGGGATCAAAACCCGGCCGCCTGGCCTTGAAAGGCAGCTCCGGTGGAATAACGGTTTCTTTCTTTCTTTTCTTTCCTTCCTTTCTTTTTCTTTTTCTTTCTTTCTCTTTCTTCTTTTCCTTTCTTTCTTTCTTTCCTTTCTTCTTTCCCTCTTTTTTCTGTTTCGTCTTACTTTGTCTCTCATCTTCTTTCTTACACCCCTTCCTTCCTTCCATTCTTTTTCTCTTTTTCTTTCTTCCTTCCCTTTCTCTTTCTTTTTTCTGTTTCTTCGTCTTACTTTCTCTCTTCTTCTCTTCCACCCCTTCCTTCCTTCTCTTCCTTTCTTCCTCTTCCTTCCAGTTTTTCTTTCTCTGTTCTCTTCCTTTCCTTTCTTTTTTCCTTTTCTTTTTTCTTTCTTCCTTCCCTTCCCTCTTTCCTTTTTCTTTTTTTTTCTTCTTCTTCCTTTTTCTTCCTTCCTTCCCTTCCTCCTTCCTTTTCCTTTTTTCTTTTTAATTTTTTCCTTCTCCTTCCTTCCTTCCTTCCACTTTTCTTTCTTTCTTTCTTTTCTTTCTAATTCTTTCTTTTTCTTTCTCTCCTTCCTTCCTTCCGCAGCGAAGGCTCTTCGCTCAGTCAGCTGGCTGCTTCTAAAGACTAGGACTCACAGCTAAGGAAGACTTGGGGCAGAGGGGTGTGAGAAATTGGCACAGGGGCGCATGAGGGGGGGAGATATGAACATGGTATATTGGTATATTTCTTTTCTCCTTTTCTCCCTAGAGTGACCTGTGTTTTATTCATCTCTATCTAAAACAGGGCTTGCTTAGTATGGGGGCGCAATGTAATTTTTTTTTAATAAACAAACTAAAGGATGGAAGAATGAAGGATGGATTGATGGATGGATGGAACTAGAGGTGTATGGAGATTCGCAATCATCCAGGTCATGGTTGTCCCAAATGTGCTTTTCCCAAAAACAATTGGATTTTCTTGTTTGTTTTTTTCCTTGAAAACATTTTGCTTCTCATCCATCCAGTAAGCTTCTTTAGTTCTAACTCTTGAACGAGAAACTCCTTGGAGGAGAAGCGAAATGTTTTTTTTCTAAGCAAAAACCAAGAAACTCAAGTTGTCTTTTGCAAAAGCATCTTTGGGATGGAACTAGAACCACCAGTCTTGGGCCTTATTACTCTTTTAATAAAAACTTGGGTTAGATGCCATCCTCCAGACTGTCAAACTTCAGAAATCTTTTGCTCAATAAAACACAGTCTGTGTGCAAAAAGGAAGGAGCTTTTATGCACAGCCTTTGTATTGGAATTGTTCTATGTAATATGTCTTTTATTCTTCGGTTATTCACAGAAACTATAAAAGCTATAAAAGGTTTTCCACTAATAAAGCATCATTAAATACACACACCCAGAGACAGTCACTTATCCTTATTCTTCTAGCCAAATATCATCAGCGAAGGCATGTGATGCAACCATTAAAGAAAATTCTATGTTATTACAGTAAAGGATTGTTATAGTGCTTTCTCTTTGGTGTGTCTCATCAATGCTCAAGAGTCACTTATTTCTCCACTTCAAAATCGCAAGGTCCATGTCCTTTATTTAAAAATTTCATGTATGATCAGGTATTAAACGTGGCCACTTAATACAAAACCGTAGTTGAATTATCGGTAAGCCTTGACTTACCATCATCCGTTTACTGACAGTTTGAAACGGGACTGAAAAAAGGGATCTGCAACTGGTCCTCATGCTTACGACCATTGCAGCATCCCCATGGTCATGTGATCAAAATTCAGGCGCTTGGAAACTGACATGTATTTATGCCAGTTGCACATCCCGGGGTCATCTGATCCCCACTTACAACCTTCCAATCCACTGACAAGTAAAGTTAATGGGGGAGGCCTGATTTGCTTAATGACAGCATGGTTCCCTTAACAACTATAGTAATTTGCTTAACAACTCTGGCAAAAGCAGGTTGTAAAAATGAGTATGCCTCGCTTAAGAACCAGTGGAAATTCTGCTTAGCAGTGGGAATTTTGGTTCCCATTCTGATTGTATGTTGCGGACTGCCTGTGGTCAGATTCAGATATGGCCTGATTCACACATGCTTGTGTTTTCTAGTTCTGACAATTCGTATTCTGCCCTTCCATAAGAGGTAACGTGTTAAGTTTGTGTTGTTGTTTTTTTATCTGTAAGCTTTGTAAAATGTAATGAAATTATTTGAAATGAGGGAAGGAAGGGAGGGAGGTAAAATGGGAGGAAGGGAAACAGAAAGAAAGAAAGAAAGAAAGAAAGAAAGAAAGAAAGAAAGAAAGAAAGAAAGAAAGAAAGAAAGAAAGAAAGAAAGAAAGAAAGAAAGAAAGAAAGAAAGAAAGAAAGAAAGAAAGAAAAAGAAAGAAAGGAAAAGAAGAAAGAACGAAAGAAAGAAAAAGAAAGAAAGAAAGAAAGAAAAAGAAGGAAGGAAGGAAGGAAGGAAGAAAGGGAGGGAGGGAGGGAGGGAGGGAGAGATGGGAAGTCAATGGGAGGAAGAGAGAAAAAGAAAGAAAGAAAGAAAGAAAGAAAGAAAGAAAGAAAGAAAGAAAGAAAGAAAGAAAGAAAGAAAGAAAGAAAGAAAGAAAGAAAGAAAGAAAGAAAGAAAGAAAAAGAAAGAAAGAAAGAAAGATGGGGAAGGCAGGTCAAATGGGAGGAAGAGAGTGAGGTAAAGAGAGAGAGAGAGAGAAGGAAGGAAGGAAGGAGGGACGGAGGAAGAATGGAGAGAGAGAAAAGAATGAGGAGGAGGAGGAGGAGGGAAGGGAAGGTCCTTGGGATAGACAGATAGTGAAGGGGAACCCTTGAAGGTGAAGGAGAAGTCAACGTTGACCCCCTCTTGTCCACCTAGAAGCAATCACCATATCGAGGGACGGAGGGGTACCGTTTCCTAAGACCTCCCTGTTCCATCAGCCCTGCTCCCCCCTTCCCAATGGTGCCTCAGCCCCATCCCCATACTAGGGGAATTATCTCTCAGCTGTGATCACCTTAATTAGAGCATCTGCAGTGGAGTCCAAATTAAACCAGAAGAGTATATATGTAAATCTTCCTTGGCTCGTTTCCCCTACAGGGCAGGTGGTAAAGAGAAAATCATCACTAAAAGGATCGATGCAATTTCCTAAAATTACTACACGTCGGTTAGGAGCCCAGGAGCGGCACGTAAGGGGAAAAGGAAGAAATTAAGGCAGGCATCTACTCCCTTAACCTCCTCTCCGAAGTGCCCCCCACCCACCCACCCCCCGGGTATGAAGGAAACTCCCAAGTGCAACCATCCATCCGTCATTTGCGTTGGGAAGATGGTTGAGCGCTGAAGACAGATAACCACGGACCGGAACATTTCAACTTCCTGTTCAACTTTGCACCCTCCTCGCATCCAATTCTTCTTCTAGAAAAGACAACCAGGCTAAGCCAGTTTGGTGTAGTGGTTTAAGGCACCAGGTCAGAAAGCGGGAGACTGTGAGTTCTAGTCCAGCCTTAGCCATGAAAGCCAGCTAGGTGACTTTGGCCCAATCACCAGGAGACTGTGAGTTCTAGTCCAGCCCTAGCCATGAAAGACAGCTGGGTGACTTTGGGCCAATCACCAGGAGACGGTGAGTTCTACTCCCGCCTTAGGCATGAAAGCCAGCTGGGTGATTTTGGCCCAATCACCAGGAGACAGTGAGTTCTAGTCCCGCCTTAAGTATGAAAGCCAGCTGGGTGACTTTGGCCCAATCACCAGGAGACAGTGAGTTCTAGTCCCGCCTTAGGCATGAAAGCCGGCTGGATGACTTTAGGCCAATCACCAGGAGACTGAGAGTTCTAGTCCCGCCTTAGGCATGAGTCAGCTAGGTGACTTTGGCCCAATCACCAGGAGACGGTGAGTTCTAGTCCTGCCTTAGGCATGAAAGCTGGCTGGATGACTTTAGGCCAATCACCAGGAGACAGAGTTCTAGTCCCGCCTTAGGCATGAGTCAGCTAGGTGACTTTGGCCCAATCACCAGGAGACGGTGAGTTCTAGTCCTGTCTTAGGCATGAAAGCTGGCTGGATGACTTTAGGCCAATCACCAGGAGACAGAGTTCTAGTCCCGCCTTAGGCATGAAAGCCGGCTGGATGACTTTGGCCCAATCACCAGGAGACTGAGAGTTCTAGTCCCGCCTTCAGCATGAAAGCCAGCTAGGTGACTTTGGCCCAATCGCCAGGAGACGGTGAGTTCTAGTCCTGCCCTAGACACGAAAATCGGATGGATGACTTTGGGCCAGTCACTCTCAGCCCAACCTACCTCACAGAGTTGCTGTTGTGGGGGAAAGACAAGGAGGAAGGTGTGTTGGATATGTTCGCCATTGAATTTGTAAAATAATAAAACGAACCGTTGGAAGTCGAGGACCTTCTCCAGGGCCGAGTGCGGATGCCGTTTTGCTCGGCTGGGCAAATTTGGAGATTTGCAACCGACCCGACACTTTTAAAATTGCCTCGGCTCCCTTTTCCCCCCCCCCCCTTTCACACACACACATTTTTTTTTTCCCCCGCAACACCCAACAGGCGCAGGAATTAAACAAGGCTGGCCATATGCCGAGCTTCACGTCTTCCCGGCTGCTCCTTGCCATCTGGCCTCTTTGATTAAAGGGGGGGGGGAATGGGAGGGGGAGAAGGTGGAAATGGAAGGAGATAAAAGTTGGAAGCAAACGGAATCATAATTTCGAAAAAGAAGAAGAAGAAAAAAGGAAGAGAAAGAGGAGAGGAAGAAGAGGCGACGGAGAGAAAATGCTGCTGTTTTTTCCCTCTTGTTCCTTGGCCGGATTCCCAGATAGATCAATAACGGGGAAGAGGAGCCACCCGCCCATGACAATTTAACCCAAAGAGAGTCCTGTTTGTTTAACCTGCTCGGGGAGATCTGCTCAGCCCTGGATGGTTCTTTTTGGTAAAGAGGCCAACAGTTCCTTCCCCTGAACCAGGAGCATCCCACAGCCATGTTTCTGGCCAGAGGGAGAAGCCACCGAAGCCCATCGAAGGACAAGGTCTGCCCTGAAAGAAGGGTTTTCCAAGGGACGGGAATTGGGCAGGAACCCCAGGGAAGGCATGTCCCCTATTGGGAAGGGGCACCACTGGGCATCACACTCTGATTCTGGGTTGTCTCTAAAGAACTCTCGAAATTGGGTTAACAAAATAACCGGAGTTGGAAGGTAGCAGCGAGAGAGATACTGGGACACAGCAATCAGCCTATCGTTGATAGGGCTGAAGGACCAGGTTAGAGAAAGACCACTATGGGAAATAATAGAATAGAATATAGAATATAGAATATAGAATATAGAATATAGAATATAGAATATAGAATAGAATAGAATAGAATAGAATAGAATAGAATAGTAGAATAGAATAGAATAGAATAGTAGAATAGAATAGAATAGAATAGAATAGAATAGAATAGAATAGAATAGAATAGAATAGAATAGAATAGAATAGAATAGAATATAGAACGGAATAGGAATAGGAATAGGAATAGGATAGGATAGGATAGGATAGGAAGGGGCCTTGGAAGTGTTCTAGTCCAACCCCCTGCTCAGGCAGGAAACCCTACACCATTTCAGACAAATGGTTGTCCAATCTCTTCTTGAAAACTTCCAGTGATGGAGCACCCACAACTTCTGGTGGCAGGTTGTTCCACTGGTTAATTGTTTCTAACTTGTCAGGAAATTCCTCCTTAGTTCCAGGTTGCTTCTCTCCTTGATAAAGTCAACATCATCCAAGCTTATGTGCATTGATTGATTTATATCCCGCCTTTATTATTTTCACAAATAACTCAAGGCAGCGAACCCACACCCTGCCTCCTCCTATTTTCCCCACAACAATAACCCAGTAAAAGTGGGCAGGCTGAGAAACTGTGAACGGCCCAAAGTTTTCATGCCTAAGGTGGACTAGAACTCACGATCTCTGGCATTCTAACCTGGTGCCTTCACCACTAGACCAAACTGCCTCTCTTGACCTTATGGCACATCGTAGATCAGTCAAACGATAACATACAAAGGTATATATTTTATAAAGCTGACTGTAAACTTAATATTAGATATCAGGTCTTCTAGCCCAGGGGTCTTTAAACGTGGCCCTTTTATGACTTGTGGACTTCAACTCCCAGAATTCCTCAGCCAGCCTCCATTTTGTTTGTTAGATTTAAGACAGGGGTCTTCAAACTTGGCCCTTTTATGACTTGTGGACTTCAACTCCCAGAATTCCTCAGCCAGGGTGCCAGTCCACAGTCCAACCCCCTGCTCAAACAGGAGACCCTGTACCGTTTCAGACAAATGCTGGAAAGTTTTGTTCTAGGAAAAAGGGGTGCACAGGTGTAGAATAGGAGCTACCTGGCTCAATAGTAGTAACTGTGAGAGGGATCTAGGAGTCCTACTACACAACCACTTAGCTGTGAGCCAGCACTGTGCTGCAGCAGCCAAAAAAGCCAATGCAGTCCTAGGCTGCATCAATAGACAGATATGATCATATGAAGTGGTAGCGTATTGCTTTATATTGCATTTGTCAGACCACACTTGGAATACTGTGTCCAGTTCTGGTCACCAGGATACAAACAAGAGGTTGGTATTCCAGATCGGATGTCCCCAACCTTTGGGCACCAGGGACTGGTGCCGTGGAGAAAGGTTTTTCCATGGACCAGAGTGGGTGTGGATTTAAATACTGCCTGTATCCTGAGGATGGAGCTTTGCTTGTTTGTGTGGCCCATTTGCTGGTATGCTGCGGATCGGTGCCGGTCCACAGACCGGGGGTTGGGGACCCCTGCTCTAGATCAGAGGTCCCCAACCTTTTGGGCACCATGGACCGGTTCGGTGGAGAAAGTTTTTTCCACGGACAGGAAAGTGTGTGGTTTTGTATGCTGCCTGCATCTCGCGGATGGGGCTTTGCTTGTTTATGCGGACCGGTTGCTCGCATGCCACGGCCCGGTACCGGTCCACAGACCAGGGGTTGGGGACCCCTGCTATAGATAAAGTGCAAAGACAAGCAACAAAGACGATTTAGCTTTGTATTTAACGGCGGCAGCGCCACAGTCCTCGATCTCCGGGAGAAATATAAACCAGCTGTTTATTGTTAAAAAGTTTAAAACAATAAAAACAACTATTTACAATATTAAAACAACTTAGCTTTCGCTGGTCCCCTGCCAGCGTCCTCAGAGTAAAGTTTTGGGGTGGAAATTACTTTTATAAACCTTGCTAGCCTAACTGCTTACTCATTGACCGTGTGATAGGGCCATCCGTCCTGGCTGACCGTAATTGCCTTAATTGTCCCGCCTCCTCTTTTTTGCACTCCAGTTCTCCAACCTTCCTCCCTCCCATCCTTGTCAATCCCCTCCTTCCTGGAGGGGATTGCAGGAACTGGGTATGTCTAGTTTAATGAAGAGAAGGACCAGGGGTGACAAGATAGCAGTCTTCCAATATTTGAGAGGCTGCCCCAAAGAAGAGGGAGTCAAGCTACTCTCCAAAGCATCTGAAGACAGAACAAGAAGCAACGGATGGAAACTCATCAAGGAGAGAAGCAAACTGGAATTAAGGAGAAACTTCCTAACAGTGAGAAGAATTAACAATTAACCCGTGGAACAGTTTGCTTTCAGAAGTTGTGGGTGCTCCATCACTGGAGGCTTTTAAGAAGAGACAGGACAGCCATTTGTCAGAAATGTTATAGGGTCTCCTGCCTGAGCAGGGGCTTGGACTAGATGACCTCCAAGGTCCCTTCCAACTCAAGGAGAGATCCAGCCTAGGAGAAATTTCCTGACAGTGAGAACAATCGACCAGTGCAACGGCTTGCCTCCAGAAGTTGTGGGTGCTCCATCACTGGAGGTTTTCAAGAAGAAACTGGACAGCCATTTGTCTGAAATGGTATAGGGTTTCCTGCCTGAGTAGGGGGTTGGACTAGATGACCTCCAAGGTCCCTTCCAACTCTATTATTATTATTATTATTATTATTATTATTATTATTATTATTATTATTATTATTATTATTATTATTATTATTATATTATTATTATTATTATTATTATTATTCTCTTTTCTTCGCCGTGGGGTGCCCTGCCTGCCCACGTTTCATTTATATATCCGCAACTGCAAGCCTGTGAACAGCAAAGCCATTTAGTGTCTTAATGCAGTGATGGCGAACCTTTTAGAGACCGAGTGCCCAAACTGCAACCCCAAACCCACTTATTCATCGCCGGGTGCCAGGTGGGACCTGGCCCACTGGGTGGGCGTGACTGTGGTGGTCATGGCAGACTGGGTGGGTGTGGCCAAGGTAGGCGTGGTCACCTCGATGTTGCTCATGGGGAGGGACGCCTGTGGAGGCCGGGCAGGGTTGGGGGAGATCCAGGGGGTCTCTGGCAGCTGGGGCGGTGGGCAGGAGGCTCATCCTGCGGGGTGAGGTGAGGCAAGGTGAGGCAGGGCAGGGGTGCAATTGTCGCAGGGCAAGGCGAGGCAGGGGCCGGGGTGGCTACTGCCTGACACCATCGGCCCCCGCACACAGAGGCCAGCGAGTACATGGGGGGCAACAGTGTCCGTCAGCAGCCACAGCCTGCCGGCCCCTCAACTGGCGCACTCTGGGTCTCCGCAGCCCGCCACCAGCAGTTCAAAGAAGCCGCCTCTTAGCTGGACGGCCAGCTGACAGCTGAGGAGGCAATGCAGTGGGTCGTGCCCGGGAAAAGGAGAGTAAGCGAGGCCAGGAGGGATGGGACGGGGGGGGGAGGGAAACCAGCTCTGCTGGGATGCATCCGGCCCTGTGGGACCTTGGCGAGTTAGCGGGCGGTTGGTTGAAGAGGGACGGTTGCCATCTTTGGGGCATGGCATGCGTGCCCACAGAGAGGGCTCTGAGTGCCGCCTCCGGCACGCGCGCCATAGGTTCGCCACCACTGTCTTAATGCTTCCAACGCTGAAGGAGAACATGGAACATGTTCTTAGAACTTAGAACATCATTCTAAGATGGGTTAACAGGGCCTCAAAAATAAGAGGTATCCCTTTTTCCAGACGTGTATAGGCAAATGAGCTAAAGCTATAATTTTGAGGGAACAGGGAAGTGAAGCCAAAGATGATGTTTCCATGCCACAAAATAAGGATTTTTTGTTGATTTGGGGACTTTTCAGGGCATAGCTGAGGGAAATGAAAAGATTCTTAATAAGACTGCCGGCTGCCGGCTTAAGACTTAGTGGAAAATCTGGCAACTTCCTTCAGATGGACCTAGATTCTGGAGAGGTTTTTGCATGGGGCTGGCATTGGGAAAAAGGTCCCCTATGTACACGGAGAATTATTTTTTGTTTCTGATCGATTCTCCTGAAGGAAGGGCACAGCTGAGGAAGAGGTTTTGCAATGGAGATTTGCACAAATTGGGCATGGATGCTTCCCCTGGCCAGTTAAAGGGGGAGGGGGGGAATGGAGTGGAAAAAGAAGATAATAAAACAAAAAGAAAATGATTAGGAATTTGGAGAGGGAGGTGAGGGGGAAGGGAGAGAGAAAGGGGAAGGAGAGAAGGAGAGGGAAGGACGGAAAGAGAAAGGGGGGACGAGAAGGAGAGAGCAGGAGAGAAAGAGAGAAGGAGAAGAAGGAAGGGAGAGGGAGAGAAGGAGCGAGAGGGAGCGTAGGAGAGCATGGGAGAAGAGACGGAGAGAGAGGGATGGAGGGGGATGGAAGGAGAGGGAGAAGAAGAGAAGAAGAGAAAGGGAGGGAGGAGAGTAAGGAAGGGAAACAGAAAAGAGAGAGGGAATGATAAGGAGATGGAGGGAGGGAGGGAAGTAGAGAGTGAAAGGGCAGGGAGGGACAGAGAAAAGGAGAGAGAAGGAAAGTGAGGAAGGGAGACAGAGGGAAAGGAGGAGAGGAAAGAGACAGAGGGGGGAGGGAGAAGGAAGACAGGGAAAGAAGGGAGAGGAGGAGGAGACAGAGAGAGAGAGAGAGCAGGGAAACCAAGCCAATCTTTTGCTGGGCTTCTGCGAATTTTCACACCGTCCTCCAGAAGGGAAACTGAGACAAACGCCGCGAAGAACAGCCAGCTGCCTTTTCCTCCCCTCTGGAGGGTGCCGAGTCGAGAGGCGGCGAAAAATGGCCGCCAAAATCCCCTCGGATCCCAGCTAGGCCCTTCTTCCCACCGCTAACCCCGCGGCAGCTGCACGTTCACACCTTCCCCTGGGGGGCCTCCTGCAAACCAGAGAGAGCCGGAGCAGGTGCTGCCCGCCTCCCCGTGGAAGAAAGGAGGGGAGAGGGGGGGAGTCTGCCCAGGCAAGGGAGAGTTGGTGGCCTGACTGCAAATGATGTCACACCGTCGGGTTGTGCCCCCCCCCCCCGGTAAATGAGGCGCTGTGAAATCAACTGACACGGCTTCCCGGCTGGGGAGGACCTGATCAGGTCCTCCCCAGCTGGGAAGCCGTGCCAGTTGATTTCACAGCGCCTCATTTACGGGCCGGGGGGGGCACAACCCGACGGAAGACCGAGGCGAGGGGTGGGGTGGACCAAGGAGGGCTAAGGGCCTCCGCCCTGGAAAATCACCTTTTCTTCCGTGGCAGAATAATTCCTCCTTTTGGGGGAAGGGGGAAGAGGGTGGATTGCTGGGCAAATGTTTAGGCCAGATGCTTCCCCAAAAAGGTGCTGCTAAGGATCTTGTCCAAGTAAGAAGACCTCGGCTGATTCTGTGACCTCTTACCAACAGAAGAGAGCATTTGCAACTCAGGGGTGGACTCTTTGGAGTCCATGGGGCTCTCTGAGCTTGGCTGTCTTCCTACAGACGTTTCTTAAGCCGACTAGGTAACACCGTCAGGGCTGGAAGGGACTGGGGTTTGCAGAGGGAGGGAGGGAGGGAGAGAGAAAGAGGAGGAGGAGGAGGACTGTGGGGTCCTTGGTGCTCTCTGAGCTTGGTGGTTTTCTTCCAGACATTTCGTGACCCAGCTAGGTAGCATCATCAGTGCTAGAAGGAAGGGGGGATTATGGGGAGGAGGAGGAGGACTGTGGGATCCTTGGTGCTCTCTGAGCTTGGTGGTTTTCTTGCAGATGTTTCATGCCCCAACTAGGGAACATCTAGTGCTGGAAGGGACTTGGGTTTGCAGAGAGGAAGAGAAAGAGAAAGAGGAAGAGAGAGAGAGAAAGAGAGAAATATAGAAAGAGAAAGAGAGAGAAAAAGAGAGAGAGAGAGAGAGAGAGGAGAGAGAGAGAAGGGGGAGGGGGGAAGGACCGTGGGGTCCTTGGTGCTCTCTGAGCTTGGCTGTTTTCTTGCAGACATTTCTCAACCCAACTAGGTAACATCATCAGTATGAGAAGGGAGTGGAATTTGCTCTCTGTTCCTATACAAGTGCCTTAGCTTGTTAGTTTTGATGGGAGGGTTCTTCGCGATTCCTTCTTTAGACTGTTGTTTAGTGTTTGTCTGAGTTGGCAGCTCCTTGTCTGGGACATTGTTTAGATTTTGGTACAAGATCCCAATCAAGGAACTACCAAGTCAGACAAACAAACTAACAGTAAGCAACAGCCTAATCAAGGAACCACCGGGAACATTCCCACCAACACTAACAAAGCAAGCCACTTGTATAGAGACAGAGAGCAAACCCCACTCCCTTCTAAACACTGATGATGTTACCTAGTTGGGTAATGAAATGTCTGCACGAAAGCAAACTCAGAGAACACTAAGGACCCCAAAGCTCTCCTCCTCCTCCTCTCTGCAAACCCCACTCCCTTCTAAACACTGAGGACGTTTAATGAAACGTCTGCATGAATACAACATACAACCAAGGACTCTTGAGAGCACCAAGGACTCTACAACTAGAACATCTTTCCCTCCGTAATGCATCTGTCACCATAAAGTGAAAATAAGACTAAAGTAATCCAAAGCATCCAGAAAACCTTATTACTGTGCAATCCCTGTTTATTTACAGAATTTTATTTTATTTTATTTCTTTTTAGGAGGAAGGGGTTCCATCTCTTTGCAATCCTCCTGTTTCCTCCCTCCCTGATCAACCGTCATCACCTCTATCATCATCACCTATCTAGGGTGGAAATTACTCTATCTGGCTTCCCAGGAACCCATTAATCTGCTCATACGTGACCCCGGGACACTACAAATATGAATCAATTGCCAAGCATCTGAAATTTGGACCACGTGAGCATGGGGGAGGCTGCAACTGTCCTAAGTGTGAAAAATGGTCAAAAGTCAGCTTTTTCAGCAGCGTTGTAAACTTTCGCCGGTCACTAAATAAACAGGTGGGTTAACTTAAGGACTGCCTGTATTAAGTTAAGATTCCCCAAATCCAACCACTAAGTTTCATGAGGAACCAGGGATTGAAATCCAGTCAGATGGGGAAAGGCAGGCCAGATTAAAATCCGCCCCATCAGAGAAAAACAGAAATAGAAACCTGGAAATCCAAAGTTGATCACTTGAGCCCATTAGACCAGATTTACTAATCTTAGAAGAGTCTCTTAGAAGACGTCTGTTTAATGCATTCTTCTAAGCCAGGGGTCTTCAAACTTGGCCCTTTTATGACTGGTGGACTTCAACTCCCAGAATTCCTCAAGTCGGCCATTTTGATGAAACTGCGGGCTTGGATCTAGACCAGGGGTCTTCCAACTTGGCCCTTTTATGACTGGTGGACTTCGACTCCCAGAATTCCTCAGTCGGCCATTTTGATGAAACTGCGGGCTTGGATCCAGACCAGGGGTCTTCAAACATGGCCCTTTTATGACTGGTGGACTTCAACTCCCAGAATTCCTCAGTCGGCCATTTTGATGAAACTGCGGGCTTGGATCCAGACCAGGGGTCTTCAAACTGTCAGGAAACTTCTCCTTAGTTCTAGGTTGCTTCTCTCTTTGGTTAGTTTCCATCAATCAATGAGTTTCCCTGGGATAGAATAGAATAAGGACCTTTGAGGTCTTCTAGTCCTGCCCCCTGCTCAAGCAGGAGAACCTATACCATCTCAGACAAGTGAATGTCCAGTCTCTTCTTAAAAACCTCCAGTGATGGAGCGCCCACGATTTCTGGAGGCAAGCTGTTCCACTGGGTAATTGTCCTCCCTGTTAGGAAGTTTCTCCTTAATCCCAGGTTGCTTCTCTCCTTGATGAGTTTCCATCCATTGTTTCTCGTCCTTCCCTCTGGTGCTTTGGTGAATAACGTGACCCGTTCTGCCTTGTGGCAGCCCCTCAAATACTGGAACGCTGCTATCATGTCGCCCCTGTTTCTTCTCTTCTTTAGACTAGCCAAGCCCAAGTCCAGCAGCCGTTCTTCATATGTTTCTGAATATTTCTGAAAAGTTAAAAGCTGCTGCTGAAATTCCAGAAGCAACTTTCCGGAGTCACCTATGCGCAAGCTGGACAACCACGTAAGTAACCGAACAAATTCTGTGTGGTCCACAAACCATTCGGCCTCTTCCTCAGAACATTTTGGCTCTTACAAGCTGACCTTTCGTGAGAACATTCTAGTGGAGTGAAGTCCCACTGACCCGCTGAACTTAACAACTTGACCCACTGGACATTTAATCTCCCTCCAACGTTCTTGGTGTTCTTCTGCAGTTTTCTGCATCAACGAACCTCCAGATAGATGTTTAGATGGGCAGGAAACGGTCCCTGTTGACATTTCTGACTGTCTTTTTATTGGCGTCAATCAAGAAAGGTTGTTTTAGAACAGGGACATTGTGGTGAAAGTTTCCTGACTCATCTTTCCCTAGAAGCTGACGGAGATCAGAACAAGAGATGTTTAGAGAGATTAGGGTCACACACACACACACACACACACACACCAATGCACACAGAGGCCCAAAGCCCCGGATGAAATTTCTTCCGTGCAAGGTGCTTAAACAGCGTTGAGTGGGAGACACAAGAGAGTTTAGGCTAGCGGGCAAAACCCCCACACGCAAACGATAAAAACGGGCTGTTTTCAGCAGATTTAGTGAAGCGCGAGCAAAGCCACGCTTCCTCCTGCTATGATCTCATGAACATTCAGCCTTCCAGGCTTGGAAGACAGATGCTATTTCCCAACCACTGGATTTCTACAGCGGTGGGCAAATTCAACGCGGGAATGAACATCCTGTTGCTGAACCGCCGAAGAACCACCGCCTGACTTCTAAACCAGGGGTCCCCAACCCCCGGTCCGTGGACCGGTAGCGGGCCACGGCATGCCAGCAACCGGGCCGCACAAACAAGCAAAGCCCCATCTGCGGAATGCAGGCAGCACAGACAATCCACGCCCTGTCCGGTACACGGGAAAACCTCTCTCCACGGAACCGGTCCCTGGTGCCCAAAAGGTTGTGGATCTCTGTTGCAAGGCAGGGGTCTCCAACCCCTGGTCCGTGGAGCGGTACTGGGCCGTGGCATGCCAGCAACCGGTCCGCACAAACAAGCAAAGCCCCATCCGCGGGATGCAGGCAGCACAGAAAATCTACACCCTGTCTGGTACATGGAAAAACCTCTCTCCACGGAACCGGTCCCTGGTGCCCAAAAGGTTGGGGAGCTCTGCTCTAAATCATGCGGGTTTCCTAGACCTGGGAGATACGCTCCCGAGAAAAGAGGGGATGGAAGGAAGTCAACTCCTTGTCGGTTTGTCCTCGGCCTATAAAGGGGGAGAAAGAGGTCTCCAGCTAGGATCCAGCTCACAAGGAACAAGGCCTTAAATGGTTTTAGGTTTGGTCTAATGGCCAAGGCACCAGGCTAGAAAGGGGGAGACCGTGAATACAAGTCCCAGCTTAGCCAGCTGGGTGACTTTGTGCCAATCATCAGGAGATGGCGAGTTCTAGTCCCACTTTATGCATGAAAGCCAGCTGGGTTACCTTGGGCCAATCACCAGGAGACAGTGAGTTCTAGTCTCAGCTTAGCCATGAAAGCCAGCTAGGTGACTTTGGGCCAATCACCAGGAGCCAGTGAGTTCTAGTCCCACCTTAGCCATAAAAGCCAGCTAGGTGACTTTGGGCCAATCACCAGGAGCCAGTGAGTTCTAGTCCCACCTTAGCCATAAAAGCCAGCTAGGTGACTTTGGGCCAATCACCAGGAGCCAGTGAGTTCTATTAGCCATGAAAGCCAGCTGGGTGACTTTGGGCCAATCACCAGGAGACTGCGAGTTCTAGTCCCACCTTTCTCCACGCAACCGGTCCCTGGTGCCCAAAAGGTTGGGGACCTCTGGTATAGGGTTTTCTGCTTGAGCAGGGGGTTGGACTAGACGGCCTCCAAGGTCCCCTTCCAATTCTGTTATTCTGTGATAAAATTTCCGACCACATTGCTTCAACTGGAAATTCCAGGTTCCCAAATCCGTAGCTTCTTCTTGTTGGCTTCTTGGGTGTTCCTGAGTTTGGTAGCATGTCGGCAGATGTTAAAAGATGTTTAAGCCAAATTGGCTCAGGGAAGGAAAATGTTTGAAATACTTAGCGCTGGTTTATTTGGATTTATTTCCCCATCTCTTTCCCTCTTGATTCATTCTACAATCTGCCTGCCTGCCTACCTACAGGTAATCAGAAATATAGATTTCTTATTATCAATCAGGACAAAAAAAAACCAAAAACCCACACCCCAATCCTAAATTTGCCACTTTATCTGCCGCCTATTCTTCTGTCTGTCAGTGTCCAGGAAATGTTTCAATTCCAGCTGTTTGCTGGCTATTAAATGCTCTTGCTTTAACCTTTGATCTTCTCCAAGCCTAATCCAGTGCATTCAAATCCTGGCAAGCACAAAATGACCTCGGGGCAACTTGGGAAGGAAGCTCTCCTTGGTCTTAGTGGTTTCAGATGAAGGATCAGGTCAAGGGGGTGTCTCCTGGCCCGCCCTCACAGCTCCATCAGATCCCACAAAGGATCAGCGGGGATCTGTAGGCAGGTTCCAAAAGAACAAAGCCAGAAGTCCCCCCCCCCATAGAAAAATAAGTTATTCTTTTATGAAAAGAAACTTCAAGTGAGAAGCGGCTGAGAGTCATTAAAGTTAAACCAAGTTCTTGCTAAAACCAAGTCACTCAAATGGGATGATAAGGAGACCATATCCTGAATTTTAGATTAAAAAAACCGGCTGAGTTTTGTGCACGCACGGAAACCTGTTCGCCAAGGAGGACTTTTTGCAAAAATAAAAATTGTGTCAGCATCGCCCTCTGCAACTGAGAAACAGCTGAGATTCACAAAAAACCACTTCCGGGCTGAAACCGGGAAACTCAAACGCGATGATAAGGGTATCATGTTCCGAATTCAGGTGAAAAAAAAGCTGTTGAGTTTTGCGCGCACACGAAAAGACAATTTCATCATCAAGGAGGACTCTGCAAAAGATGGAAGACATGAAACGGAGGAATGCCAGGATAATGTAGCGTTGACCTCAACCATCTGGAGACGCCACCACCAACTATCTCCAGCTTGTTGAAAGGTAACATCTGCAGATGGGTCAGGAGGCTCCTGGTTCTGCTAGTAGCTTCGATTACGACCATTTGTAAAGCTGAGCAGGACCAGACCCGGTTTTTACAAACAACATGTGCCGTGTTGCGGCAACAGGCACAATGCACAGTTTGAAAACCAAGAAGGGATGGTGTTATTTGTCGTCACCCTTTCCAGGTCCAATTAAAAATGCCGATTTATGATTCACGAAGGACTATCTGGTCTGGGACCAAGCAAGTTAAACGACAACGTATTCCCACATGAAAAATGTGGGTTAGACAGCATCACCACCAGATGGATCCGTAGCTGGCTGACCGGCCGTACTCAGCGTGTGGTCCTCAATGGAACCGCATCTACATGGAGGGAAGTGAGTAGTGGGGTGCCCCAGGGCTCTGTTCTGGGCCCAGTGCTCTTCAACATCTTCATCAACGATTTGGACAAGGGGATAGACAGGGAACTCATCAAAATTGCAATGACACCAAACTGGCAGGAATAGCCAACCCTCCAGAAGTTACAGGCTTAACATACAGAAGAATCTTGACAGACTTGAACACTGGGCGCTATCTAACAAAATGAAATTCAATGGTGAAAAAAGTAAGGTTCTACATTTAGGCAAGAAAAACCAAATGCACAGGTATGGGATAGGTGGTACCTTGCTCAACAGTAGTAACTATGAGAGGGATCTCAAGAGTCCTAGTGGACAATCATTTAAATATGAGCCAGCCATGTGCTGCAGCTGCCAAAAAAGCCAACACAGTGCTAGGCTGCATTAACAGAGGGATAGAATCAAGATCATGTGAAGAGTTAATACCACTTTACAATGCCTTGGTAAGGCCACACTTGGAATACTGCATCCAGTCTAGAAAGAGTGCAGAGAACAGCAACAAAGATGATCAGGGGAGTGGAGGCTAAAACATACAAGGAACAGTTGCTGGAATTGAGTATATCTAGTTTAATGAAGAGAAGGACCAGGGGGAACATGATAGCAGTGTTCCAATATCTCAGGGGCTGCCCCAAAGAAGAGGGAGTCAAGCTCTTCTCCAAAGCACCTGAAGGCAGGACAAGAAGCAACAGATGGAAACTCATCAAGGAGAGAAGCAACCAAGAACTAAGGAGAAACTTCCTGACAGTGAGGACAATTAACCAGTGAAACAACCTGCCTCCAGAAACTGTGAATGCTCCAACACTGGAGGTTTTTAAGAAGAGACTGGACAGCCATTTGTCTGAAATGGTCTAGGGTTTCCTGCCTGAGCAGGGGGTTGGACTAGATCAGGGCTTTTCAACCTTTTCACCCATTGTACCACTTTTAGGATATGGCAATATCCGAGTACCACCAGTCGCCTAGCAAGGTGTCAAAAACTTGATGACCAAAAAAAAAAACAAAAAAACCAGAAAAAAGTGATAAAGTACAGGTAGTCCTCGACTTAAAACAGTTCACTTAGTGACTGTTCGAAGTTACAATGGCACTGAAAAAAGTGCCCCCCAAGCCACAGCCGAGCAAGACACCTGCCTGCCCGCCCAGCGGCGCTCTTCCTCCTGTCCGAGGTTTTCATTGTTGTGAGCATTTCTGTTGAGGATTGGCAGCGCGGGTGGGGTGGGGGGGTGTTTGGTTTTTATTCCCCCCGTCTGTTGGGTGGTTGCAGCAGGTTTTGATCACTTCACATGACCCTGGGACACTGTGACCGTCATAAATATGAATCAGTTGCCAAGCATCTGAATGTAAATCACAAGACCCTGGAGATGCTGCAACATTCCAGCTGATCGGTGCTTCTTCTGGGCTCACAGAAGCACCAGGATCGGCGCCGAGCTCCAGCTGGAGCCTGGCACTGATCCTGGCGCTTCCGCTGAGCCCTGACAGCCCCGAAGAAGCGCCGATCAGCTGGAAAGCGGCACTGATCCTGGCACTTCCGCTGAGCCCTGACAGCCTTGCAGCTCCAGCCATCTCTCGCTCAGGCTTATGTGGTGCTGCCACCGGTTCAGCTCATTCCCCTCCCCCGCTACCACTTTTCTAGGATGGTCGCGTACCACCTGCCAGGTGCCAATGTACCACAGGTGGTACCCGTACCACTGGTTGAAAAGCCCTGGACTAGATGACCTCCAAGGTCTCTTCCAACTTTATTATTATTATTAGTAGTAGTAGTAGTAGTAGTAGTAGTAGTAGTAGTAGTAGTAGTATGAGTATGTTTTAAGGACAGGAAGTACCTTCCTCGGCCCCACACACACTTCAAAGGCACATTTTCCTAGCAGCACAAGTGACAGTTCTGGAATGTTCTACCAAAGGGGATACTTTTGACATCCTTCTGCAGGAAGACTTATTTTTAGTCAACTTTTTTTTGCTGTGGGGCTGACGTGCTGTTGACTTCGCCTTTCGTCCAATGCATGTCGTTATTTGCATTCTGCGTATGCACTTGTTTCATCCAGGAAACCTTTGTAAGGTAGTCCTTGACTTATAACCGTTTGTTTAGTGACTATCTGAAGTTACAGCTGTTGCAGCATCCCCATGGGTCACATGATCTAAATTCAGCCATCTGGCATGTTATCTATGACCGTTGCAGTGTCCCGGGATCATGTGATCACCTTATGCAACCTTCAAAGTCAATCAGGTCACCAGAGATCTGGTAGAGACTAGCCCTGACTTAGGCCTCAGGAGATCACATGGTCCTTTAAAAAAAAAACTTTTTTTAATCGATTTTTAACATACACCTTAATATTCGGTAAACATCGTGTTGTCTGGGTTGGTGTTTAAAAAACAATCCATAATAATTAATGCCTATAATTCTGTAGTCCATATAATGACTTTACTTGATTTCCTCTTCTTCCAATAATATTCTCTTGAATTAATACAGTTCTTATTTAAATAAATGACAATTGAATATAAACATTTTTTTCTCATGTTTCTGCAAATAATAACCACATATGTGATCCTTTTTTTTTTTTAAGCTGTCTCTCACAGCTTTGTACAACTCAGTGGCTCCCTGCCAGATTGCCACAAGGAAAGGCACTGGGGAAGCCAGCAGGAAGTCAAAAGTTGTTCCCGCTCCTTTCTTTGCCTCCATTTGGTCATTCTGCTTCTCTGGGTAAGGAAACATTTCTGAAACAACAACCCAATAAGGCATGAGTTGCCTAGTAAATATAAAAACATACGACGTGCCCTGTATTATCTTTAATTTGTTTATGTTTATCACTACAACTGGTATCCAACTCCATTTCCAGAGACTTGATCTAGCTTACAAAACCAGCTCCTTACAGGGACGTAGGGAGTATCAGATCATCATATAGGTTAGAGAAGAGAGCATTTTTTAAAAATTTATATCCCGCTTTTATCATGTTTATAAATAACTCAAAAGCAACAAACACATACAGTGCACACCTTCCTCCTCCTATATTCCCCACAACAATCCTGTGAGGTGGGTTGGGCTGAAAGAAAATGACTGGCCCAAAGTCACCCAGGTGGCTTTCATGGCTAAAGTAGGACTAGAATTCACCATCTCCTGGTGATTGGCCCAAAGTCACCCAGCTGGCTTTCATGCCTAAGACAGGACTAGAACTCATCGTCTCCTGGTGATTGGCCCAAAGTCACCTAGTTGGCTTTCATGCCTACGACGGGACTAGAACTCACCATCTCTTGGTGAATTGACCCAAAGTCACCCAGCTGGCTTTCATGGCTAAAGTGGGATTTGAACTCACAGCCTCCTGCTTTCCAGCCTAACCCCTAGACCAGGGGTAAGCAACCTTGGCTCTTTTATGACCCGTGGACTTCAACTCCCAGAATTCCTGAGCCAGCCATGCTGAGGGGAAAGGGAGAGGTTTCCAAGCTGAGCCAAGCTGGCTCAGGAATTCTGGGAGTTGAAGTCCACGAGTCATAAAAGAGCCAAGGTTGCCTACCCCTGCCCTAGACCAAACTGGCTCTGTTTTAGCTATTACGGGAATGTCTTTTCTTTGTTCACATCCTCTAGGCTTGCTTTTTTTCTGCAGAAAAAAAAAATGTTCCCTGGTCTCCAGAAGAGGATTCAAAAACCAGTTTTTCTGACCCCCCCCCCCATCTCTTGAATGACCTTCCTGCCCCATTCGTTCTGCATTTCGTGCAAACAGCTGGACAGGCAAAAAAAATAAGCAAAACTCTTCTCTTCTTGACAAATATAATTTTGCAAGCTTTGTTTTTTTAAGATCACCCTCCAAGGACTTGTAAAAAAGACTCTGCTTAGCAACAAACAGAACAGGTTGTAATTGGTAAAAGAAAAGCAGGCGGCACCGAAAGGCCATTTTCGGGAGATTTATACCTTCCAGAAGAGGAGAAGGCCGCCAAAATCAATGAGCAAAATCGATCCTCTCGTCTCCTCGCCCCGCCCCTCCCTTCAATAATTTAAAACCGTGATTTAATCCGCCCAGATGTCAGCGGGTTCAACCTGAAATCCTTCCTCCCGGTTGCATAGAGAACATCCGAGCCTATTGCATTTCTGTGTGGTTTGCTTGCTGCACAGTAGCAGGTAGGAAGACGCTCCAGAGGATCATTACCATCGCCCAGAGGATTATTGGCTGCCCTCTCCTCCCCCCCCTTCCCCCCCGGACGAACTGTACAGTTGCCGCTGTCTTAGGAAAGCTCAAAATATTCTCAAAGACTCGTCTCATCCCGGACATTCCTTTTTTTTTTGAACTATTACCGTCTGGCTGATGGTACAGGATATAATAAAAACAAAGACAAATAGGCGGGAAAATAGTTTTTATTTATCCCAGAGCTGTAACCATATTAAATACCGCTGTGTATAGTGCAACGCTGAAGTGCAATATTAGGGGCAGCGCAATGGTGAATAGAATGTGAAGGATGTGTGTATACAATGTATGTTTTATTTCTGGTTTTTACTTGTGTGTAGTGTGCAGTCTGACAAGATCAGAAATGAGGAGGTTTTAAGCCGCCTGGGAAAGCCAAGGGAAATCATCAAAACAATTAAAAAACGAAAGTTAGAATATTTCGGACATGTGATGCGACACCCAGAAAAATACGGCATACTCCATTTAATCCTCCAGGGAAAGATTGAAGGCAAACGAGGTCCAGGCAGAAGAAGAAGAACATCATGGCTTCAAAATCTAAGGGACTGGTTTGGACAAAACTCAGCAGCACTTTTTCGTGCGGCTGCTGATAAAAACAGGATCGCCAACATGATCGCCAACGTCCGATAACGGATATGGCAGAAGAAGAAGTAGTGTGCGCTGTGCACAGCACTTAATTTCGTTGTGAGTTACACAATGACAATAATTCTATTCCATTCCACATTTTCTATTCTGTTCTGTTCCATTCCGGTTCATTCCATTCCATTCCATATTTTCTTTTCTTTTCTTTTTTCTATTCTATTCTATGCCATGCCATGCCATATTTTCTATTTTATTCTGTTCTGTTCTATTCTATTCAAAATACAAATTCATATATGTACAGTATATATCTATCTCTATCTCTATCTCTATCTCTGTCTCTGTCTCTGTCTCTGTCTCTGTCTCTGTCTGTCTGTCTGTCTGTCTGTCTGTCTGTCTGTCTATCTATCTATCTATCTATCTATCCACACACACATATATATGCATACACACACACACACACACACATATGGGGGAGGAAGCTGACCTTTCTTGCACATGGGCAGATTAAATGTTTGCAATGATATTTGGATTCCCAAGGCAGCTTGCCTCCTCTGTTAGCCGGCTATCCCATCTAATTAATTACCCTTAGCTTTTCGCTCATCAGAAGCTGCCTTCCCGTTCCCCGTTCCCCACCCCCCAATCCCAACGAGTATTATATAGGTTAAATAATATTTAAGCAACTACACAGATAGTAGGTCAGTCCTGCCCTTCTTGTCTCGGCTGGAAACCGTTGGCTGGTTTCTCATTGTGACAAAACCCGCCTGCTGATCTCCCAGCGGTGGGGTGGAAAACATCTCCCTCTACCTGGGCGAACCACATCGTTATTTTTGTTTAAAACACTTATATAACAGTCCCATTTTGTGCGCCATAACTCTTGGGTGGCTTACAAACATCAGAAATGATAGTAAGAAGCACAAAAACCATCACTCACAGACAGAAAAAAAATTGTGAGGCCTCCATAAATCAACACACTCCCTCACATCCTTTTGGTCTCCCTGATATAAAAAAAGATGTTGAGATTCTGGAAAGAGTGCGGAGAAGAGCAGCAAAGATGATATGGGGACTGGAGGCCAAAGCATACGAAGAACGGTTGCAGGAATTGGGTATGTCTAGTGCAGTGGGGTCTTCAAACTTGGCCCTTTTATGACTTGTGGACTTCAACTCCCAGAATTCCTCAGCCAGCGTGCCTGGCTGAGGAATTCTGGGAGTTGAAGTCCACCAGTCATAAAAGGGCCAAGTTTGAAGGCCCCCGCAATATGTGATGCCACAAGGTAGAAGAGCAGGTTGGGGACAAAGCATAGCTGGCTGGGGAATTCTGGGAGTTGAAGTCCACACTTCTTAAAATGGCCGAGGTTGAGAAACACCGATTTAGCTCTTTCTGAGTTAGCATTATTTCCCCCTCACATTGCGTCAGGGGTCTTCAAACTTGACCCTTTTATGACTGGCGGACTTCAACTCCCAGAATTCCTCAGCCAGCATGGCTCAGCTTGGAAACCTCTCCCTTTCCCCTCAGCATGGCTGGCTCAGGAATTCTGGGAGTTGAAGTCCACGAGTCATAAAAGAGCCAAGGTTGCCTACCCCTGGACTAGACATAAGCAGTCCCACAACTGTACATCGTACAATTTAGCCTCCAGATCCCTAATCATCTTTGCTGCTATTCTCAGCATTTTTGGGGGGGATCGTGGTAACCAGAACTGGATGCAACATTCCAAGTGTATAAAGTGATATTGTCACTTCTCGTGATGTTGATGCTATCCTCCTGTTGATGCAGCCCAGGACTGTGTAGTAAGGGTGCATAGTGTGTGTGGTGTGGGGGGGGGGGGGGGGGGTGACACAGAATTGTTCTACTTAAGTTCCAAACTAGATGCAAAATTGGAGAAGCTAGTTTTATGGGGTGTCCTGCTGTCCATTTTGAAGTTCTGGTGGTACCATCAAAGGAGGGTGAAAGGAACAGAAGCTACCCCTCTCCTTTTGGGATTGAGTCCATTTTCCACCCTCTTAGTTTCAGAGTAGGCCTCCACATCCACTACCACGATTATATAAAATTTGCTATTAGACTCAAAACGTTTGGGTGGTCTGAAAAGAGAGACTCAAAGGGTTATCCTTTGAAGGATAAACTAAACCATTGTTTTGCAGATAGAAAACCTCAGATCTTCTATTTGGCACTAATCTCAAAGGTAGGAATATATCCAAGCTTGCCTTAATAGCCAACGTTCTCCGTCAAAAATCTCAAAATCTTCTGCAACCTTTCAAACACCTGCTGCATATCGGAAACGACAAACACACAAGCTTGTGACACTTGTTTTGTTCACCCTTGCTTGTTTCATCTTACTTAAATCTAATCCTTACTTGGGTGGTGAACTACACGTCGTCCTTACTTACGGCCACCACTGAGTCCACAATTTCTGCTGTTCAGTGAGTTTTGCCCCATTTTGTGGCTTTTCTTCCCACCCAGTTGTGAAGTGAATCACTGCACTTGTTAAGTTAGTAAAGCGGTTGTTAAGTGAAACTGGCTTCACCACTGACTTTGCTCGTAAATTTGAGCCACTGCCAAGCGTCTGAATTTCGATCACGTGACCGTGAAGACATTGTAATGGACATAAGCGTGAAAAATGATCATAAGTCATTTCTTTTCAGGTCTGTTGTAACTTCTAACGGTCACTAAACAATAACTGTTATAAATCAAGGACAACTTGTATAACCTGCAGAACCAGCTCAGAAAACTGGTAAAAAGTCCAATCACATTCTTTCTATTTACAATGCCTTGGTAAGGCCGCACTTGGAATCCTGCATCCAGTTTTGGTCACCACGATGTAAAAAAGATGTCGAGACTCTAGAAAGAGTGCAGAGAAGAGCAACAAAGATGATTAGGGGACTGGAGGCTAAAACATATAAGGAACGGCTGCTGGAATTAGGTATGTCTAGTTTAATGAAGAGAAGGACGAGGGGGGACATGATAGCAGTCTTCCAATATCTCAGGGGCTGCCCCAAAGAAGAGGGAGTCAAGCTGTTCTCCAAAGCACCTGAAGGCAGGACAAGAAGCAACGGATGGAAACTAATCAAGGAGAGAAGCAACCTGGAACTAAGGAGAAACTTCCTGACAGTGAGAACAATTAACCAGTGGAACAACCTGCCTGCAGAAGCGGTGAATAATAATAATAATAATAATAATAATAATAATAATAATAATAATAATAATAATAATAATAATAATAACAACAACAATAATAATAATAACAATAACAATAACAATAACAATAACAATAATAATAATAATTATTATTATTATTATTATTATTATTATTATTATTATTATTATTATTATTATTATTATTATTATTATTATTATTATTATTATTATTATTATTAAAAGGTCCTTGAAAACACATTAAAAATATTTGATGATCTGAAGAAGAATCCTAAACTAGCCTTCTCTGGTGCTACTCTGTATTCATACAGCACATTTAACCAAATTAAGGAGACCAAATTAAGTCGTTTCCTAAGTTTGCACATAAACCCTCCGATGGCTTAAGTTTGCTTAACATGCTAAGCTACTAAAGACCTAACCGAACTGAAAACCAATCCAACTTTACACACTGTACAAACCCAGGCACTAAAATCTTTAACTGGATTAAGGGTGTTGTACGAACAAGGCCTGTGGATAGGAAGAAAGTGTTTGTACGTATGTTTGTTTTGTTTTTATGTTTTGAACAGAGATATCTCGTCCGGTCCCTTCTGTCCTGCCCTTGTAACACAGCCCTTAATCCAACCTTACAATCAGGTGAGACCAATAGAACAGAATATCTGTAACTTTGTAGGGTTGAACTATACGGGTCTCAATGCTCTTTGAGCTTGGTTGTTTTCTTGTAGACGTTTCATGACCCAACTATGTAACATCATCAGTGCTCAGAGAAGAGCTAGGCCATGCAACCAAAACTGGTTGGCCCTGCTTTGCGCCTGAAACGAAAATCCCAAACCAGCTGGAAAGAAATAAATCTGTGCGACATGAGGATAAAGTGACAAGAATCTTGTTTATTGCCAAGTTATACCTATTCATTGATAAACTTTGTTTTGGAGAACGAGAAAAAGGAGACTGATAGAAGGGAATAAGTGTAAGCTCAGGAGCTGGCTGCTCTCTGAGCTTGGTGGTTTTCTTGCAGACGTTTCACTGCCAAACTAGGTAACATTATCAGTGCTAGATGTAACTCCGATGGATGATGTTACCTAATCTGGTAATGAAATGTCTGCAAGAAACCACCAAGCTCAGAGAGCACTAAGGAGTCCACAGAAAGGAGATGGGAAGATGATGGGAAGAGGTTCTGGGAGAAAAAAAAGAAGTTTGCAAAGAACACACTTTTCAATCTGAAACACCAAGCAGGAATGTCTAAATTGGCGGTCTTCAAACTTGGCCCTTTTATGACTGGTGGACTTCAACTCCCAGAATTCCTCAGTCGGCCATTTTGATGAAACTACGGGCTTGGATCCAGACCAGGGATCTTCAAACATAGCCCTTTTATGACTGGTGGACTTCAACTCCCAGGATTCCTCAGCCAGGCATGCTGGCTGAGGAATTCTGGGAGTTGAAGTCCACCAGTCATAAAAGGGCCAAGTCTGAAGACCCCTGGTCTAAACAGAACACAAGGTGGTCTCCACCACCTGCAGCTAACTGCCTTTTAATCTAGCCCAAACTAGAATAGACTGAAAGGCAGCTTAGCTGCTTATCTCCTCACCTGCTTGACAATGCCATACAGCCTTCTTGGGTTCTTTGTCACTCTTTCGACACAACTTTCTTTTCTTTCTCCTCTCCTTTTTCTGAGCCTGGGGTAGAGCTTTGCAGAAACTTACTGAATCTCCTCACCAAAAGTGTCCTCGCGGGCCAGAAATATCTCACTGCTGGAAAGCGGGATAAACAGAACATTATTTTAAACCAGGGGTCTTCAAACTTGGCCATTTTAAGACTTGTGGACTTCAACTCCCAGAATTCCTCAGCCAGCCAGGAGAACGACTTGCTTTCAGAAGTTGTGGGTGCTCCATCACTTAAGGAGAACGACTTGCCTTCAGAAGTTGTGGGTGCTCCATCACTTAAGGAGAAGGACTTGCCTTCAGAAGTTGTGGGTGCTCCATCACTTAAGGAGAAGGACTTGCCTTCAGAAGTTGTGGGTGCTCCATCACTTAAGGAGAACGACTTGCCTTCAGAAGTTGTGGGTGCTCCATCACTTAAGGAGAAGGACTTGCCTTCAGAAGTTGTGGGTGCTCCGTCACTGGAGGTTTTCAAGATTGGACAACCATTTGTCCAGGATGCCTTGGAAGGGAGCTGGACTAGAAGATCTCCAAGGTCCCTTTCAACCCTATGATTCTAAACTCTGGTGATGGTGCTCTCCATTCAGTCATGTCCGATTCTTGGTGATTCCATAGACCATCTCTCTCCACATTGTCCAATCTTGTAATAGCTTCTTTCAGTTGTTTTTATGTTCTGACTGGTGTCAACTTTACCCCTAGACCAGGGCTAGGCAACCTTGGCTCTTTTATGACTGGTGGACTTCAACTCCCAGAATTCCTGAGCCAGCCATGCTGAGGAGAAATGGAGAGGTTTCCATGCTGAGCCATGCTGGCTCAGGAATTCTGGGAGTTGAAGTCCACGAGTCATAAAAGAGCCAAGGTTGCCTACCCCTGTCCTAGACAAATGATTTTCAGCCTAACACAATCAGTGCTAAGAAACAGACCCGTTCTTGAACTTGAGAAGTCAACAGGGATATCTCATCTCTGGAAATCTGACTTTCCTATGTGTTTCATCCCATATTTCACGCCCGTCTTCAAACATCACATCTTCGATAAACATCATCCAATCTTCGAGGTTACAGTAGACATCAAAACAGAAAATATGCTCTGTGTGCTGGTTAATTATAATAATTATTTTGTACCCTAACAATTACTTCTTGCTCAGATGGACGAAAGGAAAAAAAAGGCATCTGAATTGCTTCCCTACTGAAAGCATCATTTGTTTATTATTATTTTTCAGGTGCTGTTTGTCTGTGACCTTTGATGCAAATTTTCAAACCCTTAGCCGCTGTTTACAGCCCACCAACAGGAGTCTCACTGAGTTTTCTTCAACCAGATTTATTGAAGGGAAAAAAGCAATTCAGTTACAGGAATCTTCCCAACTTGATACGTTAATTCTAGCACCTACTTTATACATCTAAGAATATTAAGGCAAAACTTTCTTAGCAGAATAAAAGAAGGGACCTTGGAGGTCTTCTAGTCCAACCCCCTGCTCAAGCAGAAGACCTTGTACCATTTCAGACAAGGGGCTGTCCAATCTCTCCTTAAAAACCTCCAGTGATGGAGCATCTCTGAAGGCAAGCCGTTCCATGGAATAATTTTTCTTACGGTCACTAAATTTCTCCTCAGTTAGAGGTTGGATCACTCCCTGATTGGTTTCCATCCGTTGTTGCTTGTCTTGCCCGCTGGTGCTTTGGACTAAGAAATGAAATTTGCTCCAATCCAAACGCCCCTTTGCATCCTGTCCCTTCCGCATACATCTCACATCCTGCGAAATTGAAAGTCTTACATGCAGCCAAAGGCCTGGAGACTAAAACATAAGAAGAACGGCTACGGGACTGGGGTTTGGCTAGTCTAAAGAAAAGAAGAAATAGGGGAGACATGATAGGAATATTCCAGTATCTGAGGGGCTGCCACAAAGAAGAGAGGGCCAGGTTGTTCACCAGAGGGCAGGACGAGAAACAATGGTTGGAAACTGACCAAAGAGAGAAGCAACCTGGAACTAAGGAGAAACTTCCTGACAGTGAGGACAATCAACCCAGTGGAACAGCTTGCCACCGGAAATCGTGGGTGCTCCATACCTGGAGGTTTTTAAGAAGAGACTGGACATTCACCTGTCTGAGACAGTATAGGTTCTCCTGCTTGAGCAGGGGGCTGGACTAGAAGACCTCCAAGGTCCCTTCCAGCTCTATTCTATTCTATTCCTTATCTACCATCCCTACTTCCTAATTTAATGCCTTGGATGAAATCTAGAAATTCATTTGCTCTCATATAAAATCAGCTGCGGTATTCTATGGCCCAACGAGAAGCTTCCCTATCTTGTCTTGCTAAAAACAAACAAACAAAAAACCCCAGATTAACTGGAGATCAACCATGATGTGGGATTAAGACATGACATTATGGGCTTAAGAACCAGAAGTCAGATTCTCACCGATGGGTTAGAAAAAGCTTCCTAATTCTAACAGGAGTTGTGGAACCAATGACCCAATGGAGTGGCGGACGTCTTTTTTCTCAGAGGGTTGAGAAAATATTTACACACACACAAACACACACACACACACACCATCACATCCTGGACACAATCTATTTCAACGTCTCCCCTCAGGACTCCACTAAAGAGCATTGCATACCAAAATAACCAAAGATAAGGTTTTTTTTTCCCCCACGCCATCACTCTGCTGAACACCTAATTCTCACAACATTGTCTTAGGCCTAAAGATACTTTATAGGTAGTAGGGTTGATTTGCTATTATCCTTCTCATCTTCTCATCTTCTCATCTTTCCTACTACCTTTTCCTGTTGGTATCTTATGATTTATCACTTCTTGCTTGTATCTCATGATTTATGATTGTTATCTTATGTTTATGGTCTACGACTTATCACTTTGTTGTTTGTATGTACACTGAGAGCTTAGGCACCAGAGACAAATTCCTTGTGTGTCCAATCACACTTGGCCAATAAAGAATTCTATTCTATTCTATTCCATTCCATTCCATTCCATTCCATTCCATTCCATTCCATTCCATTCCATTCCATATTCTATTCTATTCTGTTCTATTCTATTCTACAATCTATTCTATTCCATTCCATTCCATTCCATATTTTCTATTCTATTCTATTCTATTCTATTCTATTCTATTCTATTCTATTCTATTCTATTCTATTCCATTCCATTCCATTCCATTCCATTCCATTCCATTCCATTCCATTCCATTCCATTCCATATTCTATTCTTTATTCTATATTCTATTCTATATTCTATATTCTATATTCTATTCCATTCCATTCGAGCCCAAAATTTATGTGGCTCAGTGAAACATTTATTTGAGTGAAGTTTGTCCCATTTCACGATCTTCCTTGCCACCGTTGTTAAGTGAATCACTGCAGTTGTTAAGTTAGTAACACAGTTGTTAAAAGAATCTGGCTTCCCCATCGACTTTGCTTGTCAAAAGGTCGCAAAAGGGGATCACGAGAGCCCGGGATGCTGCAACCGTCCTACGTACATGCCAGTTGCCAAGTGTCTGAATTTTGATCACATGACCACGGGGATGCTGCAATGGTCATAAGAGTGAAAAAAGGTCATAAAGTCACTTTTTCCAATGCTGTTGTAACTTTGAACAGTCACTAAATGAAGTCAAGGACTATCTGTACATACATCCAGACATATACCGAAAGGCATATTTTAATACTTTATTCATTTATTTATGCGATGTATACTTTACTTCAATTCAGCTGGCCTTGAAGCAGTTTCCATACAATGCCGCAATCAAATGAATCTAAAATAAAACTAGAACTTAAAGGAAAGAATCTTAAAAGATTCTCTGGAACAGAGCTTTGCAGCTTTCTTAAATGTTGTAAGAACAGCCATAACAGTTACAACTATATAAGCTGCTACAGGAATCTGAAACCTGCTTAATGTTATTTCATTTCATTCATGTCTTTATTTTTTTTTGTCCATATTTACAATCCAAAACCATCTACATGTGGAATTAAAAGAAGACAAAAGGCAGAGGGAACGGAAGAAAAAGTCATGTTTTCTCACTGTTAAAAACAATGTTGTGAATTTTATTAATATAAATTAGGGTAGTCTATAAAGATTAATGATTAGATAGATAGATAGATAGATAGATAGATAGATAGATAGATAGATAGATAGATAGATAGATAGATAGATAGATAGATAGATAGATAGATAGATAGATAGATAGATAGATAGATAGATAGATAGATAGATAGATAGATGGTAGACAGATAGAGATAGATATAGATAGATAAAAATAGAGATAGAGATAGAGATAAATGATAGACAGATATATATAAATATATATATATAGAGAGATAAATGATAGACAGATAGATAGATAAAGAGATAGAAATAGATAGAGATAGAGATAGATAAATGATAAAGACAGATATAGAGATATAGATAGATAGATAGATAGATAGATAGATAGATAGAGATAGATAGATAGATAGATAGATAGATAGATGATAGATAGATAGATAGATAGATAGATAGATAGATAGATAGATAGATAGATAGATAGATAGATAGATAGATAGATAGATAGATAGATAGATAGATAGATAGATAGATAGAATTTCCCCCAGCAAGGAAAAAAGTAGAGATTGTTAAATCAATTCCTTTATCCAAAGAAGAGAATACATTTAATTTTGTTACTATTTGGAAATCACTTCTGGACTTTGTACTCGTGATGGGGGGGGGGGGGGGAAATGAAAATTTTGTTTTTGTTTTTCTTAATTAGATATGTTTGTTGTTATGGAAATGGCTAGCACATATAATATTGTATAAAAATAAAAAGTTGAGGTTGTAATGTTATTATTTTCTACTGCGTCCAAGAGGCTTGGAAGTCAATGCCTCCCCCCCTTTTTTTTTCCTTTTCTACCTCACATTTTTCTCTTCTTCCCTTTTTCCTCCCCCCCCCCGTTTTGCATTACTTTTTATTTTCCTTTGTAACTTATATTTTGATAAGATTTAATTTTAAAAAACAAAATGAAGCACACAAAACAACTGGAGAGAAAAGAACGAAGTGAAGAGAGGGTATCTTCAACTTGAGGGCGGGGTTTGCAAAGGATATACAAACCGGCATGTGGGGAAAACTTGCAAAACCTACAACTGGGCGACAAAGGTCACACATAATTTAAAAGAAAGAAACTTGATCATTCAAAAGGTCAACCTTACACAAGAGGCCCCGTAGCAGATGCGTCCGTAGCTACAAGCGTATTACAAAGCACTTGTAAGACACAACGCAAGCAAGCTCGCAACCGGTCCCACAGGAATCATGAACAGCTGAAGGACGTTCATTCCCACAACTGTCAAAACCCTGAAGGAGCAAAGATAAAGGCTGACTTCCATCTTCCAAAGTCCCTTCAAAGCTTGCAACAAGAGCCCCAAGCCAAACCAGGGTTGAAGAAGAAGGCGAGGCCCATCGCAGATTGCCCCAAACCTGGGCTTGAAAATAAATAAGATTATGTTGCCAAGAATGGACATCACAAACATGAAAATAATGATCATTACGACAGTCCAGAGCCTGCAATTAGCTCAAAATTCTGGCTGTCAATTACTGGCTGACACCAAAAGACCAGTTTTGATGGCTTCCTTACTTGTTTTGTGTCTTTGGGGGAATTTAAGAAACTGGGTGCTCCCTCAGGAGGTATCTCTGACATGGCAAAGCCCCACAGAAGAGTCTTCTCGTTTAGGGGCACCATGGCTACAGAACCCCAAAGTGCTTTTTCACAAGGCAACTGGACTTCCATTATTATGGTTATAGCCGGTTGCACAGTCGGCCAGATGTTTTAGACTGGATTTAGCGTTTTTATCCACCTATGGAGTCCCCAAAGGTGCTTTTTTCAAGAGGCCACTGGACTTTCTTGTTTTTTTCTTTGAAGACGTTTCGCTTCTCATCCAAGAAGCTTCTTCAGGTCTGGCTGGATGGTGGAGGAATGGAAGGATTTATACTCCTTGCAGACAGCTGGACCTTTGCCTTCTTTTAGAGGGTCGTTGAGGCCACTTGGAGGTTTACCTGTGTCCTCGGGGTCACCTGTCTAGTGCAAATAGGTGTGGACCCTTAAGGACACAGGTAAACCTCCAAATAGGCCTCAATGACGCTCTAAAACAAGGGTCTTCAAACCTGGCCCTTTTATCACTCGTGGACTTCAACTCCCAGAATTCCTCAGCCACGCATGCCTGGCTGAGGAATTCTGGGAGTTGAAGTCCACCAGTCATAAAAGGGCCAGGTTTGAAGACTCCTGCCATAATGTGAGGGGGAAATAATGCTAACTCAGAAAGAGCTAAACCGGTGTTTCTCAACCGCGGCCATTTTAAGAGGTGCGGACTTCAACTCCCAGAATTCCCCAGCCAGCTATGCTTTGTCCCCAACCTGCTCTTCTACCTCGTGGCATCACATAATGCAGGGGTCTTCAAACTTGGCCCTTTTATGACTTGTGGACTTCAACTCCCAGAATTCCTCAGCCAGCATGCCTGGCTGAGGAATTCTGGGAGTTGAAGTCCACAAGTCATAAAAGGGCCAAGTTTGAAGACTCCCTGCTCTAAAACAAGGCAAATGACCAGCGGTCTGCAAGGAGTATAAATCCTTCTTGGATGAAAAACAAGAAAGTCCAGTTGCCTCTTGGAAAAAGCACCTTTGGGACAACCATGACCTGGATGACGGAGAATCTCCCTAGACATGGCTATAGAAGTTTCTCTCCATGGCCAGGATTTATTCTGATCCTGGAATCCTTATTTTCAAATCAGCAAAGCCAAAGAGGAAATTGAAATCCATTAACAGAAGCCAAATATAAATAAATAGTTGGCAGCTCTTCCTTGAAAGGTGAGGCTAAATTTCCACACAACTCCAGTTTGGACTTGGAAAAATCAATTACGGCTACTCCTCGACTTACGACCACAATCGAACCCAAACTTTCTGTCGCTAAGCGAGACTTACATGAGTTTTGGCCCGTTTTACGGCTTTTCTTGACCCGGTTGCTAAATGGATCTGTGGAGTTGCTAAATTAGCAACACGGTCGTTAAGTGGATCCGGCTTCCCCATTGACTTGGCTTGTGAGAAGGTCGCCAAAGGGGATCACAGGATCCCCCCGGGGACACTGCGAACATCCTAAATACGGGTCAGTGGCCAAGCGTCTGAATTTCGAACACATGACCGTGGGGGAATGCTGCAGCGGTCACAAGTGTGAAAAATGGTCCTAAGTCACTTTTTTCCACCGGTCGCTAAGCGAACCTTTGTAAGTCAAGGACCACATATAGAAGCAGAATTTGATTAGGTGGTCCCCAAATTTGATCTCAGCGAGGGATGAGATGTAGGCTGGCTACTGAATGGGGATGTTATATGGGAAAGAGGGGAGAAACCTGCCTTCTGCCTTTAGGGATATTAACACTTTGGTTTTTAATTTATTTATTTTGGAAACGGTGTGTGTGTGGAGAAGTTGAAGCTGCTTCCCCCAGCTGAGGACAGCAGCTGCGAGATGCACCCGGCCGGCCGGCCTGATGGATGGATGGATGGATGGATGGCAGGGAATCGAATTCGAGACACGGCAAAGAAGGATAAAGGGGGCGACTTTTCCATGGGGAGCGAGGAGACACAATGCCAGCCCTTCAAGGGAAGAAAAAAAAAATAATAATTAAAAAGGAAAAAAAAAAAAAGAGAGAGAAAAACCTTTGCAAACACACTGGCCCGATTTGAGTTTTTTTTTTCTCTTCCTTTCGGAACAAAAGAGAAAAACCTTTGCAAACACTGGCCCGATTTGAGTTTTTTTTTTCTTTTCCTTTCGGAACAAAAGAGAAAAACCTTTGCAAACACACTGGCCCGATTTGAGTTTTTTTTTTCTCTTCCTTTCGGAACAAAAGAGAAAAACCTTTGCAAACACTGGCCCGATTTGAGTTTTTTTTTTCTCTTCCTTTCGGAACAAAAGAGAAAAACCTTTGCAAACACACTGGCCCGATTTGAGTTTTTTTTTTCTCTTCCTTTCGGAACAAAAGAGAAAAACCTTTGCAAACACTGGCCCGATTTGAGTATTTTTTTTCTTCTTCTTTCGGAACAAAAAGAGAAAAAGCCTGCAAGAAAAACACACACACAAAAAAAAAGAAAAGAGAAAAAGAAACAGAACGAGAGAAAGAAAGAAGGTGCCACTTCTCAAAAGCCAGAGAGGAGCAGATGGTTCTTTCCATACATATGCAGGAGTAGGGATGAGAAAAGGGGGGTGGGGAGGAGAAAAGAGGGGTGCTCCCGTGATTCAAACAACGGGGCTGGGATGCGACCGAAGCAGGCATGGTGGGGTCGCCCCTCGCCCGGCGTTTGCACAAAGGGCCATTAAGGCGCCTTGAATGAATAGGCCGCTCAATGTGGCGAGGGTGCAGCTGCTGTTTTCTAAGAAACGGCGCTTCACGCCTTACCACAACGCAACCGTGAGGGGAAAAATTATTCCAGATAAACAGATAAGACAAGTAATCAGGGGGAAATTAAAAAAAAAGCCGGATTGTGCAAAGAGACGGCGTCACAAACCAGGACTCGCCCACCCACCCGACTCTCGAAACACAATCAACGGAGGATTGAGAAAAGAGAGGGAAAACTGGGGCCCGCTTGCTAATTGACGCTTGTGTGTTTCTCTGTGTGTGTGTGTGTGGTGGTTTTTTTTTTTGTGGGGGTGTGTGTTTGAAAAAGAAACTTCTCCCTTTTTCCCCTGGAAAAAAAAGGCTTTCGCAAACAGCGGGGTGAGAAGAAAATAAACAGTCTGCTTACGAGTGGGAGAATTTCCAGGATGTTAGGGGTTCCCCCCCCCCCGCAAAAACCTACCCTAACAAAACGCAAAGGCTGCTTGTGAATGACGACGACCGCAAACACAACAAACGGGGGGTCTTATTGGGGTGTGTGTTGGGGGTTTTATTTTTTTGTTCGTTGGTTTATTTGTTTCCCCTCCAGAGAGAGGGGAATCTGAGTTCTGGATTTGAGTTCTGCAGAGAGAGAAATCAAAATATTCGCAGCCTGTGTGGGATTATCAAGCGCCTTTGGTTTGAGCAAATGATTAAAATAAACAACGCAAAACTCTTCCAAGCGGATTGAGTAAAAAGGATTGGGTCCAAGTTAAGATGGAGAGGGGGATTAAAACACCGCATTTGGCAGCAAGGATTTGCGTGGGATGACAGCGTAGTAGTTGTGACCCCTAGTAATAACGTGCTTGTGTTTCCGCAAGTATTCCTCAATCGAGGAATACGTCAGAATGTACTTTAGATCAGTCTTAGATTAGTCTCATTCCTGGCTCAGGAATTCTGGGAGTTGAAGTCCACGAGTCATAAAAGAGCCAAGGTTGGTCCTACCCCTGGTCTAAGATGTAGCCTTAGATGAGTCACTGGAGGTTTTTAAGAAGAGACTGGACAGCCACTTGTCTGAAATGGTATAGGCCAGGGTCTCCTGCTTGAGTAGAGGGTTGGACTAGATGACCTCCAAGGTCCCTTCCAGCTCTATTCTGAATTAAATTGAATTAGCCACGTTCCTTCAAAGAGGTGGACACTTTGTGAGCCGATCACAATCGACTGAATCCAGGTTGCGCCCATTTGGAAGTTTCAGTCATGCAAATGGTTTTTGTTGGTAGAGATAGTTCTCGATTTATGACCACAATAGACCCCCAAATTTATGTCCCGAAGCGAGAGACAGTTTTTAAGTGAACGTTGCCCCGTTTTATGACCTTTCCTGCCAAAGGGAAGGAAAGGGAAGGAGGGAGGAAAAGAAGGAATTAAAGAAGGAAGGAAAAGGAAGGAAGAAGAAGTGAAAAGAAAGAGGGAGAAGGAAGGAAGGAATTAAAGAAGGAAAAGGAAGGAAGAAGGAAGGAAGGAATGAAAATAAAGAGGGGAAAGGGAGAGAGGGAGGGAAAAAGAGGGAAAGAGGGAGGGAAGGGAAGGAGAGGGGAGGGGAGGAGGAAGGAAGGAAGGAAGGAAGGAAGGAAGGAAGGAAGGAAGGAAGGAAGGATGGATCTCTCTCTCGAGTTTCCTGGAGGAAAGACAGGATATTAAAAAAAAAAAAAAACCCAACATCAGATCATCTCCCTATCTTATTCGTACCACACTGGATGGATTTTTCTAAGCAGAATAATCATCTTGAGACTCAAAAGACTTCAAAACTCTCCTAACCACCTATTTTTCGTGTTCCTCGTCTCGGGCCTTGCTTGAAGCTTCGGCAAGCAACTCATTAGAAGCCCAAACCCTGTTTTTGTAGGTTGTTAGGTCAGGAAATTACAGATGTGCTACAACTTCAAACAAGAGATTTAGGCAGCCTCTCTGCTCGTAAATCCCAAGGAAGATTCTTCAGAGCCGGCTCACCGGGATACAGGTCTGTCTGCATTCCCACTGTAAATCTGTGTCAAAGAGCTTTTACAACCTCAGCCCTCAAAAGCAACCCAACCCTTCCAGCTCCGACTACCAGCAAACTGTGGCTGAGAAAACAAATGAAGATGGATTGTGTTTTTTTTTAAAAAAAAAACATGCATTTTATTACATTTAGATCCTGCCTTGATTTCGCACAGTATCAGGCGGTGTACACATCATATGCTCTCTGATGTTCTCAACAACTACCAGATGGACTGGGCTGAGAGAAGGATTAGCTCCTCAGAGTCACCCAACCGGCTTTCACGCCTAAGCCAGGACTAGAACTCCCAGTCTCCTAGTGACTGGACCAAAGTCACCCAGGCAGCTTTCATGCCTAAACCGGGACTAGAACTCACAGTCTCCTGGTAATGATTCAAAGTTACCCAAGTAGCTTTCATACCACAAGTGGGACTAAAACTCCCAGTCTCCTGGTGATTGGATCAAAGTCACCCAGACAGCTTTCATGCCTAAGCCAGGACTAGAACTCACAGTCTCCTGGTGATGATTCAAAGCCACCTAAGTAGCTTTCACGCCTAAAGCAGGACTATAACTCATCATCTCCTAGTGATTGGACCAAAGTCACCCAGACAGCTTTCATGCCTAAGCCAGGACTAGAACTCACAGTCTCCTGGTGATGATTCAAAGCCACCTAAGTAGTTTTCACGCCTAAAGTGGGACTATAATTCACCATCTCCTAGCGACTGGATCAAAGTAACCCAGACAGCTTTCATGCCTAAGCCGGGACTAGAACTCAAAGTCTCCTGGTGATGATTCAAAGCCACCCAAGTAGCTTTCATACCTAAAGTGGGACTAGAACTCACACTCTCCTGGTGATTGGACCAAAGTCACCCAGACAGCTTTCATGCCTAAACCGGGACTATAACTCACCATCTCCTAGTGCAGGGGTAGGCAACCTTGGCTCTTTTATGACTCGTGGACTTCAACTCCCAGCCAGCTTGGCTGGCTCAGGAATTCTGGGAGTTGAAGTCCACGAGTCATAAAAGAGCCAAGGTTGCCTACCCCTGTCCTAGTGATTGGACCAAAGTCACCCAGACGGCTTTCATGCCTAAGGCAGGACTAAACTCAACATCTCCTGCTGATGGTCCAAAGTCACTCAGGTGACTTTCATCCCGACTTTCATCCCAAGGCGGAACTAGAGCTCACGGTCTCCTGGTTTCTAAAACAGCACCTTCACCACTCCACCAAACTGGTGGAGTTCAATCTCACTCCTTCGCTGTGCAAATCCACCAAGATGGAGCTCCAGATGGTTGCAAGCTAAGGGTTGAATCCGAATTACGAACCACAGAAAAGGGTGTCCTGCCCAACGTGAGTCACCCCTCTCCCACACAGGATGAGAAGGCGAAGAAACACACCATTATTACCTATCAGGACTGTGCACAATAGAAAGAACGCACCAAGGCCGATCCCACATTGACTGTGCCACTTCACGTGTCCACATCACAATGGCAGCAAACCCCGTAACATTTCAGACAAAGGGGTTGTCCAATCTACTAAACCAAATTTCAAAAATCAGATCGACAATTTGGAAGGGCCCCGTCTGCCTGGAAAAATGAAAATCACTCAATCTGACATTTCAACGACTTATAAAATCGCTCAAAGAAAAGAATTTCTTTTTTTTTTCTTTCTTATTTTGGTGCAGGCTGCTTTCATCGGCCAACACTGACTCGGGATTGTCCATACACCCTTGTCCATGCAGAGCTCCATCCCCACAATGGGCCGCCTAATAGCAAATATAAATACACAGGTAGTCCTCACCTTACAACAGTTCATTTAGTGACCGTTCAAAGTTACAACGGTGCTGAAAAAAGTGACTTAGGACCGTTTTCCACATTTAAGATCATTGCAGCCTCCCCGTGGTCAGGTGATAAAACATTCAGAGGCTTGGCAACTGACTCGTGCTTATGACGGTCGCAGTGACCCAGGGTCACGTGATCCCCTTTTGCGACCTCCTGACAAGCAAAGTCAATGCAGAAGCCAGATTCACTTAACAACATGAATAACAACTAACAACTGCAGCGATTCACTTTAACAACTGTGGCAAGAAAGGTTGTACAGTGGGGCAAAACGTAGGCACGAGAGTGTTTTCACTCACTTAACAACTGCTCTGTTCAGAACTGAAAAAACTTCTTGGATGAGAAGCGAAATGTCTTCAAGGAAAAAAACGGAGAAAGTCCAGTTGCCTTTTTTCAAAAGCACCTTTGAGAAAGCCGATTGAGTGACTCTTGGGCCAATCACCAGGAGATTGGGAATTCTAGTCCTGCCTTAAGTACGAACGCCGGCTGGATGACTGTGGGCCAATCACCAGGAGATTGGGAGTTCTAGTCCTGTCTTAGGTACGAAAGCCAGCTGGATGACTCTGGGCCTATCACTAGGAGATTGGGAGGTGTAGTCCTGCCTTAGGTATGAAAGCCGGATGGATGACTCTGGGCCTATCACTAGGAGATCGGGAGGTCTAGTCCTGCCTTAGGTATGAAAGCCGGATGGATGACTCTGGCCCAATCACCAGGAGATTGGGAGTTCTAGTCCCGCCTTAGGTAGGAAAGCCGGATGGATGACTCTGGCCCAATCACCAGGAGATTGGGAGTTCTAGTCCCACCTTAGGTACGAAAGCCGGCTGGATGACTCTGGGCCTATCACTAGGAGATTGGGAGTTCTAGTCCTGCCTTAGGTACGAAAGCCGGCTGGATGACTCTGGGCCTATCACTAGGAGATTGGGAGCTCTAGTCCTGCCTTAGGTATGAAAGCCGGATGGATGACTCTGGCCCAATCACCAGGAGATTGGGAGCTCTAGTCCCACCTTAGGTACGAAAGCCGGCTGGATGACTCTGGGCCTATCACTAGGAGATTGGGAGGTCTAGTCCTGCCTTAGGTATGAAAGCCGGATGGATGACTCTGGGCCTATCACTAGGAGATTGGGAATTCTAGTCCTGCCTTAGGTATGAAAGCCAGCTGGATGATTTTGGGTCAATCACCAGGAGATTGGGAGTTCTAGTCCTGCCTTTGGTATAAAAACCAATTGGATGACTTTGGGCCAATCACCAGGAGATTGGGAGTTCTAGTCCTGCCTTAGGCACGAACGCCAGCTAAGTGACTTTAGGCCAGTTCTTCTCTTTCAGCCCAACCTACCTCACAGGGTTGTTGTGGGAGAAAAGAGGAGGAGGAAGGACTAGCTGACTAACAAACTGAGTTACTTACAAAGCAATAAGGCAGAATTTTTTAAAAAAACTGCAAATAAATAAATAAATTCAAAAACAGTGGCCAGCTCATCTGAAAGTGCCTGTTCAGGATAGGCTGGTGCAGATGGTTAATTGATGGCAGTTTTCCCCCCAAAAAAGATTTTGTTTCTTCCACTCCTTGTAAGCAGACAAACGTTTTTCCAGCTTGTTGAAAAACATCACCACTTTTGAAGAAGGCGAGCAGAATCCGCCTGGAGCTTCCTTTGAATGCAAACCAAACCGTAACCCTCCAAAGTTTATACGGGAATTTGAGCTCTGACCTAATCTGAACTCCTTCAAGCTTTCCCTCAGAAGCTGCAGGAGACATTTGCTTTTTCCAAAACAGATCGAGAGCTCCTTATCTCGGGTTGATAACGTTAGGCACGCTTGCAAGATGTTTAAAAACATGAATTTTTCATTCCCTGGAGCAGCAAATGGGGCAAGGCGAAGGGACCCGAAGGAGAATTTGGCAAAGGCTGCACTTTGATGAAAAAGGTTTCCTTGGAGAGAAGACAGGAATGCGAGAAAGTAAATGAAAGAAAGGAGGAACGAAAGAGACTGACAGCTTCTACACCAAGGCTTCCCAAGCTTTGTCTGAAAAGGTATAGGGTTTCCTGCCTGAGCAGGGGGTTGGACTAGAGGACCTCCAAGGTCCCTTCCAACTCTGTTCTATTCTATTCTATTCTGTTCTATTCTATTCTATATTCCAATTTCTATTCTATTCTATATTCCAATTTCTATTCTATTCTATTCTATTCTATTCTATTCTATTTAGACTAGTCTAGTCTAGATTCCAATCTCTATTCTATTCTATATTCCAATATCTATTCTATTCTATTCTATTCTATTCTATTCTATTCTATTCTATTCTATTCTATTCTATTTAGACTAGACTCGTCTAGTCTAGTCTAGTCTATATTCCAATTTCTATTCTATTCTATATTCCAATTTCTATTCTATTCTATATTCCAATTTCTATTCTATTCTATTCTATTCTATTCTATTCTATTCTATTTAGACTAGTCTAGTCTAGATTCCAATCTCTATTCTATTCTATATTCCAATATCTATTCTATTCTATTCTATTCTATTCTATTCTATTCTATTCTATTCTATTCTATTCTATTCTATTCTATTTAGACTAGACTCGTCTAGTCTAGTCTAGTCTATATTCCAATTTCTATTCTATTCTATATTCCAATATCTGTTCTGTTCTATTCGGATCCGTTCCATTCCATTCCGTTCCATTCCATATATTGTATTCTATTCTATTCCATCCTATCCTATCCTGTTAGGTTCTTCAACTCCCAGAATTCCCCAGCCAGCCAACACTGTCTTAAAGTTCTATACAGAGTCCAAAACTTGCTTTATCTTCCTGTTCTTCTCCAACCAGGTGCCCTCCAGATGCAGTGGATTATAATTCTCAGGATGCAAAAATCACCATGCTACCCTTTTTTTCTTTAAAAAAAAAACAAAAAACACAAAAAACAGGTCTCCGTGCCCCAACCTCAAACAACGGCTTTTAAAGGTCGCTTACTCCAGTAAATCGCCAGATTTCCTTGGAAGTTCCCTTTCTCATGGTGTTGTTCACTTGAGGTTATAGCATCATTTCTAGGACAAGCGCTCAATTGCTCATTTCCTGTTGAATTCTGCTTGAAAAAAAAAAGGGTGGAAGTAGGGCAGACTCTGCTTTTCTGGGTAAATACTGACTTTTTGTGCATAGGTCACCTTTCCAGGCCTTGTGGGAAAAAAAGCAAAGGAGCCCAACAGGAATGTAATATTCTCCCAAAGTGTAGAATGTAATAGTTCACCAAAGCAGGGGTCTTCAAACTTGGCAACTTTAAGACTTGTGGACTTCAACTCCCAGAATTCCTCAGTCGGCCATTTTGATGAAACTGCGGGCTTGGATCCAGACCAGGGGCCTTCAAACTTGGCCCTTTTATGACTGGTGGACTTCAACTCCCAGAATTCCTCAGTCAGCCATTTTGATGAAACTGCGGGCTTGGATCCAGACCAGGGGCCTTCAAACTTGGCCCTTTTATGACTGGTGGACTTCAACTGCCAGAATTCCTCAGTCGGACATTTTGATGAAACTGCAGGCTTGGATCCAGACCAGGGGTCTTCCAACTTGGCCCTTTGATGACTGTTGGACTTCAACTGCCAGAATTCCTCAGCCAGCATGCCTGGCTGAGGAATTCTGGGAGTTGAAGTCCACCAGTCATTAAAGGGCCAAGTTTGAAGACCCCTGCACCAAAGTGTTGTTGAAAATAAATATCTCTCAGCAGCTGATGTGGTTTTCACTTTGTTCTTTCTTAGCCCAAGAATCTATCGTTCTAACAATCTGATCCTTGCCCTAAATTCTGCCTCTACAGGTAGTCCTCGAGTTACAAAGCTTCGTTTAGTGCCCGTTCAAACTTACAACGGCACTGAGAAATGTGACTATGACTCTTTTTTCACAGTTACGACCTTTGTAGCATCCCTGGGATCAAAGTGCAGATGCTTGGCAACTGACTCGTATTTATGACGGTTGCTGTGTCCCGGGATCATGTGATCCCCTTCTGCAGCCTTCCGACAAGCGAAGTCACTGGGAGAAAGCCAGATTCACTTAACAACCGGGTTACTAACTTAGCCACTGCACACTTCAGCAACTGTGGCCAAAGAGGTCGTAAAATAGGGCAAAGCTCCCTTAACCAATGTCTCACTTAAGAAGAGAAATGTTCGGCTCCATTTTGGCCGTTAAGGCGAGGACTACCTGTATATTTCTGCTTCTTGATTGATTCTTTTCCCCAAAAATTTACTACCTCCACTTCTTAAGACAACTTTGCTGTCCTGCTCAAGATCAGCAACATGACTCCTCTCTCTCTTTCTTGCAAAGTCTTTTGCCAAAAGGACCTCGGTTGCAACCCACTTAAAATCTCATTCCTAACCCAAATAAGATTTTCCTATTTCTGTCTCTAATCTCTAATCCCTGATGTTCGGAATGGACCTTCTTAAAGCCTCCTGATCCATGAATCGGTCGGTTTCACTTCCTGACACTTCTGTTTTCGTTCTAGGCAAAAGTCAACTTTTAATTGAAAAGTATTAAGCCATAAACTCATAAAAACCTTGAATGAGAAAGTCATGTAGGTCACTTAATCTAACCTCCTGTTGAAAGCTAAACGTCCCCAATTCTTTTAATCTCTTTTCACAGGTCTTAATTTCTAATCTCCAATCAAGTAGGATTGGAAACGTTTTTCCTTCTAGGAGCCTGCTTCTGCTTCTCTAAATCTTCCTTCCTTTTTCCTTCCTTCCTTCCCTCCTTCCTTCCTTCCCTCTCTCCTTTCTTCCCTCCCTCTCCTTCCTTTCTTCTCTCTCCCTCCCTCCCTCCCTTCCTTCCCTCCCCCTCCTTCCCTGTCCTTTCCTCCCTCCCTCCCTTTCTCTTTCCTCCCTTCCCTCCCTTCCTCTCCTTTCTTCCCTCCCTCCCTCCCTCCTTCCTTTCTTCCTTCTCTCCCCCTCCCTCCCTCCCTTCCTTCCTCCCTTTCCTTCCTTCCAGCATTTAGATGGGGGTCTCACCATTACAGAATAAAATCCAAACTGTGACTTCTCAAAATTTCAAACTTCATTGTTGCTTCATCTGGTTGCAATTCTATCATTCTGTTTGTCGTGAAGGCTATGCCAAAACCTTTTTCACAAGTACTAACCCAAACTCCCGACATTTCTGCATTTTAGTTCTGTTTCCCAAGTGAAGAACTTTGCGCTGGTCTCCATCGAAATTCTTTCTGTTATTTTCTCGTCAAGATCATTTTGAAATTTATTTTGGTCAGTTATGTTCTCGGGTAAATGTCAGCAAGGAAAGCCACCTTATGGCCCGACCAACTTTGTTTGATAAATTTGACCAACTTTGTTTGATAAACTTAGCCATCTTTTTACTGGATAAACACTTGATACAGTACACAGATAGAAGGTAGGATATCCTGTCTGAATTATCCATGTGGGCAGCATGACAGTTATTGCTGCATTGTCTATCTGGTTACTAAGTGCCAAAAATGACTTAATAATAATAATAATAAAGTTGGAAGGGACCTTGGAGGTCATCGAGTCCAACCCCCTGCTCAGGCAGGAAACCCTATACCATTTCAGACAAATGGCTGTCCAGTCTCTTCTTAAAAACTTCCAGTGTTGGAGCATTCACCGCTTCTGGAGGCAGGTTGTTCCACTGGTTAATTGTTCTAACTGTCAGGAAGTTTCTCCTCAGTTCCAGGTTGCTTCTTTCCTTGACTAGTTTCCATCCATTACTTCTTGTCCTGCCCTCAGGCGCCTTGGAGAATAGCTTGACTCCCTCTTCTTTGTGGCAACCCCTGAGATATTGGAATACTGCTATCATGTCACCCCTAGTCCTTCCTTTTCATTAAACTAGACATACCCAATTCCAGCAAACGTTCCTGATATGCTTTAGCCTCCAGTCCCCTAATCATCTTTGTTGCCCTTCTCTGCACTCTTTCTAGAGTCTCAACATCTTTTTTACATCGTGGTGACCAAAACTGGATGCAGTATCTATTTGATGGCTATCTATTTGTCTGTCTGTCTGTCTGCCCGCCCGCCTGTCTATGTCTCTATCTCTATTTCTATCTCTATTTCTAGGTATCTATTTCTATCTATCTATCTATCTATCTATCTATCTATCTATCTATCTATCTATCTATCTATCTATCTATCTATCTATCTATCTATCTATCTACCTACCTACCTACCTACCTACCTACCTACCTACCTATCATCTATCCTATTCTATCTATGTCTGTCTGCCTGTCTATCTGTCTCTATCTCTATTCCTATCAACTGTTTGCTATCTATTTCTTCTTTTCTTTTCTTTTCTTTTCTTTTCTTTTCTTTTCTTTTCTTTTCTTTTCTTTTTCTATCTATCTATCTATCTATCTATCTATCTATCTATCTATCTATCTATCTATCTATCTATCTATCTATCTATCTATCTATCTATCTATCTATCTATCTATCTATCTATCTATCTATCATCTATCTATCTATCTGAGCCGAGTGACATCAATTGATTTGATACTTGCTACTAACCCATTAGAGACTCAGTTTGATCTAGCAGTTGAGGCATCAGGCTAGAAATTGGGAGAACATGAGTTCTAGTCCCACCAGAATCACAAAACCAGCTGGATGCCCTTGGCCGGTCTCTCTCTCTCAGCCCTAGGAAGGAAGTAATGGCAAACCACTTCAGTAAACATTAACAAGAAAATTGCAGTGAGTTGTCCAGGCAGTTGCCCAGAGTCAAACACTGACTTGAAGGCGCGTGCGCACACACACACACACACACACATACACACACAAGATACACACAGACCCGTGGCTTGTTTGGTTTTAGCTGAGCAAGGTCAGTAAACCCAGTCTTTGCGACTGGTTTACGGCTTAGCCACATTGGGTAACCTCAAGATTATAGTTTAATAAACCACGGCATAAAAACTATGGCTAAGTGTGATGTGTTAACCCAACCAGTCTTTCAGGACTATAATACATGAAATAAATGTAAAAGAACCTACAGCAAAAATAGCTTCTAAAGCAGGCCCAAGGAAAAAAAGACAGAGAAGTACATTTGCACAACTGATTTAATTTACCCCGTGTTCTTGTACAAATCTAACCAAACCAAAAGTGGATTTGCACAATTAAGCTCCAGACTCTGCACCAACTAAACACACATAATATTTTACACATACGCAGCTGTTACTACTTCGACTATTTCTACCTGTGGTGTGAACATAGCTACAGCGATAATGAAATGGAAGGGAGGAAAGATTACCACCTACTGTACTTTTAATCCCAAGAGATATCCAGAAATAACAGTGTTATCCAAGCCATGCTATTTGCATGGATAGAAAAACAGCGCAAGGAATCATTACGCTGTATTTGCAAAAATATTTGCACGTTTTCAGAAGATAGTATCCATGTTTTAAGAGTCGGCATGAAATCTTTACAGACATCCAGCATGCAAAAAGCTTGTGCGTCAAATTCCACAGATACACCGGCAAGAATAATATTTGCGCAATACTGGAAAAATGAAGGAATACCACCAGATGAAGAAATAATTAAAAAAATACTAGAATGCGCAGAGATGGACAAATTGACTATGAGATTGAAATAAAAAGAAGAAACAGAATATTATCAAACTTGGGACTTATTTTACCGATGGTTAGAGGAAAGAATAAAGGATTAGGAATTAAACATGTATTAGCGTATTTAAACTCAGACAGCACGTTGGTTGAAAAATTATTCTTGTATGTATGGAAAAAACTAATAAAATCTTATAAAAAAAAAATTCCACAGATACAAATATTAAAATCTTAATTGATCTGGCACCTGGGACTTTGCTATCCTGCTCAAACTCAACTTGGGAAGCGTTCCTGAAATTTACTACCAAACTCAGAAAGATCGAGAGGTAAAACGATTCTTTGTACTCGGAATAGCAGCACCTGATTTTCCAGTGCTAAAAAAATAATAAGTTTGGATGCCTGAAACATACACACACACACACACACATTTTCATCCACCCAACACCAGCAAATAAATATTTAGGACGTATTTTCCCCAAATTACAGGAACATTCGTTTTTGAATGTTCAAATTCAAATTTGAATGACACACTCACACACACACACACACACTCACGGGTACACAAACGGACACACAAAATGCACAATCTGTAAAGTGACTCGCAAACAGATAATTGCCCCCCTTTAAGTGGCTGTCTAATCAAAACAACGTTCTCTTAGGGGTTCCTGCCTCCCGGACAAACAAATCTAAACTAAATCCATTTTCCTTTGCTGTCTCTCAATTCAAAGTCCACGAAAGAACAAACGGGACATCAGAACGGTGTTCGACCCCAAGCAGGTTGCAAACCTCGGTCTCTCTCTCACACACAAACACCCCAAATAAAGTCCCCAAACCCTTCGCGGACACACAAAACTAAAACCGTGCTAATTTTGCAAAAGGGGGGGGGGAATGCAAAACTGCTTCTAGCCGTCCCCAATTTTTAATCGAAGCATCCCCTTAGAACTTGTTCTGACAGAAGCACAAAAGTAAAAATTAAAAAGGAGAGGTGGGCTATTAAGCACAACAACGCTGGGAGCTTTTTAAAACTCTGCAAGCTCTTCCGGTTTCAAGGCCTGGCCTTTGTTGTGAGTGGGCCATTATACTGTCCTGCAAACAGCTCTTCCAGACCGCCTTCAGCTGAGGCCCCCCCTAGGTTGGCAAAGCATCTGGTGTGCAGGAGACCACCGGAGCTTCTTATGCTAATAGCATCTGGTTCCTTGTCTTTGACGTTCCCCTCCTCCCCCTCTTCCATCTGCTTATCTGGTCCACCTGTTGTGTTGTCCCCATGTTTAGATTGGAAAGACCCCCGTTCAGAAGGGACACAGATTTCATCTCGTTCACAATGAACCAAACAAGGCACCCTCATCTCTCTTCAAAGCCCACGAGAACTTCCCTCATGGAAAAAAATGCTGATGGAGCTTCTGGAAATCATGCTCCTTTCCACCCTCTGTGAAAACAGAAGTCCAGAAGGAACACCCAGATTTCTTTCACGTTGAACCAAACATGGAGCCCCATCTCTCACCAAAGCCCATGAGAACTTCCCTCATGGAAAAAAATGCTGATGGAGCTTCTGGAAATCATGCTCCTTTCCACCCTCTGTGAAAACAGAAGTCAAGAAGGAACACCCATATTTCTTTCACGTTGAACCAAACATGGAGCCCCATCTCTCACCAAAGCCCATGAGAACTTCCCTCATGGAAAGAAAAGCTCCTGGAGACCATGTCCCTTTTCAACCTCTGTGAAAACTGAAGTCAAGAAGGAACAGCCCATCCTTCCTGATCTCCATCCCAAGTCAAAGAAGAAGAAACGGTCCCTTACCTTCTTTTTGGAGTGAGTATGGTCTTCTTCTCTGGAGGCTTTGCTGTTTTTCCCAGCTCTGGAAAGTTTGGGCTCCCCAGATTGCTTAATGGTGATTTTGATCTCTGGAGGGCAAATATAGTTCTCCAGGCTTTTGGGGGGCTTCTTGGCCCTCTTGGTGGTCTGGATTTTCAACTTCAAGCTTCCCTCGGTGAAGTTGGCCTCCTTGATGGAGAATTCCTGTTCCTCCAGGCCATCGCCAGTTACCCACTTCTCGCTGTCGGCGTTGGAAATTGAATCCACGTCCCTCCTGGAGCAAAGCTCATCCTCTTCCTCAATTTCCATACGATGATGATCTCCGCTCCCCGAGATCCCTTTTGTAGAGCTGGACGTAGAGAGCAGGATCTCTCCAGATACTCCAAGAGCAGAAGGAGCTTTGGCAGAAGCAATAGTAGATACCAAGAAGTCCGTCTCACTTCCCCTCGTCCGGGAAGGGCCTAAATTTTCTCTCGGCTCCATAGCAATCCCCCAGTCTCTGAAAGTTTATGGGGGGAGCAGAGGAGACCAAGCTGAAGAAGAGGGGAGCCTTACCCCCCCCCCCCAGAAGAGAAGGCGAGATCCCACTTGGCGTTCCTCAGAGGTGGAAATGTCTGACCACAAGAAAGAAGTCAAAAACTCTCAGATCTGCAACTGATGGGAACAAACAAAACGGAGAGCAGAAAGTCAGAATTTTCGGCGTGGATTCAAGTTGCTGTCAATACACATCTTAGCACAGGGAGACCTTAAAACGTACGATCGCGACTGAGCCCAACATTGTTGTGGCTAACGAGGACGCTGCTAAGCGAGTTTTTGCCCATTTTACAACCATTGTTGCCACCGACATTAAGCCAATCGCTGCAGTTGAGTGAGTCTACGCATTAAGTATTGATAATACTCAACTATGTAGATCAGGGAGTCTTCAAACTTGGCCCTTTTCTGAGTGGTGGACTTCAACTCCCAGAATTCCTCAGCCAGGCACACTGGCTGAGGAATTCTGGGAGTTGAAGTCCACCAGTCAGAAAAGGGCCAAGTTTGAAGACCCCCGCATTATGTGATGCCACAAGGTAGAAGAGCAGGTTGGGGACAAAGCATAGCTGGCTGGGGAATTCTGGGAGTTGAAGTCCACACCTCTTAAAATGGCCACGGTTGAGAAACACCGGTTTAGCTCTTTCTGAGTTAGCATTATTTCCCCCTCACATTATGTCAGGGATCTTCAAACGTGGCCCTTTTCTCACTGGTGGACTTCAACTCCCAGAATTCCTCAGCCAGGCACGCATGCCTGGCTGAGGAATTCTGGGAGTTGAAGTCCACCAGTCATAAAAGGACCAAGTTTGAAGACCCCTGATGTAGATCAACCCATCATCGTTAACAATTGTGGCTCTCCCTTTGCAACTGACAATCATCGGGTCCAGGAGAAAATAGGAGATGTCAAATGTATATCTCATAATAGTTAACAAGACTATATATCTGTCAGGCATCAAAGAAACGTTATTCTGCTTCAGCCATTGTTTCTTAGCTTGCCTACCGATGTAGGGGGGATGTTTCGAGTGCTCAACACACCTGTAAATGGTCCAGTAACACACCTGTAAATGGGAAACAAAGTCATCGGAGAACCGTTTGGATGGGAACTGAAGATTTTTCTCATAACAACTGTCTGACACTTAATTGGGGAACGTGACCTGCATTGAGGGGCTGCCACAAGGCAGAGGGGGCCAGGTTGTTCACCAAAGCACCAGAGGGCAGGACGAGAAACAATGGTTGGAAGCTGACCAAAGAGAGAAGCAACCTGGAATCAAGGAGAAACTTCCTGACTAGAAGACCTCCAAGGTCCCTTCCAGCTCTATTCTATTGTCAAGGGGGGGGGGGGGGGGGAGGAGGAGATTCTATACTTTTAATTTGCTGTTCTGGCGCCAATTTAACCAGAGCTGGTTTTCCACTCATCAGTGCCGATATGTTGTGCTCAATAAAGTTTTGCATTGGAGATTGGAATGTCTCAGCTCTGCTTACTTTGTTGGGATCATCAGTCGGAAACCTGACACACTCGTTCAGCGACTGTCCCAAGTTACGACGGTTTTGAACGAGTGGCACCTATCAACAGATCTTGAAGTTCTGGCTTTCCTAGCACCCGTCAAGTGATTCAGCAGATTCAACTTATGATTGGCTGCAGGGAGCATATGGTCACGTGATTGACACTGATGCCTTCCTTGGTTTCCTACAAGCAGTCAAAGGAGAAGCCGGGCACGGGAGGTTGCAAGTTGCTCTAGTAAGATGCTCCCACTCCTGCTGGGTTTTTTTTTTTTTTGTCCTGAGGAGCCTGGCCACGGCAGCCACCTGCACACCATACATGAGTGCCCTCTTGCCATCTGGAGTAATCACTCCAAGCCCAGCCACACACAGCAGCTTAAGAGCAGCCAAAGACTCCCCATCGAATTCCTGCTGGCTTCCCCAATGACTTGGTTAGTTGGCAGACAACAGAAAGTCATGGGTAGGTCCTCACTTCACAACCTGTGATCCTCACTTAACAACAGCAAAAAGGATTGCCATAGCTAAACAATGTGACATCACACTATACAACCACCTTGCTCAGTAAAGATTCTGGACCCAATTCCCATTGTAAAACCAAAAACTATAATTACCTTTAAAAAGTGGTCCTCTTCTATTACCGTGTTTTCCCGAAAATAAGGCCTACCCTGAAAATAAGCCCTAGCTTGATTTTGGGGGGTGGGTCTAATACAGGGGTCGGCAACCTTGGCTCTTTTATGACTTGTGGACTTCAACTCCCAGAATTCTTGAGCCAGCATGAGGGAAACTTTAGCCCCTTCATGACTTGTGGACTTCAACTCCCAGAATTCCTGAGCCAGCATGGGGGGAACTATGGCCCCTTCATGACTTGCAGACTTCAACTCCCAGAATTCCTGAACCAGTATAGCTGACTCAGGAATTCTGGGAGTTGAAGTCCATGAGTCATAAAAGAGCCGAGGTTGCCAACCCCTGGTCTAATATAAGCCCTATACCAAAAATAAGCCCTAGTTTTGGGGCGATAGGGCGGGGGTGGGGGGGTGCCTCTTTTGGAGGCCAAAAAAACAAAACAAAACATAAGACCGGCTCTTATTTTCAGGGAAACACGATACTAGACAAGACGCAAAAGTCACCTAAATCTGCAAGCGTGTTAACCGTTTTTAATCTGAATTAGCCGAAACGGTTAAATTCAAATTAATTATTAAGAGAAGGGAAAGGAGCAGCGTTGGGGCTGCTTTAAAAAAACCTAGGGAATTATTTTATGAGGTTGGGCTGTTCTGGGTTTCCTTATGTTCTGCTTGCATACAGTAAACATGTTTGTGAGACGGTCTCCCGCGGACTTCATCCGAAAGAAATTAAAACCAATTACATTGCTTCTGGGAGATTTGTTTGCACCCCATGGGCTAACCAGTGAGGCTAGGGATGACTTATCTCCTCATACAAATATGGCACACTCCACCAAAGTTTAGTTACAACACAGGAACTGCTCAGTAGAACAGTGTTTCTCAAAATTGGCACCATGGAAGATCGCGTGGACTTCATCTCCCAGAATTCCACAGCCAGCCTTGCTGGCTTGGGAATTCTGGGAGTCGAAGTGCAAGCAAACTTCAAAATACTAAGGTTGAGAACCACGACACTAGAGTTACATCCAAACGACGGCGGATAAGAGTACACTTGCTTTTTCTAAGTCATACATCATAATCTAGAAATCACGATGGCGTATTCAATGTTCCTAGCGAAAACAGAATCAAGATCACGTGAAGTGTTAGTGCCGCTTTACAACGCCTTGGTAAGGCCACACTTGGAATCCTGCATCCAGTTTTGGTCACCACAACGGTAAAAAAGATGTTGAGACTCTAGAAAGAGTGCAGAGAAGAGCAACAAAGATGATCAGGGGACTGGAGGCTAAAACATATAAGGAACGGTTGCTGGAATTGGGTATGTCTAGTTTAATGAAGAGAAGGACGAGGGGAGACAGGATAGCAATCTTCCAATATCTCAGGGGCTGCCCCAAAGAAGAGGGAGTCAAGCTATTCTCCAAAGCCCCTGAAGGCAAAGACAAGAAGCAACGGATGGAAACTCATCAAGGAGAGAAGCAACCTAGAACTAAGGAGAAATTTCCTGACAGTGAGAACAATTAACCAGTGGAACAACCTGCCTCCAGAAGCTGTGAATGCTCCAACACCGGAAGTTTTTAAGAAGAGACTGGACAGCCATTTGTCTAAAATAGTATAGGGTCTCCCGCTTGAGCAGGAGGTTGGACTAGAAGACCTCAAAGGTCCCTTCCAACTCTTACTCTGTTATTCTATTTTCCAAAACCCGTGAAAGCAGGACAAGAAGCAACGAATGGAAGCTGATCAAAGAGAGAAGCAACCTGGAACTAAGGAGGAATTTCCTGACAGTGAGAACAATTAATCAGTGGAACCACCTGCCTCCAAAAGTTGTGGGTCCTCCATTACTGGAGGTTTTTAAGAAGAGATTGGAGAGCCGTTTGTCCAGAATGGTAGAGAGTCTCCTGCTTGAGCAGGGGGTTGGACTAGAGCAGGGGTAGGCAACCTTGGCTCTTTTATGACCCGTGGACTTCAACTCCCAGAATTCCTGAGCCAGCATGGCTCAGCTTGGAAACCTCTCCCTTTCCCCTCAGCACGGCTGGCTCAGGAATTCTGGGAGTTGAAGTCCATGAGTCATAAAAGGGCCAAGGTTTGCCTACCCCTGTCCTAGAAGACCTCCAAGGTTCCCTTCCAACTCTTGTTACCCTGTTATTTTTTTTTCAACCAAGAAAAACTCAACAACTCTACTCAGCACTGAAAAGAAAGTGGCTCCTTCCTGGGCAGGCCAATGAAGGCATTCAGAACGGAGGATCGAGGCCCAAATTTCTCCCATGCTCACACACAAAAGCAGCTTAACAACTCTTAACGGTTCACTTAACAATTGCAGTGATTCACTTAGCCACGGTGGCATAAAGATCGCAAAAGGCGGCACAACACACTTAACCACTTCCTCGCTGAGCAACGTGTGTCAAGGACTACCTACATCTGCCCATGGGAATATCTTTCTCCAGAAGACCCACATCCAGGTACAACCTGCTTCACCCTCACACCCCGAAGAAAAGTCCGGCTTCTTTGGCCATGGAATGGAATGGAATGGAATGGAATGGAATAGAACAGAATAGAACAGAACAGAACAGAATAGAACAGAATAGAATAGAATAGAATAGAATATTGGAATGGAATGGAATGGAATGGAATGGAATGGAATAGAATAGAATAGAATAGAATAGAATAGAATAGAATAGAATAGAATAGAATAGAATAGAATAGGAATTATGGGATGGAATAGAATAGAATAGAATTATGGGATAGAATAGAATAGAATAGAATAGAATAGAATAGAATAGAATAGAATAGAATAGAATAGAATAGAATAGAATAGAATATTGGAATGGAATGGAATGCAATGGAATGCAATAGAATAGAATAGAATAGAATAGAATAGAATAGAATAGAATAGAATAGAATAGAATAGAATAGAATTATGGGATGGAATAGAATAGAATAGAATTATGGGATAGAATAGAATAGAATAGAATAGAATAGAATAGAATAGAATAGAATAGAATAGAATAGAATAGAATAGAATAGAATAGAATAGAATAGAATAGAATATTGGAATGGAATGGAATAGAATGGAATAGAATAGAATAGAATAGAATAGAATAGAATAGAATAGAATAGAATAGAATAGAATAGAATAGAATAGAATAGAATAGAATAGAATCTGGAAGGGACCTTGGAGGTCTTCTAGTCCAGCCCCCTGCTCGAGCAGGAGAACCTATACGATCTCAGACAGGTGACTGTCTAGTCTCTTCTTAAAAATTTCCAGTGATGGAGCATCCACGATTTCTGGAGGCCAGCTGTTCCACTGGTTAATTGTCCTCACTGTCAGGAAGTTTCTCCTTAATTCCAGGTTGCTTCTCTCTTTGATCAGTTTCCAACCATTGTTTCTCGTCCTGCCCTCTGGTGCTCTGGTGAACAATCTGGCCCCCCTCTTCTTTGTGGCAGCCCCTCAAATACTGGAACACCGCTATCATGTCTCCCCTGTTTCTTCTTTTCTTTAGATTAGCCAAACCCAAGTCTCGTACTGCCCATAATTCCTATAAGCTTCTCAGAGATCTTCATTTAGCTTTCCGCCCCTCCCTCCCTAGATAATGAGCCTCTAAGAGACTGTGTGGGCCTCCTCCGATGCTCAACCCTTTGATTGCTTGAGCAGCCTTATCAACGTCTTTCTCTGACTGTACAAATGTCCTTCTGGGCCAATTAGGTTGACTCACACAGGGGAAGTAAAGAGCCCGGAGGGGGCTGACTCATTTAAGCCATTTCCAGAGAGGGAACAGCTTTCATGCGCGGCCAGAAAAATAGCAGAAAATGGGTGGCACCTTCAAGGCTAATTAGCTGTACTGTGGGAAACACATCTCTACCCATCTCTAAGGTGCCACCAGAGAGCTTCCTGGATTAGATTCGGGCCAAACGCCAACTTTTCTTGAGTCTCCATCGTGACTTGGGTCCTGAAGACGAGATCAGAAAAGCTAGGTGGGAACTTCAGTGTAAGAATTCTAGACATACCGTGTTTCCCCCAAAATAAGACCCGGTCTTATTTTTATTTTTATTTTATTTTTTACTTCCAAAAGAGACACCAGGTCTTATTTTTTGGAGGGTGTCTTTTCCACTCTCCTCGCCACGGCGGCCACGACAGCCCTGCCCAGCCGGCCCATTTCTTCGGCGGCCCAAGGTGCAGCTTCATTCTGCACGCCGAGAACCGAGCTAATTAGGTCTTATTTTGGGGCTAGGGCTTATATTAGGCCCACCCCACCCCCCAAAAAATCAAGCTAGGGCTTATTTTCAGGGTAGGTCTTCCTTTTGAGGAAACACGGTAGATGCTGGGTGCTTAGAAGTAAAAGTTAAAATTCTGCAGCCAAAGTAGGGTAGATCTAAGAAAATCTTATTATCTCTCCTGCTCTTTCTTCTCCTTCTCCTCCTTCGGACATAACCAAACTGAAGAAAATTGAGTTCAGGCATCACGCTAAACCAGAGGTAGGCAACCTTGGCTCTTTTATGACTCGTGGACTTCAACTCCCAGAATTCCTGAGCCAGTATGAGGGAAACTTTGGCCCCTTCATGACTTCTGGACTTCAACTCCCAGAATTCCTGAGCCAGCATGGCTCAGCTTGGAAACCTCTCCCTTTCCCCTCAGCGTGGCTGGCTCAGGAATTCTGGGAGTTGAAGTCCACGAGTCATAAAAGAGCCGAGGTTGCCTACCCCTGTGCTAAACCATCAAATGGTTTGTTTGGTTTTAAAAGAATAACAGGTTAACAGAGTTGGAAGGGACCTAGTCCAACCCCCTGATCAAGCAGGAAACCCTATCCCATTCTGGACAAACGGCTGTCCAGTCTCTCCTTAAAAACCTCCAGTGTTGGAGCATTCACAACTTCTGGAGGCAGGTTGTTCCACTGGTTAACTGTTCTCGCCGTTAGGAAATTTCTTCTTAGTTCTAGATTGGATCTCTCCTTGATTAATTTCCATTCATTGCTTGTTCTCCTGCCTTTGGAAAATAGACTGACTCTTCCTCTTCTTTGTGACAACCCTTCAAATATTGGAAGACTGATCTATGTCAATCCTAGTCCTTCTTAACACTAGACTAGACATACCCAATTCCTGCAACCGTTCTTTATATGTTTTATCCTCCAGCCCCCTAATCGCCTTTGTTGCTCTTCTCTGCACTCTTTCCAGAATCTCAACGTCTTTTTTTATATCGTGGCGACCAAAACAGGATGAAGTATTCGAGGTGTGGCCTTACCAAGGCATTATAAAGCGGTACTAATACTTCACGTAATCTTGATTCCACTTTCACTAGGATCATTGTTTGAGTGTGCCATTGTGATTTGTAGATTATGATGTATGACTTAACACAGTGAATAAACCCTAACTATTCAAAAAACCCTAGTTAAGCCAAGAGACGGCAAATGCCGCCTCGGCAAAGAAGCTGAAGAAACAGTGGAGCATCTAGTTAGTTGCTGCAAGTAGATCACACAGACCAACTACAAACAACGGCACGGCAGGGCAGAGTAGCAACAAGGATGCACTGGAAGATCAGCAAGAAATATCATTTGCCTGCAGGCAAGAATTGGTGGCACCACAAAACCGAGAACGTCATAGCAAATGAAGAAGCTAAATTCCTCTGGGACTTTAGAATCCAAACAGACAGGCACCTGCCAAATAACATCCAAGACTTTACAACTTGTCAATAAGAAAGACAAAAAAGTCTGGATAGTGGATGTGGCAGTACCTGGAGACAGCGGAACAGAAGAGAAAGAACTGAAGGAAATCACAAAATACAAAGACCTGCAAATAAAAATAGAACAACTGTGGCAAAAGAAAGCAGAGGTAAGTAATAGGCGCCTTGGGTGCAATCCTAAAACAACTGGAGCACCATTTGAACAACATGAGCATTGACAAAATCCCCATCAGTCAATTGCAGAAGGCAGCTCTCCTTAAAACATATGAAGAACGGTTGCAGGAATTTGGGATGTCTAGTTTAATGAAAAGAAGGACTAGGGGTGACAGGATAGCAGAGTTCCAATATCTGAGGGGCTGCCCCAAAGAAGAGGGGATCAATCTATTCTCCAGAGCACCTGAAGGCAGGACAAGAAGCAACGGATGGAAACTAACCAAGAAGAGAAGCAACCCGGAACTAAGGAGAAATTCCCTGACAGTTAGAACAATTAATCAGTGAAACAGCTTGACTTCAGAAGTTGTGAGTGCTCCAACACTGGACGTTTTTAACAAAGGACTGGACAAATGGTATGGGGTCTCCTGCTTGAGCAGGGGGGTGGACTAGAAGACCTCCATGATCTACAGGTATTCCTCAACTTACAAAGTTCTTTTAGTGACCAGCTTACAACAGCTCTGAAAAAAGGGACTTATGACCGTTTTTCACACTTATGACCATTGCAGCTCCTCCATGGTCACATGATCAAAATTCAGACCCTTGGCAGCTGACTCGTATTTATGACGGTTGATGGTGTCTCAGGGTCACATGATCACCTTTTGCCACCTTCTGACAAGCAAAATCAATGGGGAAGCCACTTCACAACCGTGTTATTATACAATAATAATAATAATAATAATAATAATAATAATAATAATAATAATAATAATAATAATAATAATAATAATAATAATAATAAAGTTGGAAGGGACCTTGGAGGCCATCTAGTCCAACCCCCTGCTCAGGCAGGGAACCCTATACCATTTCGGACAAATGGCTGTCCAGTCTCTTTTTAAAAACTTCCAGTTGGAGCATTCACCGCTTCTGGAGGCAGGTTGTTCCACTGGTTAATTGTTGGTGACTTTGCACTGGTTTCCTCCCCTTCACTTGAGATTTTCACAGGGGCTGGATGATCATCTAGTGGAGAATAGGGTAGTGAATCCCCAACCTGATATACAATGATATAAAATGTGCAGGTGGTTGGACTTGATGATTTCCTACCGTGTTTCCCCAAAAATAAGACCGGGTTTTATTTTATTTTTTTGCCTCTAAAAGAGGCACCAGGTCTTATTTTCGGGGTAGGCCTTACCTCACCTCCGGCACCACCCAGCCGGTCCACTTCTTCTGGGGCCGAAGTTCTGCAGCTGTATTCGGGCCTGCGTTTTGCAGTCAGGCCCATCTAGAAGGCCTAAGCAGCCGAGTACCGAGGTATGGATTCAATCCGTAGCTGGGTGCTCGGCTGCTGAGGTTTTGCAGAACCGAGGTACGGATTGAATCCATAGCTCGGTTCTTGCTTCCGGAAAGCCCCGTGACTGAGAAATGCAGGCCTGGCTGCAGAAGAAGCCTCAGAAGACGTGGGCTGGTGAGGGCAGGCTTGGCTGCAAAATAAGTGGGTGCGGGGTGGGTGGGGCAGCTCCACACCCCCACCCCAGCTTGATTTTTAAGTGTGTGCCTCGCCCCAAAACCAGGGCTTATTTTGGGGATAAGGCTTATATTAGGCCCACCCCCAAAAATCAAGCTAGGGCTTTATTGTTGTTGTAGGCCTTACTTTCGGGGAAACACAGTAGGTCCCCTCCAACTCTAGATTCTCTTAGGAAGTCACCAAGTCTGACGTACATGAAACTGCTCCAATTTGTTCAAGAACAGTACGCAGCTGTAGGTATAAGTAAATAACCATGAGAAGTCATGAGTATCAGAAAACCATCAGAAAAAGAAAGAGAGAGAGGGAAGGAGAGAGAGAGAGGGGGGGAAGGAGAGAGAAAGAGAGAGACAGAGACACAGAGAGAAAGAGGGAGAGACAGAGAGAGAGAAAGAAAAAGAGACACACACAGAGAGAGAAAGAGGGGGAGGGAAGGAGAGAGAGAGAGAAAGAGAATGAGAGAGAGACAGAGAGAGAGAGAGAAAGAGAAAGAAAAAGAAAGAGAGACAGAAAGAGAGAGAGAGAGAGAGAGAGAGAGAGAGAGAGAGAGAGAGAGCGAGAGAGAGAGTCCTGTTGCCTCGTGAAAAAGCACCTTTGGGACAACCATGACCTGGATGACTGAGAATCTCCACAGACAACGATGAGAAACATGAATATCTTAGCCAGTGTTCCTCGGTTTCGGAAAAACCCTTCTTCCCATCTTTCTGCCAGATCTCCTATTGACTGATTTTCAGAAAGGAAACCCTCTACAAATAGTTCTCCACTTACAATAGTTGGTTTAGTGACCGTCCGGAGTTACAAAGGCACTTAAAAAGGTGACTTATGACCGTTTTTCACATTACAACTGTTGCAGTATCCCATTGTCATGTCATTTATATCTGCCTTGGTAAGATCACGCTTGGAAAACAGCATCCAGTTTTGGTCGCCATGATGTGAAAAAAGACACTGAGATTCTAGAAAGAGTGCAGAGAAGAGCAACAATGATTAGAGAATCTGGAGGCTAAAACATATAAGGAACGGTTGCTGGAATTGGGTATGTCTAGTTTAATGAAGAGAAGGACGAGGGGTGACATGATAAGCCGTGTTCCAGTATCTCAGGGGTTGCCACAAAGAAGAGGGAGTCAATCTGTTCTCCGAAGCCCCTGAAGGCAGGACAAGAAGCAACGGATGGAAACTAATCAAGGAGAGAAGCAACCTGGAATTAAGGAGAAATTTCCTGGCAGTTAGAACAATCAACCAGTGGAATGACTTGCCTCCAGAAGCTGTGAGTGCTCCAACACTGGACGCTTATAAGAAGAGACTGGGCAGCCATTTGTCCAGAATGGGATAGGGTCTCCTGCTCGATCAGGGGGTTAGACTAGAAGACCTCCAAGGTTCCCTTCCAACTCAGTTATTCTGCTCAGAATCCAGATATTTGGCAACTGACTCATATTTATGAGGGTTGCAGTGTCCCGGAGTCACGTGATCCCCTTTTGTGACATTCTCACAAGCAAAATTAATAGGGAAGCCAGATTCACTTCACAACCGTGTTGTTAACTTCACACCCACAGTGATTCACTTATCAACCGTTCGCAAGAAAGGTTGTAAAACGGGGCAAAAATTCACTTAACAACAGTCTTGCTTTGCAATGGAAAGTGCGGTGCTTTACGCAATTCGTAGATTATTTATTTAATCCATCGTTTAAAATGGGAATGTATCCTACCGGCAAGGCTTAGAGGCCATTACAACCTTCAAACCTGGATGAACAGTCCATAACTGCTCTGTTTACGAAACAGATGATGCCCAAACAAACATTGTTGATATGAGGAACAGAGATTTTTTTAGGGTCAACAGTTGGTTCCAGAAGCCAGGCTGAACCACAATTTATCCCGTTCCAGGTAAGCCTAATCTAGCATGTTCTTCTAAATTCCTCCAAAATTAGATTTTTCCAGGCACTGGAGGGGTTCCACCCAATCCTGATGGCCACCACTACTCAGGGTCTCTGCGTTACCTTCACATTCAGACCAGAGTCTCCTAAACCACATGCTTGTAAAAATTCTTCTTATTGGCTGGAGGTATAGTCTAACCATTTGAATAGAATAGAGCTGGAAGGGACCTTGGAGGTCTTCTAGCCCAGCCTCCTATACCTATACCATTTCAGACAAGTGACTCTCCAGTCTCTTCTTAAAAACTTCCAGTGATGGAGCACCCACGATTTCTGAAGGCATCTAGACACCACTAAATTCAGAATACAGAGTAACAGCGTTAGAAGGAACCTTGAGGTCTTCTAGTCCAACCTTACACCATTCTGGACAAATGGTTGTCCAACCTCTTCTTAAAAACCTCCAGTGATGCAACTGAGAAGGTTCCAATGATGTCCTTCAACAGAAGGATAGTGCCTACTTCCCACTGAAATAGATCAAGAATCCTTCTTTTCCAAATTATAACAGGTTAGGGTCTAATCTGAGTTGGTCATTTGGGACCGGAGGTTTAAGTCTTCCAAGCTTTTGGACTCGTGTTGGGAACCCATCCTCAGACAACCTTTCCCAAAACACATTCTGGAGAGAGAGAGAAGTTCCTAGAGGATGGGTTCCTGCACAATTCCGAAAGCTCGGAAGACTAATCTTCTAATCCCAGAGATTGTCCCAGATTGGACCACATTGTGGTAAGAGAGAAGTTCCCTCAGGATGGACTCCCGTATGAATCCAAAAGCTCAGAAGACTAAATTTCTAATCTTAGTGATTGTCCCAGATTGGACCACATTGTGGTGAGAGAGGAGTTCCCTCAGGATGGACTCCCGTATGAATCCAAAAGCTCAGAAGACTAAATTTCTAATCTTAGTGATTGTCCCAGATTGGACCACATTGTGGTGAGAGAGGAGTTCCCCGAGAATGCGGTCCAGCACGAATCCTAAAGCTTGGGACACTAGAACTCAGATCCCGGTGACCGACCCAGATTGGATCTTGCAACATTATCCTGGGACATGTAGATTTGCCTTCATTCATATAACAGCATGCACGATACAAGGTAGCTGTGTGTGTCTGTGTGTGTGTACGTGTGCGTGTGTATGTGTATAGGCAGTCCTCGAGTTACAACAGTTCATTTATTGACCCCCTTGAAGTTACCCCAGCACTGAAAAAACTGACTTATAACCGTTTGTCCACACTTAACGACCGTTGTAGCATCCCGGTGGTCACGTGATCAAAATCCAGACCCTTGGCAACTGACTCATATTTATGACGGTTGGAGTGTCCTAGGGGTCACGTGACGCCCCCCTTTTGCGACCTTCTGACAAGCAAAGTCAATGGGGGCGGGTAGCCAGTTTCATTTAACAACCGTGACTACTAACTGAACAACTGCAGGGGTTCTCTTAACGACGGTGGCGAGGGAGGTCGTTAAATGGGGAAACGCTCACTTCACAAATGTCTGAGCAACAGAAATTTGGGGCCCTGTGGTGGATATAAGACGAGGACTACCTGTGCAGAACTGATGAGCAAGAGTGCAGACAATTTTAGGGTCATCCAGACAGATGTTTTCCTTAGGGCAGGGGTAGGCAACTGTGGCTCTTTTATGACTCGTGGACTTCAACTCCCAGAATTCCTGAGCCAGCATGGCTCAGCTTGGAAACCTCCCTTTCCCCTCAGCGTGGCTGGCTCAGGAATTCTGGGAGTTGAAGTCCGCAAGTCATGAAGGGGCCATAGTTTCCCTCATGCAGGCTCAGGAATTCTGGGAGTTGAAGTCCACAAGTCATGAAGGGGCCATAGTTTCCCTCATGCTGCCTTAGGAATTCTGGGAGTTGAAGTCCGCAAGTCATGAAGGGGCCAAAGTTTCCCTCATGCTGCCTTAGGAATTCTGGGAGTTGAAGTCCACAAGTCATGAAGGGGCCAAGGTTGCCTACCCCTGCCTTAGAGCCAACTTGCTAGCCATTCAGATCACGAAAAGAAAAACGGAGAAACTAAACCGCCCTCTTCCAACACCATCCTCCCAGGCTACAAAACCTTCCAGATGTTTGGATGACATCTGCATATTCCCCCTTTTCACAACTCCGAAGCCCTCTGCCACAAATGCTTTGGCTTCCGACACACAAGGGTGGCTTAAAAAAATAAAATGAAATAAATAACAGCCTGCCTCCAGAAGCGGTGAATGCTCCAACACTGGAGGGTTTTAAGAAGAGACTGGACAGCCATTTGTCCGAAATGGTATAGGGTTTCCTGCCTGAGCAGGGGGTTGGACTAGATGACCTCCAAGGTCTCTTCCAGCTATTCTATTCTACTCTACTCTACTCTACTCTACTCTACTCTACTCTACTCCTCCAGAAGTGGTGAATGCTCCAACACTGGAGGGTTTTAAGAAGAGACTGGACAGCCATTTGTCTGAAATGGTACAGGGTTTCCTGCCTGAGCAGGGGGTTGGACTAGATGACCTCCAAGGTCCCTTCCGAGTCTGTTATTCTGCTATTCTTTTTTTTCCTTCCTTCCTTCCTTCCTTCCTTCCTTCCTTTTTCCCTCCCTCCCTCCCTCCCTCCCTTCTCCAACACTGGAAGTTTTTAAGAAGAGACTGGACAGCTATTTGTCTGAAATGGTACAGGGTTTCCTGCCTGAGCAGGGGGTTGGACTAGATGACCTCCAAGGCCCCTTCCAACTTTACTACTACTACTACTACTACTACTATTATTATTATTATTATTATTATTATTATTATTATTATTATTATTATTATTATTATTAAAATAAAATAACAAATAACAAGCCGCCCGTAAGGCCATCTCCACTGGGTTCCTCGTAATGAAGATGTGGTATCTTCCGAGGTTGCCCTTCACCACCCTGGAAAATCCGTGGGTCAATATGGAACGGATCAAGTTACTTTCCCTCTGTTTCCCCCCCCCCCACCCTCCCCACCCCAGCAAGGCAGCTACTAGCAGGGTCAACATTTCGCTGCCTGGGAAGGTCCTTTCAAACTCCACAGATGTACATATAAGGCAAGGCACCGAGGAGGGTTTCCCCACCACACACACACACACACACACACACACAAACACACCAATGCCCCTTCGCCTGTTGTCTCCAACTCCTCGCAATGCTGCTTTACATCTTGCAGATAATAAAAACACCTTTCCGTGCAAGGTAAAAAATAAAATAAAAAATGGGGACAGATCTTGAATGGAATAAAAATGGAATGGAATTGAGTGAACACGCAAGGGATTTGTTTTATTTGCTCCGCTTAGCACCCTCAAAGACATCAAACGGGGGGGGGGGGGGAAATAAAGCTAAAATCAAACCCGGCCAGTCACAAAATTCTCAAGCTGATGTTCCAGGAAAACAAGCTTTCCCAGCAACATGGGGTGGGCTCATTCTGCTGCTTTCTCCACGTGCGATGGGGCCCCGAGGAAGGGTCCTACATGTGGCTGCAAAAATCCAGGATTTCCTGCAAAGGGGGGGGGGACCACATGATCTCCTCTATGGCTGCCTCCATCTCTTAAGTGTTTTGTTTTTTGTTTTTATTCTACACAAGACCACACCTGCAATCCTGCATCCAGTTTTTAGATCAAGACATTTCCCCAAAAAAATGTTGAGACTTTGGAAAAGCAACTAAGAGGATTAAAGGCCTGGAGACTAAAAGATATGAAGAAGGATTGCAGGATTTGGGAATGGCCAATCCAGAGAAAAGAAGGACTGGGGGTAACATGATAGCAGCATCCCAGTATTTGAGGGGCTGCCACAAAGAAGAGGGGGTCAACTTATTTTCCAAAGCACCGGAAGGAAGGACAGGAAAAAAAAAAGGATGGAAACTAATCAAGGAGAGAAGCAACCTGGAATTAAGGAGAAACTTCCTAACAGCGAGAACAATGAATTGCAGAACAACTTGCCTCCAGAAATTGTGGGTGCTTCATCACTGGAGGCTTTTTAAATCTTTTATTTATTATTGAATATTTAGTATTCTGTATTTCAGAATATTGAAAGTATTCCATATCTGAGGGGCTGCCACAAAGAAGGGGTGTGTGTGTCAAACTATTCTCCAAAGCACCAGAGGGCAGGACAAGAAACAAGGGTTGGAAACTGACCAAAGAGAGAAGCAACCTGGAATTAAGGAGAAACTTCCTGACAGTGAGGACAATTAACCAGTGGAACAGCTGGCCACCAGAAATTGTGGGTCCTCCATCACTGGAGGTTTTTAAGAAGAGATTGGACCACCATTTGTCTGAAATGATATAGGGTCTCCTGCTTGAGCAGGGGGTTGGACTAGAAGACCTCGGAGGTCCCTTCCAACTCTATTCTGACCAAACCTCAGATTGTTAGGCATGGAGAGGGAACATCTGTCTCCATCCTGGTATGTTTTCTCCTAATTTGACTCCACAAGTTACATTTCCTGCAAGTTGACATGTTCTCAGTAACCTACGTGTTTATTTTTATTGATGTATTTATTTAATTTATTGGCTGCCCATCTTAGCACAGGATAAGTGTGGGCGGCTTACAATATGAAAAAGATAAAGCTATATAAATAAAGCACCGAAGGCAGAACAAGAAGCGACGGATGGAGAGAACCAATCTAGAAATTTTCTGACGGAACAATTTTAACCTTGTCTGCCTTCAACAGTTGTGGGCGATCCATCCCTGGAGGTTTTTAAGAAGACACCGGACAACCATTTGACTGAAAAGGTACAGGGTCCCCTGCTTGAGCAGGGGAGGGGGGGTGGACTAGAAGACCTCCAAGGTCCCTTCCAACTCTTGTTACTGCAAAAATATAAAACATGCAACAGCTAAAAGATGGAAGGGACAATGTTGTTCTGGAAGACAAGCCGGGCTCCCTCCCTTCTCTTGAAGGATTGGAGTCTAGCTGGTTTGAAGACACCCTAAACGTGTCCCTACACACACACACTTCAGTGCAGCTTCTCTTGGAAGGAGAAAGAGACACACCAGGGATGAACCTTGCACTGATGTGGGAGAACTTCAACAGAGGATGTGACCTGGTCCTCTGCAAGTGACCCAGATCTTCTGAATCCCCCCCCCAGTCCTTCCTGTGTGCAAACACCCCTCAACTCTGCCCTTCCACTACTACAGCAGCAGAGAAATCCCCCACCACGTGCTGACAATGACACAACAGGATTTCCCAGCTGCTCTCTAGAGTTTCTCTTTGCTCTTGTGGTGTTGTGGGCGAGATGGTGTTAAGTTTTGCACAGGGGTGGGGGGCAGGAAGGACCCGTTTCCAGGCGTCACCTGGTGACTCTCCCAAAATAATAATGAATTAATTAAAAAATAAAAATAAAAAACCTTGGGATGGTTTGGGTGCTCTCTCTGATGGGGCAAAAGTTCCCAGCCATTTGTGTGGGGTTTGTGGGTGTGTGTTTTGCCTGACTCCCTAAAACAGGAAGAGTTGTTGCCACCGGCAGCACATCAAGATGAACAAGCCGACACTGTCAACAAGAAGCAGCAGCGTGACCACAGCAGAAATCTGCAGAAATCTTTGCACCGACAACCCCCGGGAGGGGAAGAAAAAACAAAAAAACAAAATCACACATCCACCAACCTTTAAAGAAATATTTAGTGTCAGCTCAACACAAGGCACTTCCTTTCCTTTCCTTGCATCTACTTATGTGAACCCCCTCCCCAAATATCTCTGATTTGCCTTCAATTGAACAAGCACCTTGTGATTCCTCCATGACAATTTTGCAGTCTTTCAGCAAAACATCAGGAGAGGGAGAGGAAGAAAGAGGGAGGGGAGAGAGAGAAGGGGGGAGAGGGAGAGAGAGAGGAAGAAAGGGAGGGGGGAGAGGGGGAAGAGGGAAAGAGGGAGAGAGAGAGAAGAAAGAGGGAGGGGAGAGAGAGAGGGAGAGAGAGGAAGAAAGAGGGAGGGGAGAGAGAGAAGGGGGGAGAGGGAGAGAGAGAGAGGAAGAGGGGGAGAGAGAGAGAGAGGAAGAAAGAGGGAGGGGAGACAGAGAGGGGGAGAGAGAGGGAGGGGAGACAGAGAGAGAGAATAAAGCAAGTAGAACCAAGAAACTGTGAAGGGAGACACACAAACATATACACACATAGATTGTAACACCCACTTCCTCCTCCCCCCCTCCCTGGCACACCTACACACCTGACACACATTACAAGCTCTTTTCTTTCCCCATTCTGCTCAGCTTTGCTTCCTTCCCCCCATAAAGAGGGGGAAAGAACACAGAAGCAAATTAAGAAAAGAGGTGCAAAGGGATGTGTTTTGTGTGTGTGTCTGTGTGTGTATTTGGGGTGTTGGGTGTTAAAACTCAAGGGCCGGCAGAGAAGCTGAAGGATCGCCCCCCCCCCTCGGATGCCAGGATAGTAAGATGTATAGAGAGAGGGGTTGCAGGGGAAAGAGAGAGAAAACAAAAACTCGGCCGCCTTGTGAATTTTTCCAAAGGCTTTGCTTTGCCCTGTGCACAACCACACACACACACACACACCCCTCAGCCCTTGTTTATCCCTGCAAGCTCGACTGGCTGCTGCCGGCGGTGTCCTTTCACCAATGTCAAAATAACCCTTCAGCAGCTGGGCCCCAGATTATTTTTTTTGCAAAAGAAAAAATCAGGTTGCATCCATCGTTGCACGGGGTTAAAAAAAAAAGGGGGGGAACACGAATCTGGCTGGGAACGTCAGAATGCTACCTCCCTATCTTCCCCCCCCCCAAAAAAAATTGGGATGCAGGGGTGTGTGTTTTGGGGTGGGAGGTTTGGAGGGGGGCGGGAAGGACCGAGAGGAGGGGAGGCCACCTCGCCAGTCTCCTTCCTCCCGACATTCAAAAGGCCAGCTCGACGCGGAAGGTGCGACCCAAGGCGGAAATGCCATTTCGGCCAGCCCAGCTTTGCACACACACACACCTCTCGGACACGCCGTGGCTGCCCAAAGCTTTACGCACGCACACACCACACAACACGCATGCACGTACACACAGGAACACACACAGACACACACAAGAGGAGAACCGTGCAGCAGGCCCCGATCAAGGGGGGGGGGAAAGGAAGGGAAGACTCTGCCCCCCCGGGCGTGGATGGGCTTCCTCGCGAGTAAATGCCCGGCAGCCGCTTTGCAAAAAAAAAAAAAAAAAACCTCCGGCGTTGCAACTCGCTTTTTTTTTTGTGCAACGCCGCTTACTCGCGAGGAAGCCCCCTCTTCCTCCTCCTCCCCACCCACCCCCCAGCTTTCCCCGAGGAGGGTGGGCTCCCCCTCCACACACAGACACCAGCCCTGCTCGGGAGGGAGGGAGAGAGGACAGACTGCAGCCCCCCCCTTCTAGCCCCCTACTCAGCCCCCCCACACACACACTCCCCTGCAACTTCACGCCGACTCCGGGGAAGGCAAGCAGCCTCCTCCAGCGCTCACCTGGACGGAGGGGGGGAGGGGGGGACCCTCCGCAAAAGGGATCCCGGCCGGGATCGGGCCCCCTTCCCCGATCTTCTACCTCTCCAGCAGCTTTTTGCTTCCCCTTCCCCCCCCCCGCCGGCTCAACTTTGCAGGGTCCGGGAATCCTCGCCCCAGTGGATGCCCCTCCCTCACGGGATCCCCCTCTTTTGCCTCCCCAATCCCAAAGCCATTGCCGCCCCGGGCAAACCCTCTCTCCCACCCAGCCGGGCTCAGGATGGCGGGCAACACTCCCCCATCTCCTCCTGTGCCCCGTTTCCCCACCCTCCAAGTCGACTGTACCCCACCACCCCCCAACCAGCCTCCTCCCAAGCATCTCCCCCCCACACACGCACCCAGCCAGGGACAGGATCGCGGGCACCACTCGCCCATTTCCCCCCCCCGCACCCGGTTTCCCCACCCTCAAGGTCGATTGTCCTGCTCCCAAAACATCCACACACACAGACACACCCGCCCGGGCTCAGGATCGCGGGCCACACTCCCCCTAAGCACGGTTTCCCCACCCTCAAAGTCGATTGTCCTCCTCCCAAAACATCCCCCCACCCACTCGAGCTCAGGATCGCGGGCAACACTCCCCCATCTCCCCTCTGCGCCCGGTTTCCCCACCCTCCAAGCCGATTGCCCTCCTCCCTCACCCAAAACATACCCCCCAGCCTCCCCAACCCAGGCAATAGGATCGCGGGCAACACTCCCCCCCATCTCCCCGAGCCCGCTTTCTCCACCCTCCAAGCCGATTGTCCTCCTCCCCAACCCCAGGCATAGGATCGCGGGCAACACTCCCCCCCATCTCCCCGAGCCCGCTTTCTCCACCCTCCAAGCCGATTGTCCTCCTCCCCAACCCCAGGCATAGGATCGCGGGCAACACTCCCCCCCATCTCCCCGAGCCCGCTTTCTCTACCCTCCAAGCCGATTGTCCTCCTCCCAAAGCATCCCCCCAGGCATAGGATCGCGGGCAGCACTCACCCATCTCCTCCGGCGCCTCCCGCGCTCTGCTTCGGCCCTGCTGCTCCGGGGACGCGGGACGGAGGGACCGGAGCGCGGGGCGCGTCCGAGCGCAGGTCCGGCTGGGTGGGTGGGGAGGGAGGGAGGGAGCGGGGTGGGGGAGAGGCGTCTGCGCGGACAGGGGAGGGGGGGCTGGGCTTAGATCCCGGTCCAGGCCCCTCGCGGGAGCCCCCCGACCTGGCCCGGCGCTGGCAAGCGGTGCGGGAAGGGCGCCGGGGCCATGGCTGGCTGGCGGTGGCGGCGGCGGCGCTGTCAGCCGGGGGAGGGCGCGCGAGGCAGCCGCCCGGGCGGAGGCGAAGGCGCAGCGCCGCCCGAAACCGGGAGAGAGAGAGAGAGAGAGAGAGAAAGAGACGGGAGAGGAAGAAAAAAAAAAGAAAGAAAGAAAAGAAAGCAAGCCAAAAAAAAAAAAGCCGCCGAGGATTTTTTTTCTCTCTTTTTTTTTTCTCTTCTTTTTGGCTTTTCCAAGCCAGGGGAAAAATGGCGCCTCTCCAAATAAGGCGACCGAGATTTTTTTTCTTTCTTTTTTTGCCTTTCCTCCTTCTTTCCAACGGCGGGAGCGTGCAAAAAAAGAGAGAGAGAGAGAGAGAGAGGGAAAAGGGGGAGTGGGAAAAGACGAGAGAAAAGAAATGGGGAGAACGCAACGAGAGATTCAACGCAACGGCGCCCGCTTTTTTTTGCAAAAGCAGCGTGCAAAAAAAAAAAAGGCAAAGGGAAAAGCCCAAAAAAAAAAAAAAGCAAAAAAAACCCGGAGGAAAGGAAGAAGGCAAAAAAGGAAGAGGGGAAGGGGAGGAGGAGGAAGGGGAGAAAGAGGGGGGAAAAGGCTCTCCCTTTTTTGGGGAGGGGGCGGGAGGTAGGAAGAAGAGGGAGCCGAGCAAGAGACGCCCCGGCGGTTGCAAAGCTCGGCCCGGCTCTCCTTCGCTTGCTTGCTTGCTCGCTGCCTGCCTCTCCTGCGCCGATCCCCCGCCTGCGCCCGGCGGCTCCCGGTTGCCGAGCGAGGCCAGGAGGGCTTCTCCCCTCCCTGCCTCGGGCTTTTGGGGGGGGAGGGGGTCTCGGGCCCCACCGCCCGGCTCTCCTGCGCGGCCGAAGGTTGCAAAGGGGCTCTGCCGATCAGCGCAGCCGCATCCACCGCCGGAGAGGAGTCGCCGCTCTGCCCGCCGAGACCGTCGCCGAGTCGGTGCGTTGTTGCTGCCGCCGCTGCCGCCGCCGTGGCTGCCGTCGCCGCTTGCGAGGGAGGCTGCCGTTGCTCCAGAGCTCCCCCGTCCGTCGCCTTCGCTCCCTGCGCCCCCGCCGGCCGAGCCGGAGGGGGAGGCTGGCGGAGACCGCAGTCCTGGCTGGCCGAATCCCCCCATTGGTCCTGCGCCTTTCTTCCTCCCTCCGTCCCTCCCTCCCGGCAGGGCAGAAATTGCGTTTTCTGTGCGTTTCTCGCTCCGGGAGGAAAGGTTTCCCCGCTGGGAAAAGTCAGAGACGGGTGGACTGCAAGTCCCAGGATTCCCAGGCAGCCTGGGGGATTCTGGGGGATTAGAGTCCTGCTGGCAAAATCCCCATTTTCTATGCATTTCTTCCTCCTGGCATGGCAAAAATTGCATTTTCTATGCATTTCTTCCTCCTGGCATGGCAAAAATTGCATTTTCTATGCATTTCTTGCTCCCCAAGGAAAGGTCCAAGTGTCCCCTGGGACACTCAGGTACGGGTGGACTGCAAGTCCCAGGATTCCCAGGCAGCCTGGGGGATTCTGGGGGATTACAGTCCTGCTGGCAAAATCCCCATTTTCTATACATGTCTCCTCCTGGCAGGGCAAAAATGGCATTTTCTATACATTTCTCCCTGCTGGCTGGCAAAAATTGCATTGCCCGCTCCAGGAGGAAAGTTTTTTTCCGCTGGGACACTCCAAGACGGGTGGACTACAAGTCCCAGAATTCCCAGGTAGCCTGGGGGATTCTGGGAGATTACAATCCTCCTGGCAAAATCCCCATTTTCTATGCATTTCTTGCTCCCCAAGGAAAGGTCCGAGTGTCCCCTGGGACACTCAGAGACGGGTGGACTGCAAGTCCCAGGATTCCCAGGCAGCCTGGGGGATTCTGGGAATTACAGTCCTCCTGGCAAAATCCCCATTTTCTATGCATTTCTCCCTGCTGGCATGGCAAAAATGGCATTTTCTATACATTTCTCGCTTCCCAAGGAAAGGTTTTTCTGCTGGGACACTCCGAGACGGGTGGACTGCAAGTCCCAGGATTCCCAGGCTGCTTGGGGGATTCTGGGGGATTACAGTCCTGTTGGCAAAACCCCCATTTTCTATACATTTCTCCCTGCTGGCCAAAATGGCATTTGCTACCCAATTCCCTCTCCCCAAGACAAGTTTTTCTCCACTGGGCAACTCAAGAGATGGATGGACAGCAAGAATTCCAAGTCTGCCTGGGGGGATTCTGGGAGACCACCACCCTCCTAGCAAAATTACATTCTCTACCGAATTCCCACTCTCCACAGCTGGGTTTCTCCACTGGGTGATTTCAAGATGGGTGGTCCCAGAATTCCCATTGCGGCCAGGGAATTCTGGGAGGCTACAGACCTCCTAGAACAGTGATGGCGAACCTTTTAGAGACCGAGTGCCCAAACTGCAACCCAAAACCCACTTATGTATCATCGGGTGCCGGGTGGGTGTGGCCCATTGGGTGGGCGTGGCCCATTGGGTGGGCGTGGCTGCGGTGGTAACGGCAGACGGTGCGACTAAAAAGTTCAATCAATCAAGTCCAAGTTTGCAAGATCTTTTTTTTTCCCGCGAGAAGTTGAAATTGACTGATTGAACCTTTTTTTTTTTTTTGCACACAGCGGCGGAGGCGTAAAGCGAAAAGGTTTTATAAAACCCAGCTGAAGGCCTAGGACTGGGGCGACGGCGCGCGTGCCCACAGAGAGGGCTCTGAGTGCCGCCTCTGGCACCCGTGCCATAGGTTCGCCACCACTGTCCTAGAAAAATGGCATTTATTTATTTATTTTATTCACCGCTCGTTCACCAAATCAGGATTTCTCCCTTGGGCAAGTTGGAGAGGAGTGAACTGTAAATCCCAGAATTCCAATCCTGGACAGGGGATTCTGGGAGTTGCAGTCCATGCACCTTCAAGAAGCCCAAGTTGGATAATACAGCACTGGGGATTCCTGGGGGAAGAAACTCTCTGTATAATGGGCATCTCTATATAAGTAGTCCTCAATTTACAACTATTTGTTTAGTGACTGTTCAAAGTCACAATGACATTGAAAAAAGTGACGTCCAGCTGGTCTTCGCACTTACAACTAACCCAGCATCTTATGGTCAAAATTGGGGGGCAATTGGCCTATATTTACAACAGTTGTCTATGGAGCTTCTCAATCATCCAGGTCATAATTATCCTAAAGGTGCTTTTTTTCAAGAGGCAACTGGACTTTCTTGTTTTTCTTTGAAGACATTTCGCTTCTCATCCAAGAAGCTTCTTCGGCTCTGACTGGATGGTGGTGATATGCAGAACAACGCAGACAGCCGATGTGCAGATCTGTACATTGGGGAAACAAAACAACTGCTTCGCAAACGGGTGGCATAACACAAGAGAACAAAAACCCATCAGGACAAGAGTCAGCCATCCATCTGCATTTAAAGGACAAAGGCCGCTCTCTCGAAGACAGCAAAGTCCACATTTTGGACAGAGAGGACCGCTGGTTTGAAAGAGGGGTCAAAGAGGCCATCAATAGAATAGAATAGAATTACAGAATAGAATAGAATAGAATAGAATAGAATAGAATAGAATAGAATAGAATAGAATAGAATAGAATAGAATAGAATAGAATAGAATAGAATAGAATTACAGAATAGAGAATAGAATAGAATAGAATAGAAAATATGGAATGGAATGGAATAGAATAAGAATGGAATAGAATAGGAATAGAATAGAATAGAATTACAGAATAGAGAATAGAATAGAATTACAGAATAGAGAATAGAATAGAAAATATGGAATAGAATAGAATAGAATAAGAATGGAATAGAATAGGAATAGAATAGAATATAATTACAGAATAGAGAATAGAATAGAATAGAAAATATGGAATAGAATAAGAATGGAAGAATAGAATAGAATAGAATAGAATAGAATAGAATAGAAGGGACCTTGGAGGTCTTCTAGTCCAGCCCCCTGCTCAAGCAGGAGAACCTATACCATTTCAGACAAAACTGAGCAGCCTCCCTCAACAGAGGGGGAGGGATATGACATCATTTATCTCCAGTGTTACAACACAGTCCTTTCAGCAGTTCCAAAAAAGACTCCACACCCATTTGCACCACTCAGGTGACCTTGAGGACAGAGATAAACCTCCAAGTGGCCTCAAGGACTCTCTAAAAGAAGGCAACTGACCAGCTGTCTGCAAGGAGTATAAATCCTTCCATTCCCCACCGTCCAGTTGAAGAAGCTTCTTGGATGAGAAGCGAAACGTCTTCAAAGCAAAACAAGAAAATGCAGTTGCCTCTTGAAAAAAGCACCTTTGGGATTACAACAGTTGTAGCCTCCCAGGGTCGTGTGATCACCATTTGTGGCCATCCCAGCCGGCTTCCAGTGATCAAAGTCCATGGGGGGGGGGCTTGTAAGTTGCGGTCATGTGACACACGGGCTACTGCAAATGAATGTAAAGGCATGCCTCAATTGCCCAGGGCCAGAAATGCAGTCACATGACCAGGCAGAGCTGGCCAACTTTGGGACCGAGTCTTAAGTACCTTTTGGGCTTTCTGTTGTAACTCTGAACACTAAGTGACTGTCCATAAATTGAGAACTACCTGTGTTTGGCCCAAGCAGATAGTTCCCCCATTTTTGTTAACCCCCACAAAGATAATTTCAAATAAAAGAAACAAAATCTGTGAAAACTCTTGAAGTTGCAGAGTGGATTCATCGGCAGCCCATTCGGTTGGACATCTTCAAGGTGATAATTCAATCAATCAATCAAAATAGAGCTGGAAAGGACCTTGGAGGTCTTCCAGTCCAACCCCCTGCTCAAGCAGGAAACTCTATACCACTTCAATCAAACAATCAGAATAGAGATAGAAGGGATCTTGGAGGTCTTCCAGTCCAACCCCTGCTCAGGCAGGAGACCCTATACCATTTCAGACAAATAGTTGTCCAGTCTCTTCTTCAAAACCTCCAGTGTTGGAGCATTCACAGCTTCTGGAGGCAGGTTGTTCCACTGGTTAATTGTTCTCACTGTCAGGAAATTTCTCCTTAGTTCTAGGTTGCTTCTCTCTTTGGTCAGTTTCCATCTGTTGCTTCTTGTCCTGCCTTCTGGTGCTTTGGAGAATAGCTTGACTCCCTCTTCTTTGGGGCAGCCCCTGAGATATTGGAAGGCTGTTATCCTGTCCCCCCTCGTCCTTCTCTTCATTAAACTAGACATCCCCAATCCCAGCAACCATTTTTCATATATTTTAGCCTCCAGTCCCTGACAATTGTTCTCACTGTCAGGAAGTTTCTCCTTAGTTCTAGGTTGCTTCTCTCCTTGATGAGTTTCCATCCGTTGCTTCTTGTCCTGCCTTCTGGTGCTTTGGAGAATAGCTTAACTGCCCCTCTTCTTTGTGACAGCCCTTCAAAGATTGGAAGACTGCGATCATGTCACCCCTAGCTCTCGATTTCTTTCCCATTCATTTGTCGTCCTGGAGTCCTCCCAGATCATAACTGGTGAGTTCCAAATCTTCTGAGCTGTAGTTCGAAGACATACAGGAATACATGTTGTTGTTGTTGTTTTTTGACAAAGAAAATTGGTGCTTTATTCAACAAGAATTGCTCATTGCTTTCCTGCTTATTCGGTATTATCTGCAGGATTATTTCCTTCCTTTTCTTAAGTGTTTAATATTGGGAGGGGCTGGAAGTGTTTAATTACGACAAAGCCACGCTGCTAAAGTGGTGCACATTCTAAAGATGATTGATTTGTTGCTTTATTTAATACCGTCGGAAGCTACAATATTATTATGCTTTCGTTTCAACAGTGTATTAGCCTGCTTATTCATTCATTTCAATTAATATTGTATCATCCCGCTTCGGAAGGTACTTGAGGTTGTGGCAAAATCACAGGGATAAACAAACGATTCCTTCAAGTTAAAAACATAAATTAAAATTAATCTTTATTTTAATCACCCATTAAATCATCTGATGAAAGGGCCAGTTTGGTTTTTTTTACATTTCTGTAAATGCCGACGGATTGAAGCTTCAATATAGCTCTGTTTTATAAATGCCTTTAAGACCTGGAAATAATACTACAAGACGTTAAATAGATAACAAGTGTAATTATTGTTAATAATAACATATTCTTTAAACTGTGAAGAGTGAAAGTTAATGAATAGCTATATTAATTACTATGTACCAGCATAGAGGTGAGGTGAGTCACCCTGATTTTATGATCCTTCTTTGCAACAGTTGTTAAGTGAATGAGGCTGTCATTAAGCGAATCTGGCTTCCCCTATGACAGGGGTAGGCAATCTTGGCTCTTTTATGACTGGTGGACTTCAACTCCCAGAATTCCTGAGCCAGCATGCCTCAGCTTGGAAACCTCTCCCTTTCCCCTCAGCATGGCTGGCTCAGGAATTCTGGGAGTTGAAGTCCACCAGTTGAAATTCTGGGAGTTGAAGTCCACAAGTCATAAAAGAGCCAAGGTTGCCTACCCCTGCCCAATGATTTTGTTTGTTGGAAGCCTGCTGGGAAGGTTATAAATGGTGATCACATGACTCCGGGACGTTGAAACAGTCGTAAGTACATGCCAGTTGCCAAGTGCCTGAATTTTGATCACATGTTGGGATGGTCATAAGTGCAAAGACTTGTCGTAAGTCCATTTTTTCCAGTGGCTTAGTTAAAAGGAACGGTTGTAAGTTGAAGACTAACTGTCTATAAAATTGTTTATTTATACAACACATAAATCCCATGTTATTTATTTTATAAATTTATATATATGTGTGTGTGTGTATATATATATATATATATATATATATATATATATATAAAATAAGAGACCTATTTGGATGCCAAAGGTGGTGTTTCTGGATATAGTGATCTCTTGGGCGTAACAATACTAGCCCCTGTAGAGAACGTGTGCTAAACTTTGATTAATTAATCCTAACTAAGCACAGAGAAAGAAAGAAAGAAAGAAAGAAAGAAAGAAAGAAAGAAAGAAAGAAAGAAAGAAAGAAAGGAAAAAAAAGAAAGGAAAGAAAAAGAAAGAAAGAAAGAAAGAAAGAAAGAAAAAGAAAGAAAGAAAGAAAGAAAGAAAGAAAGAAAGAAAGAAAGAAAGAAAGAAAGAAAGAAAGAAAAGGGAGGGAGGAAGGAAGGAAGGAAGGAAGGAAGGAAGGAAGGAAGGAAGGAAAGCATGGATGGAAGGGAGGGGGAAAAGGAAGGAAGGAAGGAAGGCAGGTGGATGGATGGATGGAAGGGGGAAAAGAAAGGAAGGAAGACAGGTGGATGGATGGAACGGAGGAAAGGAAGGAAGGAAGGAGAGCATGGATGGAAGGGAGGAGGAAAGGAAGGAAGGAAGACAGGTGGATGGAAAGGGGAAAAGGAAGGAAGGAAGGAAGGAAGGAAGGAGAGAGAGCATGGATGGAAGGGAGGAGGAAAAGGAAGGAAGGAAGGAAGACAGGGGGACGGATGGAAGGGGAAAAGGAAGGAAGGAAGGAAGACAGGTGGAGGGATGGAAGGGAGGGAAGAAAAGGAAGGAAGGAAGGAAGACAGGTGGATGGATGGAAGGGGAAAAGAAAGGAAGGAAGGAAGGAAGGAGAGAGAGAGAGCATGGATGGAAGGGAGGAGGGAAGGAAGGAAGGAAGACAGGTGGATGGATAGAAGGGGAAAAGGAAGGAAGGAAGACAGGTGGATGGATGGAAGGGGAAAAGAAAGGAAGGAAGGAAGACAGGTGGATGGATGGAAGGGGGGAAAAGAAGGAAGGAAGAACAAAACAAATGTATAAAGAAATGACTTCCCAATCTTTGTCACAAGAAGTAAAAACCAGTTTGGTAGCTCTTTTGCAGCTCCCTTCTCTTCTCTTCTCCCATCCTCTTTTCCCTTATTTTTAAGCAGTTTTTCAATCCTGGTGTCAGCAAAAAAAAAAAAAAAAGCCCACAAAAGGTCGCCAGAGTTTCTTTTAAAAAATGCCTTATGTTAACCTTGCTCAAATACGCAAACTTTACATTCCTTCCTTTTACCTCTGAAAATCTTAAATCTTCACTTATTTCAGCTATTGTCCTAGGATTTGATTCCCCTGACATTCTTTTTTTTTTTACTACACCACAGAAGACTTCTTCCAGGCTTTAGCAAGCTCTTTTGTCTTTTTCCGAGTGGCTTTCATAATTTTCTTTCTTATCCAGTGGAAAGGCATTGCCCTGATCCTTCCCTTGGTTTAACATTTGCAAGTCCCCTTTCATTTCTCAAATCTTCAGCCCGCTTCTTTTGTACAGTTGATCTGGTAAAGAGTCTTTAGATGGGTTATTCTCTTAGACTTGAATTTCCACTTTAAATACCTTCTCTGTCTTCTAATCCATGCTTTTTTTTTTAAAGGGGGGGGGGGAGAAAATCCAATATTTCTGATTTCATTATTTTTGCAGCTTCACATCTGTCATTCCCTCATTAATATCCTTTAAACGTAGATTATCCATAGGAAGTCTAACGATCTCCAAACTTTATATTTTTTAAAAAAAAAATCACTTCTTATGAATATTGGTAGTCCTTGGCTTACAAAGGCAAGGGAGCCCAAAATTTCTGTTTGCAAAACTAACTGAGTTTTGCCCCATTTTACGACCTTTCCTTCCACTGTCGTTATGAGAATCACTGCAGTTGTTAAGTTAGTAACATGATGGTTAAGTGAACCAAGCTAGTCTCCAAAGCACCTGAGGGCAGGACAAGAAGCAACGGATGGAAACCAATCAAGGAGAGAAGCAACCTGGAACTAAGGAGAAACTTCCTGACTGTGAGAACAATTAATCAGTGGAACAACCTGCCTCCAGAAGCGGTGAATGCTCCATCACTGGAAGTTTTTAAGAAGAGACTGGACAGCCATTTGTCTGAAATGGTAGAGGGTTTCCTGCCTGAGCAGGGGGTTGGACTAGATGACCTCCAAGGTCCCTTCCAACTTTATTATTATTATTAACAACCTGCCTCCAGAAGCAGTGAATGCTCCAACACTGGAAGTTTCTAAGAAGAGACTGGACAGCCATTTGTCTGAAATGGTATAGGGGTTTCCTGCCTGAGCGGGGGGTTGGACTAGATCACCTCCAAGGTCCCTTCCAACTTTATTATTATTATTATTATTAACCTGGCTTCCTCATTGACTCTGCTTGTCAGAAAGTTGGAAAACAGGGGATGCCGTGATCCTATGACACTGCAATCCATCATAAATATGAGTCAGTTGACAGGTGTCTGAATTTTGACCACGGAGATGCTACAATGGTCGTAAGTAGGGGAAATGGTCATAAGTCACTTTTTTCAATAATGTTGTAACTTTAAACAGTCACTGAACAAACTGTTGTAAATCAAGAACTATCTCCATGATGGTTCTAAAGTTGTTTCTGCCAAATTATAAGAATAACAGAATTAACAGAGTGGGAAGGGACCTTGGAGGTCTTCTAGTCCAACCCCCTGCTCTGGCAGGAAACCCTACACCATTCCAGACAAATGGCTGTCCAGTCTCTTCTTAAAAACTTCCAGTGTTGGAGCATCCACCGCTTCTGGAGGCAGGTTGTTCCACTGGTTAATTGTTCTCACTGTCAGGAAGCTTCTCCTTAGTTCTTGGTTGCTTCTCTCCTTGATTAGTTTCCATCTGTTGCTTCTTATTCTGTATTCAGATGTAGCAGCCCCTCAACTATTGGAGCACCGCTATCCTAGAAAACAAAAAAAATAATATTTTCATTTACTTGAATGGTTGGAACAATGTCATTTACACCCAACCAGCTAGAGTTTTCCCTTTCAGGTTTTTTTTTAAAAAATCACCTGATCATCCCTTTATGATGGTTTTCCGATGTGATAGGCATGGTACCGGATTAAAAACGGAGTAAGTTAACCTACCTGCACCAAAGAATTGGATCATATACATGCTTGGATTGTACACTATGGCCAACATATGACACAAATGATACACCTGGTTATATAGCTAGCATTCATGTTTAATATTTATTTATCAAATTTATTTGCCAGCCATCTCAGTTACATTCCTCTAAGTTATCACTCCTTCCCAAAAGGGGGATATATTGTTTCTTAGTGGGTGATCCATCAGAGTGGGCAAACAAAACCAAACGAAACAGGACAAAACCCATGCTTAATAATCCTATGTTGTCCTGTGACTGCTAACATTATATTGTATGGAAGTGGATATGTACAAGGAATTTTACCTTAAGACAACTGAGTGGCTTTTTGGTCTTTACATTAGAATTCCCCAAAGCATTTGCCCTATAAATGATGCCAGCTGGTTTGACAGATGCTTAAAAGGGTGTGCCCACTTCACCTTTCCAGTTAAACAGGTATCAAAGTCTTCAAACAGATTATCAAGCAGAATGTTTGCGATGGCATGGACAGGTCGGCTGTAACATTCAACAGGAACCAGCAAGGGATTGGTTTTAAATACATCTCACCAGACGAACTTTATCTCCTTTGATAAAGTTGCTAGCTTAGTTAGTAGATCAGGGGAAGGCCAAGGATGTAATATACCTCGACCTTGAGCAAGTCTCTGACGAAGTGGCTCTTGAAATTCTCCTTTGTTAGAGGGGTAAAATATGGGTAAGTTGATCCTAATTAACTCAGTCTGTAATTGACTGAAGCAACACACCCAAAAAAAGATGATTAATATATCCACTTCTTTGTGGAGGAATGCATAGTGTGATGTCCATTACGGTCTTTCTGCTGTTTCATGTTTTTTTTAATCAGGAACAAGGATGAGGGTGCTTAGAGTTTGCAGGTGACACTATGCTGAGTTGTGGCTAATACTTTAAATCAGGGGTCCCCAACCCCCAGTCCGTGGACCAGTACCGGGCCGCAGCATGCCAGCAACCAGTCCGCACAAGCAAGCAAAGCCCCATCCGTGGGATGGAGGCAGCACACAAAACCACGCACCCTCCGGTCCGCGGGGAAAAAACTCTCTCCACGGAACCGGTCCCTGGTGCCCAAAAGGTTGGGGGACCTCTACTTTAAATGAAAGATTAAAGAATTCCAAAAGTTCTAGAGAGGCTTGAGCTCTGGGTTCAAAGGAAGAGGATGGCATTTAAGAGCAAAAAAACGATTGATTGGATTACGTTTTAATTATTTATATCCCGCCTTTACTATTTTTTATAAATAACGCAAGATGGTGAGCACACCCAGTATCCTTTTCTCCTAATTTTCCCCACAATAACCCTGTGAGGTGGGTTGGACTGAGTGAGAGGGACTGGCCCAAAGTCACCCAGCTGGTTTTCCATGCCTAAGGTGGAAGTACAACTTACAGCCTCCTGGTCCTTAGTTTCAAGCCTAAGATGGGACAAGAACTCACTGTCTTCTGGTCATTGGCCCAAAGTCATCCAGCCAGCTTTCAGGCCTAAGGCAGAACTAGAATTCACTGTCTCCTGGGATTTGGCCCAAAGTCACCCACCTAATTTTCATGCCTAAGGTGGGATTAGAACTCAGTATCTCCTGGTAATTGGCCCAAGGTCGCCCTACTATCTTTCATGCCTAAGACAGGACTAGAACTCACAGTCTCATGGTGTCTAGCCTGGTGCTTTAATCACTACACCAAGGTGGTCCTTGGTGCTCTCTGAGTTTGGTGGTTTTCTTGCAGACGTTTCATTACCCAACTAGATAGCATGATCAGTGCTAGAAGGCGGGGGGGGGGGGGGATGTTATGGAGAGGAGGAGGAGGAGGAGGAGGACTGTGGGGTCCTTGGTGGTCTTTGAGCTTGGTTGTTTTCTTGTAGACATTTCATTACCCAACTAGGTAGCATGATCAGTGCTAGAAGGCGGGGGGGGTTATGGAGAGGAGGAGGAGGAGGAGGAGGAGAACAACGACTGTGGGGTCCTTGGTGCTCTCTGAGCTTGGCTGTTTTCTTGTAGATGTTTCATTACCAGACTAGGTAACATCATCAGTGCTAGAAGAGAGTGGTATTTATGGAATGGAGGAGGAGGACTGTGATGCTCTCTGAGCTGGGTTGTTTATTATAATATTATATATTATATAATATTCATTATAATATTCAGTCCACTAATGATATTATCTAGTTTGGTAATGAAATGTCTGCAAGAAAACAACCAAGCTCAGAGAGCACTAAGGACCTCACAGTTCTCCTCCTCCTCCTCCTCTCCATAAACACCACTCATTTCCAGTACTGATGATGTTACCTAGTTTGGTAATGAAACGTCTGCAAGAAAACAACCAGGCTCAGAGAGCACCATGGACTCCACTGTTCAACCCGGAGCTCCAAATATTCTCTCCTATCGAGATCAACATCCATTACTTCTCCTCCCAGAGCACAAGAGACCACCTTTCTTGCCACCGCTCTTAAGCGAATCACTGCAGTTACTAAGTTAGTAACACGGTTGTGAAGTGAACCTGGCTTCCCCATGGATTTCGCTCGTCAGAAGGACGCCAAAGGGGATCGTGTGGCCCCGGGACGCTGCAATCCTCCTAAATATGAGCTCGTTGCCCAGCATCCGATTTTGATCACGTGACCCTGGGAGAGGGGGGGGGGACGCTGCCACGGTTGTAAGTGTGAAACAGGGTCATGTTTCCCCCCCCACAGTGATGTTGTACGTTGGAACGGACCCTAAGTGAACTGTTGAGTTGAAGGAGACGGTGAGAACTGTCTCCCCCGTTGGATTGCCTCTATCGGCCACGCAGCTTGGTGATGGACGACCGAGCGTGTTGTGACAGCCGACGGGTGGGTGGCCTCCGTTGCGAAGCGTAGGCATGTTGTGCCCAGAGGCCAAACAAAGGTGGGAAGAGGTGGGTTGGAAGATCTACTATGCTGAAGGAAAGGTAAAAGCTTCTTCCATTTCGACTCCCTGTGAAAAGTCTGTCCTCTCTTTTTCATAGGGTCAGCCATGTCCATCCTACAGCTCAACGCACAATACAGAGGGCAACGTTCTTCCAAAGCTCTTCAGCTTACCTGTCCCCGTCAGGAACACCCGAGAACTGCCTTGAACCCCATCAGGAGGCTCAACGTTGGGATCCACCCTTGAGTTCTCCCCATTCTTGAGTCTTGAAATGTCATGCCCGGGCTAGAAGCCAGAAAGAATTGGGTGGAACTGTGAAGAGCAATTACATTCCATTTGATGTACATTGCATTTAATTAGAGCAGCTAGATGACCTTGATTGATCTCGGGAGCAAAGTACCGATCGGCGTTGGTCAGGACTGGTATATGCGACCTGGGAGATTGGTGATTTAGAATAGGATAGGATAGGATAGGATAGGATAGGATTACCATAGGATCGGATAGGATAGAATGGAATGGAATGGAACGGAACGGAACGGAACAGAACGGAACAACAGAACAGAACAGAATAGAATATTAGGATTAGGAATGGAATGGAATAGAATAGAATAGAATAGAATAGAATAGAATAGAATAGAATAGAATAGAATAGAATAGAATAGAATAGAATAGAATAGAATAGAAAATATGAAATGGAATAATAGAATAGAATAGAATAGAATAGAATAGAATAGAATAGAATAGAATAGAATAGAATAGAATAGAATAGAATAGAATAGAATAGAATTAGAATAGGATAGGATAGGATGGGATGGGATAGGATAGAATTAAAATAGAATAGGATAGAATAGAATGGAATGGAACGCAACGGAACAACGGAACAACAGAACAGAACAGAATAGAATATTAGGATTAGGAACAGAATAGAATAGAATGGAACGGAACGGAACGGAACGGAATGGAATGGAACGGAATGGAACAGAATAGAATATTAGGATTAGGAATAGAATAGAATAGAATAGAATAGAATAGAATAGAGCTGGAAGGGACCTTGGAGGTCTTCTAGTCCATCCCCCTGCTCAAGCAGGGGAACCTATACCATCTCAAGACAGGCGACTGGAAAGTCAGAAGGCCTCCTGGAAAACCCAAAATATCTCAGCATTGTTACTCAAAAATAAAAAATAAAATAAAATAAAAAAATTGCAGCGATCGGAAATTAAGTCCACCTTGAAATATCTTTTTCCCTAGTACAGGTAAGTCCTCCATTTACCGCCACAATGGAGCCCGGAATTTGGCTTGTTAAGCGAGACCCTCGTTAAGTGAACTTGCCCCGTTTTACGCCCTTCTTTGCCCTGGTCGTGAAGTGAATCCCTGCAGTTGTTCGGTTAGCAACACGGCTGTTAAGCGAGTCTGGCTTCCCCCTCAGTCTTGCTTGCGTCAGAAGGTCGCAAAAGGGGATCGCAGGACCCCGGGCAGTGGTGGGATTCAGCCGATTCGCACTGGTTTGGCAGGACCGGTAGCAAAATTTTGCTGAGTTCGAAGAACCGGCTGAATGAACATTGCTTCTGGAAGTCTGTTCGAGGCCTGGAGGAGGCCTCCCAGGTCTAGAACGACCCGCCAGAAGTGCATGGATGCCACTTCCGGAAGTCCGTTCTAGGCCTCGGAGGCCTGGAGGAGGCCTCCCAGGTTTAGAACGGCCCGCCAGAAGTGCATGGATGCCACTTCCAGAAGTCCGTTCTAGGCCTCGGAGGCCTGAAGGAGGCCTCCCAGGTTTAGAACGGCCTGCCAGAAGTGCATGGATGCCACTTCCGGAAGTCCGTTCTAGGCCTCGGAGGCCTGAAGGAGGCCTCCCAGGTTTAAAACGGCCCGCCAGAAGTGCATGGATGCCACTTCCGGAAGTCCATTCTAGGCCTCGGAGGCCCAGGCCTACATCCAATAAGAGAATCGGTTGTTCAGGTATTTGAATCCCACCATTGACCCCGGGGACCCTGTGACCATCATAAATATGAGTCAGCTGCCAACTGTATGAATTTTTAACAGGTGACCATGGGGAATGGTGCAACGGTCACGGGAAGAACAGTCATAATTCCCTTTTTTAGTCACTAAATGAACTGTTGTAAGTTGAGGACTATCTGTATATCAATTAGATAGTTCTCAATTTATGAACAAATGAGGCCAGAATTTTCGTCGCTAAGCAAGGCGGCTGTTAGGTGAGTTGTGCCCCATTTTCGGACCTTTTTTTGGCCACAGTTGTTAAGCAAATTGTGACGTCATTAATCGAATCTGTGGTCGCTAAGTGGGTCCGGCTTCCCCCATGGACTTTGCTTGTTGGAAGCTGGCTGGGGGAAGGTCACAAATGGCGATCTCAGGACCCCAGGAAGCTGCACCCGTTGTAAAGACACACAGGCTGCCAAGCACCCAGATGTCGATCCACGTGATCCTGGGGCCGCTGGGATGGTCATGAGTGCGAGTCATTTTTTTCCCAGTGCTGTTGTAACTTTGAACAGCTCCTAAACAAATGGTGGTAAGGCGAGGACTGCTGTCATATATTGAATCCTTCTCCCCTCCTGTTGGATTAAAACTATAAGAGAAGAGCAACAAAGATGATCAGGGGACTGGAGACTAAACCATATAAAGAACGGTTGCTGGAATTGGGGATGTCTAGTTTAATGAAGAGAAGGACGAGGGGGGACATGATAGCAGTCTTCCAATATCTCAGGGGCTGCCCCAAAGAAGAGGGAGTCAAGCTATTCTCCAAAGCGCCTGAAGGCAGGACAAGAAGCAACGGATGGAAACTAACCAAGGAGAAAAGCAACCTAGAACTAAGGAGAAACTTCCTGACAGTTAGAACAATTAACCAGTGGAACAACCTGCCTCCAGAAGCTATGAATGCTCCAATACTGGAAGTTTTTAAGAAGAGACTGGACAGCCATTTGTCTGAAATGGTCTAGGGTTTCCTGCCTGAGCAGGGGGTTGGACTAGATGACCTTCAAGGTCCTCTCCAACATTATTATTATTATTATTATTATTATTATTATTATTATTATTATTATTATTATTATTATTATTATTATTATTATTATTATTATTATTATTATTATTATTATTATTATTATTATTATTATTGTTATTGTTGTTGTTGTTGTTGTTGTTGTTGTTGTTGTTGTTGTTTGTTGTTATTATTACTATTACTATTATTATTATTTAGTGACCGTTCAATGTTACAACAGTACTGAGCAGGGGGCTGGAGTAGAAGACCTCCAAGGTCCCTTCCAGCTCAATTCTGATTGATTGATTGAAATGGTATAGGGTCTCCTGCTTGAGCGGGGGGCTGGACTAGAAGGCCTCCAAGGTCCCTTCCCTGCTTTATTAATATTATGATGATGATGATGATGGTGATGATGATGCGTTGTATTTCACGATTTATGATGTTGTATATGATCATGGTTATCGCTATTACTTGTATCTACACAGAGAGCTTATGCACCGGTAACAAATTCCTTGTGTGTCCAACCACACTTGGCCAATAAAGAATTCTATTCTATTCTATTCTATTCTATTCTATTCTATTCTATTCTATTCCATTCCATTCCATTCCATTCCATTCCATTCCATTCCATTCTATTCTATTCTATTCTATTCTATTCTATTCTATTCTATTCTATTCTATTCTATTCTGAGACTGGACAGCCATTTGTCTGAAATGGTATAGGGTTTCCTGCCTGAGCAGGGGGTTGGACTAGATGACCTCTATTCTATTCTATTCTATTCTGAGACTGGACAGCCATTTGTCTGAAATGGTATAGGGTTTCCTGCCTGAGCAGGGGGTTGGACTAGATGACCTCCAAGATCCCTTCCAACTTTTTTATTATTATTATTGTTGTTGTTGTTATTGTTTTGGGAATTTCTAAATTTCTTTGGGAAGTTTTTTTTTGGGGGGGGCTGCACTAAATGCTTGGAGGAGGGAAACTTCGCTTTGGCGTCTAATTTAGCTCCCCTTGAATTGACCACTTCATGTTATGCCGGAGAAGAAATTTTGGAGAAATTTCGCCCAGCTGTTCCTACAGCATCTTTGGCGAGACTCATCAAAAAGTGCCTTTTTCGGAGTACAGCTAGTCCTTGAATTCATTTAGTAACCAAAGTTACAACGCCGCTAAAAAAGCGACTTAGGACCATTTTTGACACTTAACGACCGTTTGCAGCACATGATCAAACTTCGGACGCTTGGCAACTGACTCACTTTTACGACCGTTGCAGCGTCCCGGAGTCACACCGTGATCCCCCTTTTGTGACCTGCTGACAGGCAAAGTCAATGGGGGAAGCCGGATTCATTTAACAACCAGGTTACTAACATAACAGCTGCAGTGATTACACTTAACAACGGTGGCAAGGAGGGTCGTAAAACGGGACAAACTTCCATTGACACGTGTCTCTCTTAACATCAATTGCGGTCGTAAATTGAGGACTACACGTACTAAGCCACAAAGACATTTCGAGAGGGACTTAATTCCTGAGGGCTGCAATGTTGTTGTTGTTGTTGTTGTTTTCTTTTTGGGGTAACAATGCTGAGAACAACATAGCAAGAGAAATTTTGCAGTCGTAAGTTGAGGACTACCTGTGTTAGAAGGACCTCTTGAAAAAGGAGGGGGGGGAAATACTCCTGTTAAGCTGTTTAATTCCTGCCATTGCTCGAATAGAATTTGTTGATGGGCCATTGCAAAAGAGAGGGGGGAAAAATGCATTATCTGTAAAGCAGCCTCTTGCTTTAGGGATCAAGATGAAACTCGTTCGGAGAAATAATAATATTGGCACAACTTGAAAGGGCTTTGCCTTGGGCAGAGAATATATATATACAGTATATATATGTTTTCGCACTAGCACGAAGCCGAAGACACCAGCCTGAAGATGGCGAGTGGGATCTCGTCGAAACGTCGCCAAGATACTCTCAATCTTACATGGGAAAAGACCCGAATACGCCAAGACCTGCATATATATATATATATATATATATATATATATATATATATATATATATATATAAAAATAAGATATAAATGGGTCAATCATAAAAAAAAACCTTAAAGAAGGAGGATTTAAAAATCAGTGAAACCAGGGGATTAGAAAGTGCATCTTCAGAAAATCTGGCAGTATCCTTGAGGCCATATTCCAGAGGAAGAGAAGCCGATAGGACTTCCCTAATTTTTTTTGTGTGGGCCTATCCAGATGAGGTGAGCAATGAAACCTGCCTGGAGGACATATGTGGGGTCCCCCTAACCAACCTGCTGAGACTAGAGAAGCTGCGTGCAACAAAGATGATTAGGGGACGGGAGGCTAAACATATGAGGAACAGTTGCAGGAATTGGGTATGTCTAGTTTAATGAAGAGAAGGACCAGGGGTGACAGGATAGCAGCCTCCCAATATCTCAGGGGCTGCCACAAAAAGAGAGGGGGGGGGCAACCTATTCTCCAAAGCACCTGAAGGCAGGACAAGAAGCGATACCAGAACAGGAGAATATCTGTAGTTCAAGCTGGACATGAGGGATCCTTGGTGCTCTCTGAGCTTGGTTGTTTTCTTGCAGACATTGTCATGGTTCCGACAGATGAAACTCTTCAAAAGAACTTTGAGGCATTGTTTACCTTAAAAGAATCTTTTATTCGAGTAGCGTAATATCGGCACTAGATAATCGAAGTCAAAAACTGAATTCCCCTCCCCTGGGCACATAGTATCAAAGCACAATTCCCTCCTCCAATTAACCGTCATAAATCACATTCCCCAATTAGCTTGGGCTTCCTCTCCAGTTCTCCAGCCCGCCAATTCTTTATCAGCTCTGGGCTAAATAACCTTGATTCTCACGCTAAGTTTAGTGTTGTTATGTCTAGCTAGACCAGGGGTAGGCAACCTTGGCTCTTTTATGACTCGTGGACTTCAACTCCCAGAATTCCTGAGCCAGCCATGCTGGCTCAGGAATTCTGGGAGTTGAAGTCCATGAGTCATAAAAGAGCCAAGGTTGCCTACCCCTGAGCTAGACTCTCGTTCACATCCCCAGCATCATCTAACTCTAAAAGCGAAAGGGAAAAAGATGGCTACATTTCCATCTGTTGTCAATGCAGAACATCCGATGTTAGCAGCGTTGACAGACATTTCATGAGCAGTGGTGGGATTCAAATGTGTGAACAACTGGTTCTCTGTGTGGATGCCGCTTCCGGAAGTCTGTTCTGGGGAACAAAAAATTAGCTACCCGGTATGCTGAAGTGGTGTGAACTGGCTGAATCCCACCACTGTTCACGACCCAAACTAGATAACATCATCAGGGCTAGTAAGGAGTGGAGCTTGCAGGGAGGAGGAGGAGGAGGAGGAGGAGGAGGAGGAGGAGGAGGAGAGGAGGCGGAGAGGCAGGAGGACTCTGGGGTCCTTGGTGCTCTCTGAGCTTGCTTGTTTCTTGAGTACGTTTCCTGACCCAAAACTAGGTAACTCATCAGGCTAATAATGAAAGTGGGGCTTGCAGGGAGGAGGAGGAGGAGGAGGAGGAGGGAAGGAGGAGGAAGGAGGAGGAGGAGGAGAAAAAGAAGAAGAAGAAGAAGAAGAAGAAGAAGAAGAAGAAGAAGAAGAAGAAGAAGAAGAAGAAGAAGAGAGAAGAAAGAAGAAGGAACAACAACAACAACAACAACAACAACAACCAACAAACAACAACAACAACAAACTGTGGAGCGTCCTGGTGCTCTCCTTGAGCTTGCTTGTTTTTTGCAGACTTCGTGACCCAAACTAGGTAAACCTCATCAGGGCTAGTAAGGAGTGGGGCTTGCAGGGAGGAGGAGGAGGAGGAGGAGGAGGAGGAGAACTGTGGGGTCTTTGGTGCCCTCTCAGCTTTTCTTGTTTTCTTGCAGACGTTTCATGACCCAACTAGGTAACATCATCAGTGCTAGTGTGGAATGGTGTTTGCTCTCAGTTTATATTCTCGTGTTTTGCCCGGTCAGTGTTGGCGTGATGGTCTTAGCGCTTCTTTGGCTGGGCTGCTTACTGTTGTCTTCTTTGGCAGTTTCTTGATTGGGGTATTGTTTACTTGATTGTTGGTCTGATGTTAACCAGGTTAGCAACATGGTTGTTACACGAATCTGGCTTCCTCACTGACTTTGCTTGTCATACGGTCGCAAAACGTGAATCCCATGACCCCGGGACACATTGCAACCATCATAGATATGAGTCAGTTGCCAAGCCTCCAAATTTTGATGACGTGACCATGGAGATGCTGTAACAGTCATAAGTCACGTTTTTTTCAGGCTCGTTGTAGCTTCAAGCAGTCACTGAAGGAATGGTTGTAAGTTGAGAATTACTTGTATATGCATGTTAAATGTTTCGCTTGCCAGCGGACAAACATTTTTCAAACAACCTAAATCTTCCATGCTTTCAGTAAACCTCCAAATTTACTGTTTCCAGGTAAAAGCTCCATAAATGACATTCCCCCCCCCCCAATAGTGTTGTTGCTGTAAACCCCTTACTTGGACCTCTTCCCTTAAGCCAATTTTTCCCTTTCTCTGAAGCAAATTATCTATCAAATTTGTCTTCTCAGAGATTTGGTGGGAAACTTTGAAAGGCCATTTAGACCCAACTCCAAAAAAGGAGGAAATCTTTAACGTAGGGAAACATTGGGGGGAAATTGCAAATCCATTGTAACAATTGTGTCCCTCAAACATTGCTACGAAAAATACACACACACATATATATATATACATATATATATGTATCATATGGATCACCCCTCTCACCTGTCATTGCAAACCTCTACATGGAACACTTTGAAACCCAAGCTCTAGAAAAATCTGATCATAAACCCAAACTCTGGCTCAGATACGTAGACGACACCTTCATAATCTGGCCACATGGGAAAGAAAAACTAGACAACTTCCTCACACACCTCAACAGCCTATACCCCAAAATACAGTTCACCATGGAAACAGAAGCTAACAAGCAACTTCCCTTCCTGGATGTCTTAGTCTACAAGAAATCCAATGGCTCCCTAGGACACACCATCTACCAGAAGAAAACACACACAAACCGCTATCTGCACGCACTCTCACACCACCACCACCCAGCACAGATCAACTCCGTAGCCAAGACACTCATCTCGAGAACAAACGCTTAGCTGACGAACAACACCTAAAAACCGAACTACACACTCTCACTAATGTACTAACATCCAACGGATTCCAAAGAAATAAGATTACCAACTTAATCCAAAAAGAAACCCCCACTAAAATCCAAGACATAGAACAAGAAAACGGCAAAGCCCTCCTCCCATACATAAAAGGCACCACAGACAAAATCAGCAAGATCCTCCACAAACACAACATCAAGACAGCATTCTGCACAAACCGAAAAATATCCACCATCCTAAGAAACCCCAAAGACAAAATTGAGTTAGAAAATCAAGGAGTATATGAAATCCCATGCAACGCCTGCCCCACCACATACATCGGACAAACCAACAGAAGAATAAGTGCACGCATTGAAGAACACAAGAACTCAGTCAGAAAAGAGGAACCAACTTCCTCCCTGGTCCAACACCTCAGAGCCACAGGACATAAAATTGACTTTAAAAATACCAGAACTATTGCCAAAACTGAACACTTTAACAACAGAATAAGTGCACGCATTGAAGAACACAAGAACTCAGTCAGAAAAGAGGAACCAACTTCCTCCCTGGTCCAACACCTCAAAGCCACAGGACATAAAATTGACTTTAAAAATACCAGAACTATTGCCAAAACTGAACACTTTAACAACAGAATAATCAGAGAAGCCATCGAGATAGAAAAACGCCCACACAGCATGAATAAACGAGATGATACCTCCCGCCTACCAGCCATTTGGAACCCCAGCCTTATTGACAGACGAATCCCTAGCACAAGGAGCAACACTGGACCCACACTCACGAAGACCACACATGATGTCACCACCACACATCCACACAAAAAGCAGACTCAAACCCGCACCGATGATGAGGCACGACCGCGGACCAGAAACCAGACCACAGCTGCATCATTGGCCATTTTAAACCCCTCCATTTCATACGTGAAGCAAACTGACACCCACCTTGAAGATGTGGCACGACCACGAACGCGAAGCCAAACAACAGCAATGCAGCTCTCCATCTCAAATTCCCCTGCAACTCAGACTAATCTGAGCACAACAGGGCCCCCACCCAAGCAGAGCACACACCCCGCCAATCAGAGCACAGCCAACCCCCCATCCAATCAGAGCACAGCCAAGCCCCTAACCAATCAGAACACACCTTCACCCAATCAGAACACAGCCAAGCTCCCATCCAATCAGTTCATACCTCCACTGGCAGTTAAAAGGAAGAAACAGCTGCGATCACACATTGCTCCTAGAAGCACGAAGCTGAAGACACCAGCCTGAAGATGACGAATGGGACTTCGTCGAAACGTTGCCAAGACACTTTCAATTTTACGTGGGAGAAAACCCGAATTACCAAAGACCTACATACAAACACCCGTGAAAACCTCAGAAAACAAATATCGTACCTCTACGGGGAGGAAATCTACCATCTGACCAGGACCTATGAAAAACTTGAAGTCCAAAGAGCTTCCACTTTATGTGACCTCGCATTCTTATGCAACTGCCGAGATCAAAATTTAATCCCCACATGCTTCCAATTGAAATTCCACTCCAACTCTGCAGCCACCAAACGCATCCTGAAAAGAACAGAATTGGCCCTAATCAGAAATGAACTTCACACAAAAAGATTCCTCCTAGACCAAATCAACAAAGATCTCCTCACACTTCACCTCAAACTCAGCAACAAGATCCACCCCGCACTTTGGGACAAATCCAAACAACTCGCCGTCTGGAGAGCTGAAACACAGACCACCCTCAAGACAGACACACACACCAACAAATTCCGAAGACTGCAAGAACGCCAGAAACAAACCTCTCCTCCCTCACAGCCACACATGAAACAAACAGTGCATAACATCTCAGATAGGATCCTCACCAAAGCCGAAACCAATGTCCTTTCCAAAGGATTCAACTTTGCAGTCGCTCCCAAACACAACCCCACGGAAACCATTATATGCGGAGTTGAAACCAGCCTGACCAAAATCAACCCCGACGACGCTAACAGAATCAGACTCGAAATCTCCAACATCCTCTGCACCAGCAAGCCACCCAAAAGCAACTTACACAAAGAGGAACAGACAGCTCTACTTAACCTGAAAGAAGACACCAGCATAATAATCCTACCAGCAGACAAGGGCAACGCCACGGTGGTTATGAACACATCTGACTATCAAACCAAATTAACAAACCTACTCCAAGACTCCACATACAAACCCCTAAACACAGATCCCACCACCTACCTGGAAAAAACCACTAGATCCAAAATAAAAGCCTCCCCCATCAGCGA